>JAAALK010000285.1:5197045-5242171 GCA_019279435.1 Zizania palustris
CACACAAGGATTGCCTCCATACGATTGGAAACAAATCAACGAACACTAAAACAGACATAAATCTACAACTTCAAAGTTGCACCTTTTGTTAAACTGTTGTCTTCACACTGATACTAATATTTGGTAGATAGTAAAGGTTCTGTAATGGGAATATAACAATCGAAGGAACAACCGACTGAATGAAAAACTAATCAAATGTTTACAACAAATCTAGGACACTAATTGAATCAGCACAAGTTCTGAGAAATGTTTAAATCCACCGGAATGTCTTATGAGGGTTCCCATCTCAAAAAAAAACATTTCAATTGATATATAGTGAAACATCACAGCAACCATCTTTGCATCAACAACGGGACACATAAACCCCATTTCCAAATGCACCATGATTGTTAATTAGGTGATTTGACTAAAAGAGAGTTGTTCACAGATAACAAAAGAAGAGTTTTCTAGCAAACAAAAGTTCACATCTAATTAGAACCACTTAGTTGAAATTCAAGCTCATTTTCCTCTTCTTTAGAGTAAGCTTTTTGCTACCACTTGTAGTTTCAATTGTTGGTGTTTCGTGAGTGGATGTTCCTTCTCCCCTTAACATGGCTAGATGCCTTCTTATGCGCATCCCTAGACTATCTTCCTATAATGGATCACCGATGATGTTAGACTTGTCTGGTGTTAAAGCAACCCTAAACTACTTTGTTTTGTTCCTCCTAGACTTCCTCTTCCTACAATATAGCAAAAGTTAGTACAATTGTTAAAATAGAAATATGTACATATTAATGAAAAATACAGTGGGATTCTATGACCCTTAGTTCCACATCTTTTGCATGTCATTGGTCCTCTCATCATTATTTTCTCTCTGTTCTCTCGTCTTTCTATTCTTTTGCTACCACCATCCACTAGAAAACCTTTGATCTTATTCTTTCTTTCCCTTCCAACTCCTCTTTTTCCAAGAGGTGCCCCCAACATAAATGGTAGGTTAACTTTGGGGCACTGATTTTTGTCTGTTATTAGTTCTCACTTCTTCACAGGCAACTCTAAACCTCTCAACTGAGTAGTCCTCATGAACATAGTCATGGAATGAGATATTTATTTGTGTTGATAGAAAAGCCAATGTATATTCACATGGTTTGCTAGTGTGCTGCCACTCAAAGGAAGTGTGTGTTTTCTCTTGTAATTTGACAACATGCCTTACATGATTATCTTTGCTATTATCCCAAACCTCTCTAGAAAAAATAGTAGCTTTTGTGACCTTCAAGTGTCCTAAGCTTCTAGTCCGTGCCTTTAGCTGAAGCTTGATAGCTGGTAGTACCAATACATAAAACATTTCTCTCATCATCCTCCTCTTATCGCATAATACCATTATCATATCCCTTATCTTGCCAGCAAATTCTATAACAGGTAAATT
The DNA here is from genome assembly GCA_019279435.1 of Zizania palustris. Taxonomy (NCBI): domain Eukaryota; kingdom Viridiplantae; phylum Streptophyta; class Magnoliopsida; order Poales; family Poaceae; genus Zizania; species Zizania palustris. The sequence goes on from JAAALK010000285.1 coordinate 5,198,448, forward strand.
ATTATAGTCCTTTACCCAATTGTTGAATACTTTAGCTAGATTGTTTGTTATGTAGTCACACTTGATATATGGGTTAAAAACACACCTCATCCACGTGAGTGAATGGTATTTCTATAAATACTTACCCACTCCATCAAAAGCATCCAAAATTATTTCCATATGATGATCAAACACTTTAGTCCTATATGCCCTTGTAGCAGGATACATCCTACTAAATGTGTCACCATGAAACCTCTTGATGAAATTTTGCATCAAATGTCTAAAGCACTCCCTTTTTTGGCTTGTGGAAACACTTGTTTCTTTGCTTTTTCCAAATCTTTGCAAGCATATGTACATATGGCTAACATAGAAGAATTCATATATATATATATATATATATATATATATATAGCTTTATTGAGCTTACTCATAAACTATACCCGGTTGTCTTTGGTCTCAGAATCTATAAACCCAAATTCCACTAGATACAATCAATTATTACCATCTATACCAGTAGTTGAAGCTAAATGTCCATTCCATCTTCCATTAAGTGTAGTCCCATCAATGGATAGGTATGGCCTACAGCCATCCTTGAATCCCTCCATGCAAGGGGCCAATGCACAAAAAAATCTATGAAAATAAATCTTTCCTTCTACAACCACTATGTCAATCTTAGTAACACTACCTAGTGATTTCTTTTCAATCTCTGCCTTCCAACTATACAACATATATATGGAAACTTTCCTCCCATGATCCATAAATCTATTATAAAGCTAACTCTCTACTATACCCTTCCAGACTGTATCATATCCAATAGTACAAATATGTAACTAGAGGAACAGAAAAAAAAATAAAAACATGCTTGTTAGTTCATACAAACACATGAAAATGTTAGTACCATTATAGTTCTCATATCACTTTTTCTACCTACAATTCTCCAAGGACATTGTTCACCGGTGCAATACCCTCAAAATCGAGTCATATCAGATTTCTTTGTACCCAACTCAAACTCCTGATTTATTTCATATTGTCTCATAGCCAATCTAAATTCCTTCATGTTGAGGTACTTGAGGCCAAATTTCATTTCAGGCTTATCCTTGTCATATCTTATTATACACTCCTCTGATATGGCATCATCCACCATGGCTGCACCTTCTATCATCCACCATCCACCATACTCGTAGGGCTTACTAGGCACAATACTAAAGTTAGTGATGTCCGAGAGACTTCTTCTCTGTTAGGATCACTAGGTCATATGATTAGGAGACATCAGGAATTTGCAATGCAAACCAAACATTCACACCAGTTGTTGATTTATGGTCACCGATGTGCGTTGGAGTCCTGCTGCTAACACTACCGGAAAACAAAAGTTTGCCGAGTGCCACGATGTTTGTCGAGTGCATTTCATCGGGCACTCGGCAAACACTATTTTGCCGAGTGCCCGATGTCATGCACTCGGCAAATATCGTGGCACTCGGCAAACCCAGCTCTTTGCCGAGTGCCCTGTAGGTGGCACTCGGCAAACATGCCAAAAAATGTCCCGCCCAATTTTTTGCTGACGCCGTCACGACGGCACGGGTGAAATTTTGGGTTTGCCGAGTGCCACTAACGGACACTCGGCAAACCCTAGCCTTTGCCGAGTGCCACCCAGAAAAACTCTCGGCAAAGTATTCCCAATATTTCATGTGAAAACACATTTTGAGTCCATATCACATTTTAAAAATGTTTTGAACCTGAATTTTTTTTTACAGTCATAATTCAACATCTTTTAATCCATGGTAAATTTTCATACTTTTATGAGTGGGTTTGGTATTTTTAATAAAATATTCATATTTCTAGGATTTACTTCCGAGTAAGTCGAATTTGAAATGCATGTACATGAAATAATGACTCAAAAATTATGGAAAAATCATATTTGTGTTCATGATTACATTTGTAATCTTTTACAACTAAATATAACTAAATATTTAAAATCTAATTTAAGACACTAGACCGGGAAAATGCAGGTTAATGGTTTTTTAATTATAGAAAATGTAATTGATGCCTAAAAATATGACAGTTGACATGGTGTCATTATATCATCCATATATAATATGGTAAAAAAATTCATAATGTTTCGACAAAGTTTTCAAGTATGACCTTTAGGAATTGGACAACCTTCGAGAAGGTTTAGGAGTTTAGGGATGAAATGAGTTAGGTTTAGAAGCAAATCGATATTCAAATATTTGTTTGAACTTAAAACTTTTTGTACTACTAAAACTCAATTTATCTCATACCATGTCAAAAATTGGCATTTTTTAGAGTTAGTTTGCTATTTTTTGTTAAAAAAGTTGTTTATAGGATTTTAAGTAAAAGATCCCAAATTTAAACTAAAAGTGCCTTATATTTGTTTATTTGAACTTAGAAATTTTCTAGGATTAAATATTAGTGTATATTACATAATGCCAAATTATGAGATTTTTTACAGTCTTTATTCTATTTTAGTTTTTTTTGAAAATAGTATAAAAAATGTTTGCCGAGTGCATTTGGACCTGGCACTCGGCAAAGAATCAAAAATTCATCTTTGTCGAGTGCCAGGTCCAAATGCACTCGGCAAAGAAGTGAAATTTCAAAAAAATAAAAACATTTCGCCGAGTGCTACCAAATATGGCACTCGGCGAAATCCCGTTCGGGTAAAAATAGGGCCGCGAGCAGATCTGGCGCATTTAAGACAGATCTGCTCCCTCCGCTGCCGCAGCCCTCCCACCTGCTCCCTCCGGCCCCACCGCGCGCCGTGCTTCCTCCGCCCTGCTCCCTGCCCCCCAGCCGCCGGCCGGCCGGCGCTGCGCCCCCCCGCCCGGCCTGCGCCCCCTGCGCCGCCGCTGCGCCCCCCCCCCCCCCCCCGCGCCACCCACCGCCCCACCGGCGCCGCCCCCGGCCGCCCCTGGCCGCAACCGAGCCACCGGCCGACCTCACCGGCCCCGCCGCCCCCGGCCACCGGCACCGGCACCGGCTCCGCCTCCCTACCCCCTTGCCTAGGTATACATGTATATCCCATTTTTTTTCAAATATAAATACCTATAAATATATAAAATTGGATCTCAAATAGTAAATGCATGTATACCATTTGAGACATGCATTATATTGCATATATATATTTGAACTTAGAGTTAGTGTCTCATGTGTTGAATTATTTAGTATAGTCTTTGATATTTTATAATTTTATGTTGTTTAGTGTAGCTTCTCACATTTTTTAATTACTTTATCTTATAAATAATTTTTTTAATGATTTTTAGATAGATCTAATTTGGTTAGTGCTCTCTTACCGGTGTCACCGTCCTCTTCTCGGCTTCATCGTCCTCATCTCGCATCAAACCCTACCGGTAACCTTAGAACATAGGATTAATATCTTCTTGAACATGAATGATTAATATGCTTTGTACATGTTTTTTATTGTCTAATACAACGTCACATGTTTGTTTGCTTTCAACATCCCTTCCTCGTAAATAATATTACAATTTTATTTACATGCATGTCAAGAAGATAAATATAAATAAATGCTTATACATGTTTTAGGAATTTTAATATAATCGTTGTAATTCTTTTTTGTTTTAATGGTTATGTTGATTAATATCTTGTGTATGTGGATGTCGGCCATTATGTCGTGATATATATATATATATGTGTGTGTGTGTGTATGTGGATGTCGGCCATCGCGTCGTGATGTGTGTATGTGGGTGACGGCCATCGTGCCGTCCTATTTATGCATGCTAGATTTGCTATGTATTAGAGATAAGATGTTGTCAAAATTTATTTTTTTTGGTTATTGTCGCGTAACCTAGGCGTCTCCCGTTCGGAAGAGTTACGGTTTGGAATATGCATGTCTTTGCATATTTGTGGCCATAACTGTTTCGAATTGTCCATGTTTGGACAGCCGGAGGATGCATAGATTGAGCTCGTTTTCATACCCCGTTCCAATTCAACTCATGGTTTCGGCAGCACCTCCCCGTTGTTCTCCGAACGCACATCCTCTTGGCATGTTGCCCAGACGTGCGTTTGGAGAGCATCGGGGAGGTGGTGCCGAAATTTTGGGTTGGATGGGAACGGAGCGTGAAAACGAGCTCAATCTACGCATTCTCTGGTGGGATTAGGACCTATCTTACCTATTAGACTGTTAGATTCATATCGTTTCTCACTAACCCTAAACACGGGTGTTGTTTCCTAGTTTAGTACAAGATGGATCATCATGAGTGGATGTACACAGGTCGCCCTAGTCAGGCCGAGGTGACCATGGATTGGATCAAGAACACTGAAGTATTTTTAGAGACGGCGTTTGGTAGACAGAATGTACGTGACAAGACCTGGTGTCCATGTAGTCGGTGCGAGAATAAGCGTCGACAAACAAAGGATGCCATGGGTAAACACCTATGCAAATAGGGTTTATGCCAAATTATACCCGTTGGACGTATCATGGTGAGTCCCAACATCCTAGAGACGAGGTGTTGCGACATCGCATGGACGATGATGAGGGAGGGGTTGGATTTATGCTAGATGACTTTGAAGATGCGCATTTTGACGAAGCACGTGAAGAGGAAGTGTCGGAGCCAATGGCAAAAGCATTTTATGACATGTTGTCCGCGTCAAAGCAACCTCTTCACGGTCACACTAAGGTTTCTCAACTGGATGCCATTGCACGGCTAATGGCCATCAAGGCGGTAGATCCACTCCCTCTCAAGATGAGGTCGGGTCCTCATCTAGACCTCGAGGTAGGAGAATGAAGAAGTCAGCAGTGAGAGGAAAGGCACCCGCGCCCTCGAGTGAAACTACCATCCATATACCGGCATCCCGTCGCGATGATGATTACGTGCCGGATGAGGAGGAGGAGCAGGCTAGGGTGGAGGAGGAGGAGGTGGGGGCAGAGGGTGGGGAGGAGGTTGGGGCAGAGAGAGAAGAGCAGGCTACATAAGCGACTGCAGTGTGGTTGCGTGGTCCTTCGTCACTCCCGAGGCGACCAGTGGCAGTAGCTGATCGTGCGCTCATTCGACCCAATGGAAATAGGTAAGTTGCTGTAGAAAGTCTATAATGTATTCCTTTCGTTAGTTTAATTTTTAATATATACTAATACTTTTAATGATATCGGGGTAGGAACTGGATTATGGTTGAACGAGCAGGTCGTGAGTGCTCACGCCATGTAAACGGCATCCTCGGGCTTCTTATCAAGGAAAAGTTCCCTGGTTTGGTATCTTTTGATGGGAGGATGGAGCCGGCGTACTCATGGAGGCACTATGAAAGTGCGTCGGACGCCCCTGACCGAGAAGGGAGACAATTTGCCCACCTAGCCGATCGAGTCAGGGCTGAGCTCTGGGTAAGTTTATTTTCTTAATATATGTGTCAATACTATTGACATGTGGATTACATAACATTCTCTTTACATCTATATGCAGGATTTTTATAGATGTGATGAGGGGTATGCGGATCAGGCTGCCGCTGTTATTAATAGAGCCACCAAGAAGCTTGTCACCGACATACATTATGAGGCGCGCATTCAAGTTGTTATTGACTTCTACGCTCAGGACCGCCGAGAGAGGAAGAACAAAAAGGATGCCCGGACCACCTTTCTGACACGAGAGGAATACATGATGGTAAGTGTATTCTCGTGTATCTTCTAATACTTAATATTATGTCATTAACAACTTCACTTGCATTAAATAGGTCCCTCCACAGTGGTGTGCCGCTCATCTTGAGTGTTGGGGCCAAATTGTTGATAGGTGGTGTTCTGCCGAGTGGCAGAGCAGTCATTATGCATGCCGCCAGAGACGCCTACTCATGCCGAGGGCAGCACACCATCAAGGCTCGCTGAACCTCGACCAGTTCAGGACGAGATGGGTATGTAGTTACATTTTTTTCGCTTAATTGCACAATATAACTCTAACTATCTTCTTATTTCAGTCAACGGCCAATGCGGGTCAAGAATGCTCCCAAGTCATGGCATATGCTCTGGCTCACAAAGGGAGGGCGGTTGAAGGCAATACTTATAATCCAAATGACCCCGCTGAGGCGTACACTAATCAGAACGCATATCAACGCCTCCAAGACTATTCAGAGATGGCAACGGAAGTGCATGGAGCCGATTATGACCCAATCGCACATGACATTGATGGCGAGGTGGTCATGAGGGCTGGAGGAGGCAAGAGACATGGGCGATATTTGATGGGCGACGGTGCCATTGATACCCGTAGTACCCCCTCTCTATCTGAGGTGACAGTTTGGAGCTCGACCTCCGGTCCGGGTATACTCCCTCGCCGAGACACATCTATGGGTCTGATTGCTGATCTACAGGTTAGTTCATTTTCATCGATCATCGAACACTTCAATTTGTTTGTTTTGGAACGTTAATGACTGTGAATTAATGTTTTGTAGGCCCAACTAAATGAAGAAAGATCACAAAGGACCGAGTGGCAGACCCAGATGGAGGCTCGGCTGCAGGCTTAGATGCAAGCTCAGATGCAAGCCGAGATGCAGACCCAGATGCAGCAGTGGTTTGCGGAGATGGGTGGATCTTTCTCAGGTCATATGGGCCTGCCCGGACTTCCTCCTCAACCTCAACAATCTCCACGGACTCCACAGAGTGGTAATGTGAGTTTCTAATATTGTTTTTGTCGTTTTTGTTATATACAATTGTTCTAACTATTTTTCTTTTTTTTTCAGTTTCATTCATCGGCAGCAGGATCAAACACACAGCCATCTCCACACACTGGGCATAGCGGTAATCCTAACTTGTGAGGCGTGGTGTGAGTTCCCGTTATGAAATTGTTAATTAACTTGAACTTGTCACCATGAACGCGAACTTGAACTTGTGATGTCAATTTGAACTTGTATTTGTGACGTGAACGTGAATTTGTGATGTGATCGTGAATTATGTGATGTGAATGTGATTTTTGTGATGTGTATGTGATTTCTGTGATGTGAGTGAAATTGTGATTCATATAGTGATTGAATGTGAATATCTGTGATTGAATGTGAATTTTGGGGCAAATTTTGTGACTAAATGTGAATTTGTGATTAATTTTGTGATTGAATGTGTTTTTTGGATGAAATATGCATTAAATAAATCAAAAAAAATAAAAAAAATTGCCTAGTGTTGCACTCGGCAAAGCCACCTAAAATGCACAGAAACGTGCCACGTGGCACGTTTCTGTGCATTCTGGGGAGGCTTTGCCGAGTGCCTCCACGTGGCACTCGGCAAACCCCCTTCGCCGAGTGCCACGGGGGCACTCGGCAAACCATGCCAGTGCCACGTGCCCCCCGACCCCCCTTCGCCGAGTGCCCCACGTGGAACTCAGCAAACCCCCTTCGCCGAGTGCCACGTGGGGCACTCAGCAAAGCCTCCACGTGCCACGTGCCCCTCGACCCCCCTTCGCCGAGTGCCACGTAGGGCACTCGGCAAACCCCCGTTAACGGCCCCCCAACCGTTAGTGCCCCACGTTTGCCGAGTGCTACACGTGGCACTCGGCGAAGTATATATTGCACTCGGCAAAGACTTCGCCGAGTGCCCGATAAAAAGCACTCGGTGAACCCCCACGTCGCCGATAAGGCTGGTGCCGAGTGGGGTTCGCCGAGTGTGGCACTCGGCGAAGCCTTTGCCGAGTGCAAAGGAGGCTTCACCGAGTGCCCTAGGCACTCGGCAAACATGGGCAGTCATGTAGTGTAAAAGTTGTTTAGCTACCAATGCTACTATACAAGTATATTTGATAGGACTAGAATGCAAGATGCTTCTACCTTTGTGTGTGGAAATAGAACGGAGATTTTCCAACCAAAGAGCATAGCATGGAGCATGTAAAATGGATATTTTAATTCTTGGCTTAGGCTAGGGATAAAAACATATCAGATATTAATGGATATTAATGATATTACATTCGTTTTTATATTTTTCAGATTTGGATTCGGAAATGGATATCCCAGATACGGATACGAAAACATATACTATTGAATATAAATATGGATCGAATATGAATCAAAACAAATATAGTTACATATATTTATCCGAACAAGAAAAACATTTGTGTATTCAATAAATGTGGCAAAATTTTCTCTACTTTACCGATATTTATATGAATACGGTAATCATATTTGGATTGGAAATTTTATAGTCCTTGAGAAGGTAGAGGTAACACAATTTTTAGTGTTAATTTTGGTACCTATCGGTATTATCTCAGATACTAAAAGATACCAAAATTAACACTAAAATTATGATACCTCTTGATATCTCCTTAGAACTGTAAAACCATTCTGTTTGGATAGGAGGGTGACCAACAAACCCCTTAGGGCTTGTTTGGGAACTCACAATCCCAACCCATTCCCTAGGGATGGGCCGGGATTTTGAATTAAAATCCCAGCCCATCCCTAGAGAATGGGCCGGGATTGTGGGCTCCCAAACTAGCCCTTAGTGTGCTCCAAACCAGGAGAAAGTAGGACTGTAAAACCATTCTGTTTGGATAGGAGGGTGACCAACAAACCCCTTGTGCTCCAAACCAGGAGAAAGATTGTCTCTGCCAACAGACAACAAGTCATCCAAATCTGACTTCATGTCTTCAGTTGGGAGAACAGCATTTCCCCAATCTCCATATAGGAGTGCTGCCTCCTCTTGCTGGTACCTCACCGTATCTCTAGGATACAGGAAAAATTTGTCTTAATATGTTGTACTAACTACACTTCACTCTTTAATATAGAAGTGCAAAGCTATGTAACTAACCATGCTTCAAAAACAAATAACATCAGGAGAAACCATTATTAATAAAAATTTAGTGAAAGGAAGATGCATATGATATTTTCATGCATATATATTGGACATGGATCAAAAATAAATTTTAATTTATGGACTATATGGAGTGAACACAGGTAGGGCTAGACAAAGAACTTGTGTCTTGTTAGCTCGCTCATCTCATGATTAGCTCGGCTCATTCTGTTTTCCTAATGAACTGAGTAGGTGTTTTGGCTTGTTAATAACAAGCATGTTTGAGCTGCTTGCGAGCTAAACGAGCTTGGCCCAAAATAGTCAATAGACAAATAGTTCACTAAATCCCAGCCCACCAAAATACTGAGTTAAACGAGCCAAGCTAGCTCATTAACCACCCTAGACACAACAGTCATTATAAATCTCGTTCAAGGATGGCATCAGCCAAGTAGTTTTGGTGCTAGCTACAAGCTATGGTTTGTACTTATATATATCCTGTGTAGCCATAAGTGAGCTGATTAAACAACCGGTTTGATACTGAGACCTGACAGTACTATCTTTCTCAACCACAATTTCATGAATTCTATAGGTTTGGGAGGCATTAATAATTATCTACGTAATAGTAGCATTTGTCAAGGGACTGAAAAAAGTACTAGGTTTTAGGTTGAACCGTTGGATCGCTTGATTGGATGCACCAAATCGCTTGATTGCACGCTTAGCTTGCACCAAATGAGTGATTGCACATGATATATATTTCCCCCAACTTGTTTGTTTCTTCGTAGAGTGTCATTTGTGATGCACTGTATATGCCAAGCATGGTGATACCAGCTTAGTTCGATCTTACTAGAAAGGAGACAAGTTTCCTTGTTTCAACCACACATTAGATGTAACCCAAGTTGTTGCCATTGTGATCTTAACCGTTTCAAGTTCATTCCTGTTTGTTCATGCAGGCACATGCTGAAAAGTTCAGATAATTTGCCAAGATAGTGTTTCAAAAGGAAAAGTTAGCCATAGCAGTGGCGGGCGCGCTGACGTAATTTGCCCGCCACTGCTGTTAGCCATAGTAGTGGCGGGCAGATTACGTCAGTGCGCCCACCACCACTGTTGACACAGCGGTGGCAGGCAATCTGCCCACCACTGGTTAGCAGTGGCGTTAGAGCAGTGGCAGACTGGTTTCCTGCCACTACGGTATGTTTTTTCCGGCCGTTACAGTGTCGCTTTGTAGTAGTGATAATAAATATTATATATGTTGTATAGGACTATTTTACTGATTTTCATTTATGTTATTGCTTGGGTAAATTGATAATGTAATAACTCTGCAGATTGATTGTGCATATGTGGTGAAATTAATTCTGAAACAGATATATAGTACATTGAAGGTCAGTGACAGATAGGAAGCTATGCAAACTGCAAACATGTTGAAACATATATTTGGGTCTATCTCTCCTGTCAGATACATGGAGTTAAGTAGCATGGCCTTTTCCTGATCTGAGTTATGACTGTGCATTTGCTTGAGTTCACCGACAAAAACATCAGGAAGAAGTATGAGCAATATAAGAAGCTATGGAGAGTGTCATATATACTGACATAGTGACGCACTGTATGTATTGGCAGTTTGAAAGAATCACATGTTTTCTTTTCGAAAATACATAAAGAAAAACTATAGCTGCGATTTGAGCTTCAAAAGAGTGAACTAGCATACGATAAGATTGGGAGGTATCAGGAATCACTACGGGAAAACAAGAGTTCGCTGAGTGTCATAGGCACTCGGTGAACCCCTAAAAATACTTGGTGAAGGGTTCGTCGAATGTTGCACTCGGCGAACAGCACTCAACAAACATTACCTCGATGAGCAGGGGTTCGCCGAGTGCTTTTTGTCGGACACATTTTGAATTCATTTGCCTAGTGTCAAAAATACTGAGCTAAACGAGCCAAGTTAGCTTGTTATCCAGCCCTAGACGCAATAGACATTATAAATTTCATTCAAGGATTGCATCAGCCAAGTAGTTTGGTGCTAGCTGCAAGTTATGGTTTGTACTTATATATAGTATCCTGCGTGGTCATGAGTGGACTGATTAAGCAACCAATTTGTTACTAAGACATGATTGTACTATGTTTCTCAACCATAATTTCATAAATCCTATAGGTTTGAAAGTTATTAGTAATTATTTATGCAACAATAGCATTTGTCAATGGACTGAAACAAAGACTTGGTGAGCGTGTTGGACTCAACTTGTTTATTTCTTCATAGAGTGTCATTTGTGATGCATTGTATATGCCACTTCTATAGTCAAGCAAGGTGATACCAGCTTAGTTCGATCTTACTAGAAAGAGACTAGTTGCATTGCTTCGACCACACATTTGATGTAACCCAAGTTGTTGCGATAATTGTGATCTTGAGTTTTCAAGCTTCATTCCTGTTTGTTCATGCAGGCACATGCTGAAAAGTTTAGATAATTTGCCAAGATAGTGTATTAGTGTTTCAGAAGGAAAAGTTATCCACAAACTACTCAGCATTATTCATATTATATATGTTGTATAGGACTATTTTTACTAGTTTTGACTATGTTATTGCTTGGGTAAATTGATATGTAATAACTCTGCAGACTGAATGTGCATATGTGGTGAAATTCATTCTGAAACAGATATATAGTTCATATGTGTGCAAACTATGCTAGCTTGTTCTGCAGAAAAAAATGTTTTCATAGCCACTCATAAGTTTTCTCCCTTGGGAAGATCAAGATCAAGTCCAGGGCGAGCGGTGGCGAAAGGGTGAGAGCAACGCTAGATCGTCCGCTCTAATATCATATTGAAAATTGTGAGATAGTAGTGTGAATATTGATTGCGATGTATTAAGTCTCATAAGCTGGTGTATATATATGAGTACATTTCTGAAGAGATAAGATGACAAGTTCAAGGTCACGTTCATGGTGACAAGTTCAAGTTAATTAACAAGTTCACAACAGCAACTCACACCACGCCTCACAAGTTAGCATTACCACTATGCCCAGTGTGTAGAGATGGATGTGTGTTTGATCCTGCTGCCGATGAATGAAACTGAAAAAAAAAATAGTTAGAACAATTGTATATAACAAAAACGACAAAAACAATATTAGAAACTCACATTGCCACTCTGTGGAGTCTGCGGAGATTGTTGAGGTTGAGGAAGTCCAGGCAGGCCCATATGACCTGAAAAAGATCCACATTAAACATGACATTAAATTAGTCTCGTCTAATAATTTAATGTCGCCATATATACACTCATTATTATTCTAGCATTTTCAATTTCAATGCAGTGAAATATAATGATAATTGCACGAGTGAATTTCACCAACTGTGACTATTTATTTCATCATCAAAACTATAAGCGACAAATAGATCTCTTGCAACTTTAGCCGGACATTTCATATAATTAAAGCAACAACTGATGATTTTATCATAAAACATATGTATATTGTGGCTAATATTTAACATGCATATTGCCGAGTTAGTTGAAGAGATCGAACCGGAGGGGGCTGCCAGGGGCCGGGTGCGGCGGGGCCGGTGGCCGGTGGCTGGCGGGGGGCGGGGGCTAGGGCCGGCGGTCGGGGGCCAGTGAGGGCTGGCGGCGGGCACATCGAGGGGGGGCGGCGCGTGGCAGAGGGCACGCGGGCCCAGTGGCGGAGGGGCTGGCGGGGCCAGCGGCCGGAGCAAGGGGGCCGACGGCGGGGGATGGAGGGGGCGGTCTGGTGAGGCTCGCCGGCGGCCAGCGACGCGGGTGGGCGGTGGGACTTGGCCGGCGGTAGGAGGCGGGAGGCGCAGGAGGGCGGCGGGGTGTGGGGGAGCAGGCAGCGGCGGGGTGTGGGGGAGCAGGCAGCGGCGGGGAGCAGAGGGGCGCAGCGGGGAGCAGGGGGCGCGGCGGGGAGCAGGGCGGCGCGGCGAGGAGCAGGGGGCGCGGCGGGGAGCGGGGGGAGCAGATCTGGGCGCAATAAGTGCGCCCAGATCTGCGGGGCCTTTTTTAACCTAATCCCATGTTTGCCGAGTTCCAAATTGGGAGGCACTCGGCGAACGCCAATTTTTTTAAAAAAAAGTTTGCCGAGTGCAAGGGCTAAATGCACTAGGCAAAGATTTTTTATTTTTTTCAAAAAAAACGAAAATAGGAAAAAGACAGTAAAAAATTTCATAATTTGACATTATATAATATACAGTAATATTGCATTTTAGAAAATTTCTAAGTTCAAATAAACAAATATAAGACACTTGTTGTTTAAATTTGGGATCTTTTACTTCAAATCCTAAAAACAACTTTAATTAACCAAAAATAGCAAACTAACTCTAAAAAATGCCAATTTTTGACATGGTATAAGATAAATTGAGTTTTAGTAGTACAAAAAGTTTTAAGTTCAAACAAATATTTAAATATCGATTTGCTTCTAAACCTAACTCATTTCATCCCTAAACTCCTAATAACCCTTCTCCAAGATTGTCAAATTTCTAAAGGTCATACATGAAAACTTTGTCAAAATATTATGAATTTTTTACCATAGTACATATGTATGATATAATGACACCATGTCAAGTATCATATTTATGAGTGGGTATGATATTTTTAATAAATTAATCGTATTTCTAGGATTTACTTCGAAGTTTGTCAAATTTGAAATGCATGTACATGAAATAATGACTCAAAAATTATAGAAAAATCATATTTATGTTCATGATTACATTTGTAATCTTTTACAACTAAATATAACTAAATATTTAAAATCTAATTTACGATACTCGAACGGCAATATGGAGCTTAATGGTTTTTTAATTATAGAAAATTTCATGCATTCCATGCACTACCGGAAAACAAAAGTTTGCCGAGTGCTATGATATTTGCCGAATGCATCGGGCACTCGGCAAACTAACCTTTGCCGAGTGTACAAACAAATACACTCGGCAAACACGTTACACTTGGCATACTCCCATCTTTGCCGAGTGCCACGTAAAATACACTCGGCAAATATTTCATAAAAAATCGCTCACCAGGTAGTCATGACGGCGTGATAACGGGACGAGCAAAAAATGTTCTTTGCCGAGTGTAAACGGCTATCTCTGGTCGACTGGTGCCACGTAGCGTCAATCGGCTGTTCAACCGTCGACTGGCTGCCACATAGCGCCAGTTGGCCCATGAAGAGTCGACTCCACCCCTATATAAAGGGGGGTGAACCGCCCGAACGCCCCCCTTCTTCCACCCCAACCTTGGTTGCACCATCACCCCTTGAGAGGTATGTGCTATTCTCTCTAGTTTTAATTTTTGTAGTATAGTTTAGGAGTAGTTTATGAGTAGTTTATGAATAATTTAGGAGTAGTTTAGGAGGAGTATAAGAGTACTTTATCTGTAGTATAATAATAATTAGCAGTAATGTAATAGTGATTTAGGACTGATTTAGCTATAGTTTAATAGTCAATTAGTAGTAATTAAATTGTAAGTAACAATACGTTAGTAGTAATTTGACAGTACTTTATGATTAACAGTACTTTAATAGCCAATTAGAAGTAATTAAATTGTAAGTAACTATTATAAAGCGTGAAGATGGTCCGCTTGTTTCCGTTCGCACCTTTCCTTTCCCTGCGCGCTCCGCTCATCCCGGTGCGCAGGCGCGCATGCATGCAGCAGTGCTCACTCCTGCAGCCTCTAACTGCCTGTATGCTACTACTTGTGTGAGAGAAAGAAGGAAAAGAAGAAAAAGAAAAAAGAAAAATAGAAAAAAGAAAAGAAAAGAAAAATATATTTTTGTATTTCAATATTTTAATTTCTGTATTTTGCGCGGATGTACGATTTTTTTGTAAAAACTTAGATTTCTAAAAAATCATGCAGAAACATGAATTTTGTGCAAAGATCCTGTTGCAAAGCACAAGCATCTGACTTGTAGCAATTTAATGTTAATATGGTGAATTATCTGAAATTTAAGAATAATTTATCGGTAGTTTAATTGTACTAAATTAGGACTAATTATTGGTAATGTAAGAGTAATTAACAGCAATTGGGAAGGTGTAGATAAATATTTGATATACCGAATTTATGTAGATATATTGGAATACGGTGAAAAAAGATGTAGCTACTCACGGTTACGATCCTCGTCACCGTTCGCCGGAAGGTGTCGATCCCTCTCTGTGTTTCTGTGGAGACATATGTAATTTATGAGAAGTCAGGATGACCTCACCTACGAGATGAGGTATTGAAAGTGTGCGAACTACTCTTAGACTCCAGAGAAGTCAAAGTCATGGCCAAAGCATGGACCACGTGCAAACAATCCGGTATTAATAATTTTTTATGTTCTTTTTCATATTTGTCTTGAATCAATCATTTACAATATGTCTATTAATATTATGCTTGTAGGTAACTCCTCCACTGTTGTCACCTCCGCTATGTGACTTTGTCAAATGGATCGACAAAGAGGTGGATCCGGAGGACTGGGCCTCGCTTATGAGGAGTCATGCGTTCAACAAGGAGCTCAGTGAGATGAGATACTAGTGGGAATGTGAGCACGAGGAAGAATTTAGGGAGGGAGGAGGCGGAGTGCAAGGCAAAAGAGGAGTGCATGGCTGATAGAGAGAGGAAGCGTGAGAGAGCTCGTCATGTGCATGCAGTAGGACCGAAGGCCATAAGGAAGGAAAAGTACCCTCGGTGCACTCAGTAGGCACATAGTGTAGTTTTGAGAGAGGAAGCGTGAGAGAGCTCGTCGTGTGCATGCAGTAGGACCGAAGGCCATAAGGAAGGAAAAGTACCCTCGGTGCACTCAGTAGGCACATAGTGTAGTTTGTATTTTTAAATTTATATTGTACTGTGTTATGTTGTGTACTACTTTATGTGTTGTTTGTGTTGTACTGTTTTAATTAGTACTACTTTATGTTATGTTTGTGTTGTGCTAAACTATTAGTACCGTACGAGTTTGATCATAAAATTGGTAGTAGATGTTTTTCCTCGAATGTTTCAAGAAAACAACGTAGGTTCATATAATTAGTTCAACACAATTGGATACTACACCTATCGTACTACTAATTTCTCCGTTCTCTCTCGCCTAGCACGTCGTCTTCATTGCTCTCTGTATCTAAGTTATTTTTGTCTTTTGTATTCTCTATATTGTCTATCCTCTTCACTCCATCTCGCATTCCTCGCTCGATCATCAGCTTCAATCCTTCTTATTTCATACTCGAAGTGATTTTACGCCTCTGTGATGGAATCACACTCGTATGTAGGTTGTGTGACATCTATCCACCGTCAGAATGAGCATCTTCTAATATTTTGCTAAGTACCATTCAACTACCAATAAATTATTGCTAAGTACTATTTAATTACACGTAAATTACAATTAATTATTTTAGGAAGTTTGCTAATTGAATACAACAGTACTAATTATTATTAAACTACCGTTAAATTAATCTTAAAGTATTATTAATGACCGCTATTTGACTACAACATTACTAATTATTATTAAACTACTGCTAAATTAAACTTAAATTACTGTTAATTAAACTACAAAAAATAAAACTAAGGAAAAGAGCATATACCTCTCAAAGGGAGATGTTGAAGCCAAAGGCCCACAAGCACGCTCCATGATCAAGAAGAACGGCATTAATAGCGTGACTTTTGCCCCCAACAAAAACAATTTTCAACTCATACTTAAAAAGTGAAACTGAACTTATAAGTTTGAAACTAAGCACAATATCATTTACTTCAGTGTCAGTCTGGCAAGAACCTGCATATCAACAAGCAACCAGTACAGAAAAGACAAATGTCGCTAATCAGAATCACTTGCAGATGTATATTCAACATTGAAGTAACTTCCCTTTCCAGACAAAAAGCAACCTAGACGAGTATATGTTATCATGCTATCATGAGATAAATAGGTTGCTTAAGAGTCATGGGGATGCCAGTAATACAGGACATCAGTGCTCCAGGTGGAAGACACATTCAGTTAATCTCTGCAGTTTGCTTACGTCAAGCTTCTGGTTAGTCTTAACCTTCGGTTTTACGACAGTAAGCATCTTAGTTGTCACATCCAAGCTCCAACCATGTTGGATGGCATCTGCATTAATTATCAAGGCAATTATTGTCATCAGCTTCTGAAGAAGGCAAATATCATGCAAAAAGTCAACTGCAAAAGCACAATGTAACTTTGAAGAATTAGCAGTGCTTTGAGTAGAGGGGTGCTTCCCCAAATATGTTCAAGCAACTTGTCATAGCCATAAAAAGTTACATGAGCATTGAAGACGTGCTGACCACAAAATTCAGTTATGTTAAATAAATCACTTACAAAAAAAATCATTAGAAGGGAAAGAATGCTTGCAGCCTTGCACTAGATTAATGCAGTAAAATGTGGACATAACTTGTTTGTGTCTAAAAGTTACACTGACTTGATGCTCCACAACAGTCAAAGCCAAGTAAACTTAGAGGTAGAAAAGTAGATGGGGATATACCTTGTTACCAACAGAAAAACCATACAGGCCAGTATTGGTGCAATTGTGCAAAGATCAAAAGAAACTTTAAATCATCACACAATAGCATGTTTGATTCTGACACAACCAAGTCTGAAACACAACAAAATACCATCACTTTATACAGTTCTATGAAACAATGTAGAGTGTTCAGTCCAGGAGAGAGGTGGGCAACACTGATGGCATGGGTTGGAGTCAAATGTTGAATGAAGGTAAGGTTTCTCGTTTCTACTTTGTGAAAGGAAAGCTTTATTATCTGGTGATAAAATCCAGTCTGAATGAAAGTCAATGCACCCAAAAGAAAGCAAATCATTAGTGCATAGAAAGTAACTGATAACTAGATGGTTGTAGCTAAACAGATAAATTAGAGGACTCATCATCATCAGAAACAAATTAGTCAAGCATACCATAACAAATTTAACACTATCAACAAAAGCACAATAATCTAATAATCTATTATGTACCTTAGCAACTTAGAACCAGGGAACTTGCGAAAGCACATATCAGATGCAATATGCAACAGTATATAATCTATTAATCTATGAAGAAATAATATACAAAGTTGAAACCATGCAGTGTATACAAAATGTGGGACTTTGGATAATTTATATACTACATACAGAATACAGATGAATACAAAACAAGATAATAACCATGTCAGAACCTCTGTAATCTATACAGTATATATTGCAGACTAACACGAATAAAACTATTAAACATGCCAGAAGATTGTAAGTGTCACTAAATAAACTCCCTATTGTAACAAGATTGTTTCAGGAAACATACAGTTAGTAGCATTCTCCTCATTCATCCCCATGAAGTGAACCACGTCTGCAACATTGATTGTCGAATATGCAGAGGTCAACAATTGGAATATCCTCTTCCTGTAGATTTCTGCATCATCAAGAACAATACTGAATATCCACATTAACCAATTAAATAATCAAAACAGATAAAAGACAAGCTTCATACAATTTCCTAATACTAAAACTGTCTGCAAGGCCAGTTGATTAAACAAGCAAAAGGGAAACAATCATCATGTAGTAATATCCCCTTGTATGCGATGGGGGTTTTTAGCCTGCCCGAAAGTGTGCATAAGCAACTTGATTCCATCAGGAGTAGATTTTTCTGGTCAGGGATTGATCAATGGAAAAGGTATCATATGGTCAATTGGAAAATGTTATGCAATCCGAGAGAGTTTGGGGGTATAGGTTTTTTAGACACGAGGGTTATGAACAAGGCCCTTCTCAGCAAGTGGGTGGTTAACCTGGTAGATGGGAAGCAAGGTATGTGCTACGACATTCTGAGAAAAAATACGGGGTGAATGGTAGTATCTTCAAGTTGAGGCTGAACAAGGGATCGTTCTTTTGGTCTAGTATTATGAAAACTAGGGAGTGGGTTCAGAAGCACTGTGTTTTCACGTTGGGTAATGGTAAACGTATTCTGTTTTGGGAGGATTGTTGGTTGGGGGAGCTTCCGCTCAAGATTCGTTTTTATAACTTATTCGCCATTATCCGTGACCCCGGTGTTACTGTCGAGATCGTTTTGAGGGACTTTGGGAGAATTCAGTTTAGGAGATCACTGTCCCCCATTGAAAATGCGGAGTGGCTCGAGCTTGGGAATTTGCTTGGTACCCTCGAGCTGCTGGCCTGCCCCGACCAGGTTTCTTGGGCTCTGGATAAGACTAGGTTCAAAACTAAGTCCATGTACAGATGGCTTATCTTTAGAGGGGTCCAAGACGATCTTTTCCGTTTTGTGTGGCGTTGTGCTGCCCCCCTGAAGGCTAAAATTTTCCTGTGGTTGACTTTGAGAGGTCAGATTCAAGTGGGGGACCAGCTTAGGAAGAGAAATTGGCCTGGGGATCCGTCGTGTAGTCTTTGTGCTCGACTTGAGACGGTTAATCATCTTATGTTTGAGTGCGCCCAGTCTCTTTTCCTGTGGTGTTTCATCAAAGATGCTTTGGGTTGGCCCTGTTGCCCGAACCTGAGTGACAATATCCTGGGGATGATGGGGCGGCGCGTTAGTAACAAAAAAAAGAGCATTATTTTTGGGGTTTTCGCTGCAGGGGTTTGGACTATCTGGCTGAATCGGAATGATCGGGTTTTTAATAACCGGATTTTTGCCAATGTTTTGAACATTCTCTACAAATTTACTTGTTTTGTGTCCCAGTGGAGGAGTTTAGCACCGGCGCGGCTATTGGACGATGTGCTAAAGGTAAACGAGTTGCTATTGGAAAAGATCAAGGCGCTTGCTCGGAGGGGGCAACAAATAAGCGCAGCAAGAAGTTGACCAAAGGTCCAAAAAACGTTGATGGGATCAAGTGAAGCTGCTGGCGTTCCCAGATCAATGTCTTCGGAGTTGGTTTTATGTTCCTGGTCTTTCGTTGTTTGCGCTGCCTCAAGACGCTTGTGTTGTGGATCAATAATGTTGGGTTTCAGCTTTTGGGTTGGTTGTAATAGCTATCTCAAGTTTCTGGAAGTAATCTAGGCGTTCCGGGTTTGGTGTGGGTTTAGTTCTGTGGTTTCTTTTGGTCTCCTTGGTCGCTGGTTTCCCCAGCTTAAAAACGATGATGTTCGCTCGTGGCTTTCAAATAAAGCCGGACATGACCTCGGTTGTGTCTGTTTCAAAAAAAAACAATCATCATGTCATTAGCCTTGATGACATATTTATATGGATACAACATTCGTCATGGATACAACATAAGAAGAGTTGAACTTCTCTAATTCCACTGTTCTCACGTTAATGACTACTGGTTAAATTTCAACAGTAGTATAGTCCAAAAGTGCAAATGTGCAATGGTAATGCTATTACGGCAATACATTCAACAGCTTCACTCGAATAAAACAATAACTACAAAGCACATCATCTGTTAGGTTAGGATGTGTGTATGGTGTCGCATCGTCATGAGCTTATATTGCCTAGGCGTCTAGAAGGAGGTAGGTCACCAATCCTCGCCTTATCGCCTTAAGAACACTGGTTAAGGATGCCAATCGCCCAATTCTACCCAATTTAACCGATAAAATGTGTTCTAATTACTTCATGAAGTAGAAATGCACATCTGAGTTTCCTCAATCCTCATCCGTGTCATAAAATTGTCACAACTCCACCGAAGCATGAGATTCATGTAACCAAATGCTACTTTGCACGAAGCACAGAAAAATTCAACTATTCCACAGTTACATCATAAACAGAAAAACAGGAGCGATACCTAGGAAGGCAGCCACGAAGTCAGCCATTTCAGGGCCCCACTCGAACCCCTGTGCAATCGTATACACACCGGCGTAGTCGCGGATCCAGAGGCACTGCCCGATCCTCCAGACGGCGGCGATCTCCGGCCGTGCGTCCTTCGCCTCCTGCGGCGTCGACTTCCAGAGAAACCTCGCGCTGTTCCTGCTCATCACACCCAGGCCACACGCCATTACGACAAAAGCCCTAGCCTCAAACTGGGGAACCCCAGAAGAGTTAGCGAGCGGCGTACAGGTCGTTGAGGAAGAGGTGGGCGAGGAGGTGAACGGCGTAGGGCCAGTCGTCGGTGGCAGCGCCCCGGGACGCGGCCTGCGAATTCGCACCGGGAAGGAATCGTGTGAGGGGGCGGCGGCCTCGTCGCTAACCCGTAAGGAGATAGGGACGGACTCACGGACGGGTTGGTACCTGGAGGAGGAGGTCGTCGCAGAGGGAGGCAAGTACGGAGTAGTACTTGGAGGAGAGGGCGGCGTGGACGGCGGAGAGATCCATTGGAGGAGGCGAAGGATGGCCGATCGCCGGTTGGGTAGGGGACGAGGAGGGTTTTGTTATTTTGTACTTCTGTTTTAGATTCTCGAGTAAATTCTACTCCCTAAATTTATATTACAAATAATTCGACTTATGCCATTATAATTTTGTAACTTTGAAGAAATTTCATTACAATTCGTATATTTAGATTTATATTATTTCGGAATTATAGTTCTCTGAAAATGTAATGGCATATTTTAGAATTCTCTAAAATTATAAAGGCATATTTCAGAATTTTCTAAATTTGTAATGGTGTAGTTTGGAGTTCTTTGAAATTATAATGGTATGAATCTAAATACGTGAATTATAATGACATTTCTTCAAAGTCACAAATTATAATGGCATGGATCCAACTTTCCCTTTATATTAAAAGTCATTTTTAGTTAATTTATTTAATTTTAAATAGATTTAATAAAATATGCATTAACTTTAATAAAATAATTAATAAGCATTGTAAAATGAATTTATAAAAATATATAAATAAATGTAATAATTATGAGTGACCTATTAAAATGAAATAGATGGTTCATAATTATTTAGTTGTACCATAAAATTTGTAATGTAAAATCATCAAAAAATATAGAAAAATAGTAAAAATAAATTGATATACTAGTTAAACGTGATGAATTACAAAATTACAAAAAAAACCTGTTAAATTCGGAACATTTTTACGAAGTCAATATGTTTGCCCAAGTTCCAAATAATAATATGGAATTCGGTTCTGGTTAATGATGCCCAAGTTCTGTCAAGAGGATTTGTTTTAATTACTTTCCCTTTTTCTTCGGGTGGGCTTTCATTGTTGTATATTCCTTTTTTAATTACTTTCTCATTATTTATTTATTTAAAATATAACCATATTAAAGTATTTTTCATGATAAATTAATCAATATAATTTGTTATATAATAAATCTGAATATTTTGCAGAAATTAGTAATATAAGATTCCAACCTGACGTTATATGTTTTGTAAAATGACACAGTTGCTAGTAAAGTAGGTTCTATCCTCTGTTAGATAGGTTCTTTGTATTTTAAATGCAGTAATATATTTTTTTAAGTTGCAGCTTAACAAATGTGTTTTTTTGACATGCGTGTATGGTGTCGTACCCATCATATTTATTTTAAATGACACATGTGCAACGCCATATCAATAATTATATATTTATTTTATATATGTGTATCTATATAATTATTTATATCACACGTGCATGCAGTCATGATAATAGACAAGATATCTCACACCGTGATACATTTACTATCATGCTGATGTTTTCTATCACAGATTTTCTTTTCTACATGTTTCTAGACTTTTTTTCATTTTTTTCTATATTTTCTATGAACTTTTCTATATTTTTTCTATGAACTTTTTTCTGGTGTCATGAACTCATGGTCATGTTACGGAAGTTTTTTTGACATTTGCATGCAAATCTAAATATTTAAAAGATGCACGTACTCAAATTTAGATTACTTTCTTTTGTACTTGCTTCGTTCCATCCCAAAGGAAATTGAACAAACAAGAATCACCGCTAAATTCAGCAGCTACAGTTAAAATCAGACAAACACTATCATCCTAATATCTAATGATTTACTATCAAACAATAGCTTCAATTATTTGACACTCTAGTCCCCTTACAGTGATCATGATGATCACATTATTCATAAATTGCCAAGATTAACAGAACGGAAATAAACATATTTGGGTCATTTGCTAATTAAACAAAACAACTCTAGTTCGTGCATGGTGTAAATTGAAAGATATCTAAATAGCTAATCTATGGGCCATGGCGACGCCTAAAAGGCAGAAGCAACCGGGCATCTTCCTGTCATCCGGGAGCATGCCGCCACCCTTGCTAGTATCGAGAGCCTCCAACAGCCTCACCACCTCCGCCATGTCTGGCCGCTTTGTCGGGTCGGCATGCCAACACCTCCGCATGATGCGTGCCATGGCGGATGGACAGCAACCCGGGATCTTCGGCCGTAGGTCTTGGTGGACGATCGCCGATGATGCGTCGGTGAAGGCGAGGTCTGCATATGGCATGTCGCAACAATACATCTCCCAAAGACAAATGCCAAAACTATAAACGTCGCAGCTGCGGTTGTATGGCTTGCCATTGAGCACCTCGGGGGCCATGTAGCCTAGCGTCCCCGTAGTCCCAGTCATTTCCCTCGGATCCTGTTGCTCGAGGCGCGCAACACCAAAGTCTGCGATCTTGAGGTTGAGCTCTCCATCGAGGAGCATATTCTCAGTTTTAACATCACGGTGCACGATATTCCTCGAGTGGAGGCGACTCAGCCCTCTTGCCATGGCCAACGCAAAGCGGACGACCTCCTTGTAGGGTAGCTTGCTGTCCATGTGCTTGATCAAGTGGCCCTTCAGGGTTCCCCCGGTGAGGAACTCGACCACGACACAACATGCCCTATCAGGCGGTGGCACATCGCCGTTGTTGCGTGCGTCGTCGTCAGATGGAGGGATCATGAGATTGCTTGTCCCCATGGACACGCCGATGAACTTGGTGATGTTCGGATGGTCGAGATTCTGCCATACAGCGGCAACCTCCTCCAGCGACTTTCTTAGGTGGGCGATCTCCTCCGGCGTCGAGTAGCCATCCTCTCCCCAGTTGAGCAGCTTCACGGCGACGTCCTGGTCGTAGTACTTGGCGCGGAACAGCGTCCCGTGCACGCCGTGCGCGACGGCACGCTGGATGTATAGACTCGAGAGGTCGATCTCCCATGCCGCCTTCGGACCCTCTGGTTCGCCGTCACGCTTGCCCAACGCCTTGGCTGCCAGGTGCTCCTCCAATTTAATATCCATGCTAGTGAGATCAAACTTATCGGCGCAGATGTACTCGTCTTCCTCCTCCTCCTTGATGTCGCTGAGCTGCAGGAATCTGTCCAACGCTGCCACTTTCCAGTCCGATGGCTCCGCCGTCGCCGTCGACTGCGCGCCGGTTCCTGACGCCATCATGTCGCCGCCGACGCGCGCACCGATCGAACAAGAGGACACGAACGAAGCAGGCGGCGATGTGAATACAACGAGATCACAGCCTCCAAAATATATAAGCAGGCGGCGATGTGATTACAGGACGAGATTTCCGTGGTTCTGTTTGGACTCTGACTCTTCTTTCCCTTTTTCTCCGTGGCTTCTGTTGTATATTCATTTTTAATTACTTTCTCATTATTTATTTATTTAAAATATAACCATATTAAAGTATTTTTCATTATAAACTAATCAATATAATTTGTTATATAATAAATCTGAATATTTTGCAGAGAAATTTCGCTCTATAAAGGGATTGTCTGCAATAATTGATTGATTTTTTAGTATTTAATCAAAATTTGAGTGTTCCATTTTGTCATGGTTTAGAGTTAGCGTGCTCAAATTATCTAGAACCGAAAATCATTACTAGTTGTATCTTCACGATGAAAATTTGATCAAATATTATTATTTTTGGATAAAAATTGAGGATTTATCAGATCAATAACATATAGAATCCTCAATTTTGGGCGATTGTTCGATTCTATGAAATCGTACCTCGTTAACTCTAGGTAACCGTAATTTTTGAGATAACCGTGGACTAGTAACAAGATTTGGTCACCATTAAACTAACTAGACAAACACGGTAATAACCAAATTTATTACCATGGTAATCGAGCTGGTTTACTGATGTACTCATCTTGTTCTCGTTGGTTCTATGCTCTGTTAAACTGGTTCTTTGTATTTTAAGAGCAGTAATAGATGTGTTTTTTTAAGCTGCAGCCAAACAAATGTGCTCGAGCAACATTATGCACTGCATAAATGACTCAATTAACTCAATGATTCTACTGTTTTCTCATCACCAAACTGAAGACCCAGCCATAGACACTCCATTGTTGGCACCTAGATTGCACCTCTTTTTCTTGGATCCAGGGCCAGCTCATTGTTTTGGAGAGCCCTAGTGTCAACTTAACGTCATGGGCTCTTCCGCTTTTAAGGTGCTATATGTGTACATATAGTATACCTATTAATCTATGTATATATATATAATATGTATATCTATATACGTATTTTTACTTACATCTTAAAAAAAGATAAAGTTTCAGATTAATTAACAATAAGTAAGAGGACATGCAGCTGGCTCGTCGACTGTTTGCCTAACGTTCGTTTGTATGCTAAATTGCCAATCCAAACTCGAGAACGAGGACTGAATACGAAGAGACAGAGGAGTCTGAACTCTGCACTCACGGACAGTCGGCAACGGACTGAGCTACTAAAGTCTGAATACCTGGGCCTTGGGCCCCTCGGCCATGGGCCCTAGGCCCGTGCACCTCTTACACCGGCCCAGAGCTGGCCCTACTTGGATCCATAGGTCCTAGTAGCACATCGCTACTTTGGGTATCCCTTCTACTATGAGAATAAATATGTGCAATCATGTACTAATTGTAGAATTCTAGGTACATCATCTGGACCATACATATACAAATATGCTAACATAAAAATTAAGTCTAATTATTTCTAACATAATATACAACTAAAAAGACCGAACTAAATTTTTCGGGTTTTTGTCTGATTTTTATATTTTTTATGTGTTATCCAGTTGTTGTTTTCTGAAATTGAAATTTTTATAAACTAAATAAATCCAAACTGAGTAAACGGAATGCCCACCCGGATGGATAACTGTCTGAAAATTTTGTAGAATTTAATCAAAATTTGGATGGTTAATTTTGCTAACTGTAGACGCGTCACAACATTAAAAAACAGTATGAAACATGTGCAGTCGTACGGGCTCGAAACACTGTTTTAGTGGGAAAAATTATGACACTACCCCTGATCGGCTCTCTGTGAACGAAATCGTACCTCGTTAACTCTAGGTAACCGTAATTTTGGGCGATTGCTTCGATACTACATTGCAAGCACCGACGTTGGAAACACCATCTATCAAACAAAAACTAATTAATAAGCATTAAAAATAATTTTATAAAATATATAAATAAATATAATAATTATGAAAGACCTTTTAAAATGAAATAGATGTTTCATAATTATTTAGTTGTACCGTGAAATTTGTTATGTAAAATCATCCAAAATATAGAATATAGTAAAAATAAATTGATATGCTAGTTAATCATGACGAATTACAAAATTACAAAAAAACATGCTAAATTTGAAACATTTTTACAAATTTAATATGTTCACACAACTTTCAAATAATACATATTAAATTCTGTCATGCAAAAGGTGATGCTGAACGCTATAGAGCATTGCACTGCCCAACCACGTCTGAAGGGAATCTGGTAACATGGATAGTCATGTACCTATCTTTTTCGATAACCATGTGTGGGCATAAAATCACCGAAAATCAAACTGAACCAAACTAAAAATAGTTGACTTCGGTTTTTCTTAAATAATTGGTTTTTATTTTGGTGAAGTTTGGTTTTCAGTGTTCGGTAGGTTTTTTGCATTCAGAAAACAAAAGAATGGCAGTACCGAAGCCAGTAGCAAGCACTAGGCCATCACTACCGAACCAATAGTCCAAGTGTGAAATCTGCCTCATCCCATCACAACACAGGAGTCTAGGTCGTGAGGCTCTAACCTATAGAGCTACTCACCCAAGCCAATATCACTGGTACTCAGCAATTAGCAAACCCTAGCTTGGAGGCATCCTACACGGAACCGGCTTCTCCGACTTTGGGGGCGTTGACTGCCTTCTACAATCGTGATCCACGTCGTTCGGTGTGGATCCTGCGGTGTGGAGGTCCTCGACGCTGCAGAGGTGGGCCTCACCTATTTACTGGAGCCCACCTCCAAAGCATCCTTCGGCACCCGTCGAATCGAAATCTGACTGTGTGGAGGGGGTGACTGCCACTGCAGAGAATCTCATTTCAGCCTGCACTCCCATCTACTGCCAAGACGAGACGCTGCTGTCGCCCATCGCCCGCTCCCATCGACCGCCGTGTGGACATCGTGCCTACCGCACCTCCCCTAGCCATCGCGCAAGCAGCACACACCGTCCCTGTGCGCACCCTCCTAACTGTAACGTGGCGGCGTCAACGGCCTACATGTCAGCCCCTCCACTCCGCTAGTCTGCTACGTGTTTCCAGTTAGGAAAAAAATCGAACTAAATTTTCGGGTTTTTTGGTCTGATTTTTATATTTTTTTATGTGTTATCCAGTTGTTGTTTTCTGAAAATTGAACTTTTTATAAACTAAATAAATCAAACTGAGTAAACGGAATGCCCACCCGGATGGATAACTGTCTGGAAATTTTGTAGAATTTAATCAAAATTTGGATGGTTAATTTTGCTAACTGTAGATGCGTCACAACATTAAAAAAACAGTATGAAACATGTGCAGTCGTACGGGCTCGAAACATTGTTTAGTGGGAAAAAAATTATGACACACTACTACAAAGCGACACTGTAGCGGCGGGCAAAACTGACCTGTAGTGGCGGGCATCCAGTCTGCCACTGCTCTAACGCCACTGCTATCCCTGGTTAGCAGTGGCGGACAGAATGCCCGCCACCGCCGTGTCAACAGCAGTGGCGGGCGCACTGACCTCATCTGCCCGCCACTACTATTGATAACAGTAGTGGCGGGCAGATGAGGTCAGCTTGCCCGCCACCACTGTGTCAACAGCAGTAATGGGCGCGCTGACATCATATGCCCGCCACTACTGTTATCAATAGCAGTGGCGGGCAGATGATGTCAGCGCGCCCACCACCACTGTGTCAACAGCAGTAACGGGCACGCTGACCTCATCTGCCCGCCACTGCTGTGTATAACCCATAACACACAATGCTGTGATCCATAATTCACAGTCCCACAAACCAAAACACAGAAATTATATGCTTCACACAGCCATCCACATACACAGCAGCAAAACATCCACATATCCACATATCCACATACACATCCACAACAGCAACACATCAACACAACGACAACCGATCTAATCAATTTAATTTGCAAATTTACAAAGTTTACATTTCATCACACATCAAGTTTAAAAAGTTTACATCTATCAAAATTTCAAAATTAACCATTGTTTCAAAAATACATGCTCATGCTCATGCATCTTTTTGTTCTTGCCTGCTTGGTCTTCCGGTCCAATCATACAAAGTTGGATGTTTGGCCACTTTACCCTCAGGATCAAAGAATACTCCTTCCTCATGAAGAACTTCATGCATCGTGAAGCGGCACATCCTTGATACGATTCCATACATTTTTGATTCTGAGAGTTCGCCCTTCTCGGCAATGGTTGATGGACCTGACGCCTGCATACATAACATATAAGTACATACATTGCAAGTTTTATTAGATTAACACACAATAAATCAACTTACTTCTTTACTGGGGTCAGAGATTGTTCGCGCAAATTTTCCTAAGCCATTGAAAATGAAATCACACGTGTAGTACCCGCAATGCACCGAACCAAGAGCTTGTTTGTGACACTTCAAAATAGACAAAGTTAGAATGGTATATAGTTTGGCTTTATCAATTGAATTAAGAAATTTCAAAATATAATATTACCGGATAGTTTGTTCTGATTAGCATATCTTTCGGCCTCTGTGGATCATGTGGGCCACCTAACCTTTCCACGTAGTATTTGTATGCACTCTGAATAACATTTAATATATCTTGATAATCTTTTTTGGGTTTGTCGAGAGAGTCGAGCACATAAACCCTTGAGTCTTTCGGGTATATCATAAGTGCAATCCAATGATCACTATCGAAAGAAGTAATATATGATTATGTTAGTTTCATAATCGATAAAACGTGATTAAGTGGATATAGTGGGTATACTTACTTAAAATTATATGCCCCACTTATCATTTCTCTGTCACTCCATTTATGCATGCATTGCGCAATATACAACGCGGCACAATTCCTTTTATTCTTCTTATGTGCGTCTTGGTCTTTATTGAACATCTTTTTTTGAAATTTTTTCCGACCGGCGATCCAGTACTTGTCATTGTCCCAGTTTAGTACCGGGTTCAGTGTACTTTGGCTTATGAATGACGGGTTCAAGTACCCATATTTATTAGAAGTGTCACCACATGCATTCAAACTGCATATGTTATGAAACAATAGTCAATATAAGACATGATTAATTTTTGCTTTGTATTGACAAAGTATAAAGTACTTACAGGCACCAGAGTATCATTTGTGTGATGTCGATTCGCTTCAGATAGAACATCCGATGGAAGTCAGTCGAAAAATAGTGCAAGAGTAAACTCTGGGCAGTTGAATATTTGTTTTGGAACCTTCACTTCTATGTGTGTAACACCTAACGCAGACGCTTTGAGGTACCAGTCATGAAATGATACCATCTGCCAAGACATACTCTTAAGTACTCGTTGGGGTAACAATGGTTTGCCTGGTTCATATTCAATATAATCCTCGTCTCCGTAGGTCCATTTATCAACAGAAAGTGAGGCCGCCTGCTTTTGTACTGGAGCCTTTATGGGAGCCTCTACGGGCGAAGAACGTGTTTGCCCCACAGTACTAAAAAATTTAAGCATTTCAGATTTAGGCGCAGAACACTGCCCAACTTAGAACAATTGTCTTGTGGATTGCTGGCTTTGGGTGTGCATCGTGTTTTTCAGGCTCGGCCACTGGCACTTGAGGCTCAGCCAGAACTGGCACTGGAATTTGATCTGGCTCTGACACTTTTATGTTGGGCTCATTAGTGGGCTCAAGCACTGGCACTGGCTCTGTCACTTGAGGATCAGGCTCAGTCACTTTTGATTCTATCACTTCTGCCACTTTATCGGGCACTGGCTCTTCCTCTGCCTCTTCCTCTATCTCATGCTCATCAACAGGTGATAAAGATCCTATATTTTGCACATCCTGAGATGAAAGATATGTGGGGGATTGTGACGAGACAATAGGTGATTTACTCTGAGAACTTGTCTGCAGTAATTTGATATCTCGGCTCGCCCATAGGACAAAGTTATTTAGAGCATCTCCGATTGTCTCAATCCCCTCATCAGGCATTGGAAGATCCAAGGGGTCATTAATAAATCTGTTGTTGGTGATCTCATTGACCTGAACCTTGGTATAGTCAGCAGGAATAGGCCGATTGTGAAATAAATCCCCAGGCATAGCAATGCCTCGTGCAGCCTCTTGGGAATGCCCTTTGCGCCCTATCGGTACATGCAGGCTGCATGGTGTGTCCTCTTTAATATAATTTACAGGAAATTTGTCTTGTACTGAGCCAACACTGCTTGGTACGTCGAGTCGTACCTCTGGCACAATTATTTGTCCCGCTGCAGCCTGCATTATGTTTGGATTCTCGTTAATAAATTCAAAAAAGTGTCGCTCCCACTCTGCACGGCGCTCTGCGGCGTTGTCTGTGCGTGCTTGATGCTTCTTGTATGTGGCACCCTCCTGTTTCTTGAAAGTATTTTTCTAGGGTGCTATAGAAGAGACACCTCGGGTGCGCCCTCGATGTTCCTCGTTTCCGAGAGCAGATGTAAGGTGGTCATTACATCCCTCGGGCTTGAACTTTCCAGTCTTCTCCAATTCAGCGATTTCCTGTGCTTTCTGGAATACTTCACTAGTCCGTGAGTCGGAGAGCATATATTGGCCCTCGGGTGTTTTTTTAGCTCGACCTAGGAGCCATCTCTTAGTGCGCTGATCGGCACCTGAAAA
Source organism: Zizania palustris (assembly GCA_019279435.1). Classification (NCBI taxonomy): domain Eukaryota; kingdom Viridiplantae; phylum Streptophyta; class Magnoliopsida; order Poales; family Poaceae; genus Zizania; species Zizania palustris. Next base: position 5,229,003 of record JAAALK010000285.1, read on the forward strand.
CTGTTCAGGTAACCCAGCCGCACGGTCCTCCTCCTCCTTTCTACTCCACTCATCCTCCTTGTCCTTATATCCACCTGGCCCAAGTTTATGTGGGAACTTATTCTTCTTATTACGTTCTTTGAACATGGTGCTCTCTTGTTTGGCTTCTTCCGAGCAATGCTGCATTTTGAATTCGTTCCATTCATTTGGCGTTATAAAGCCGTAGTCGTTGAGTGGTGACTCATCTTTCTGAAGGTATTGTGTGTTCAGTTTAGTCCTAAATGTACGGAGAGCCTTCCCGATAGTCTTCAATGTGGCAGCTTTAGCGTCTTCTAAGCAGTCTTCCGGGAATTTATAATGCGCTTTTATATGCTGCGACAATTCGTTCTTTGTAGCTTCAGGGACAGTCTTCCAATTTTTCCAAACTATCTTACATCGCTCCCTGGCGAGACATCCACAGTCGTTATACCACTTCGCTGTGATTTCTTTTGGCTTCTTTGGAGCCCCATCAACATGCACTTCTTCAACCTCATAGATAGCTGTATGCAGCTTGTTCTTCTCCCGTTTCCCTCTCCTCTTCGCATTTGCAGACGATGTTGTGGCAGCAGGCTCAACATCTGTTCGTTCAGCTGACTCAATAGCTGGGACAATAGTTGTCCTTTTCTCGACTTGGAATAATCGACGCTTGCTTCCTCGCTTTGGACGATCCTACGATGATAGACAATATGAGCTTCAGGAATGTAATCCTCGGTTAGAAGCTGCTCTGACTTGTTACTAACGTAATAATTACCTCCGCTTGAGCTTCAGGAATGTAATCCTCATCGGCAGTCTTCTCTCGTTCTCTTCTTCCTAGGCTCCATTGGATGTTCATTCTCCAGAGAGTGGTACGAAGATTCGCTATCGGAGGATCCTTCAGATGAACCCTCTTTATTTGTTTTTGCGGGAGACTCGTAGATGAGCTCCTCGATGGAACGTCCTTCTTCCGCCATAGATAAACTATTCATAGTTAAGAGGCTAATGTATCAGAATTTTGGTTATGCAAAAAAGGTCTGCTGTCATATTTTCATAGTTAAGAGCCTATTACTTCCGAAGCCACTATACTAATCATAGTAGCCTTAGAAGTAATAACAGTAGTAAACTGATCACAGTGTTGTTGAGGCCTCAACATATTTTGTGTTGTTTTTCAAAATGTTCATTGCTGCCATGGAACCATGAGCACATCCATTCCCTGTCAGCAACACGAGAAAGAAGAAGCTGTTGACGGGAATGGATGTGTCACATGGCTTGATGACATACATGAGATAACTCAATAACAATTTGCATCATAGGCCTCTAAAAGGAATTGCGGAATCTAATGTTGGCCTTCAGCCGGATGAACTTGAGGATTAGTATAGTAGCCTTAGAAGTAATACCAGTAGTAAACTGATCACAGTGTTGTTGAGGCCTCAGCATATTTTGTGTTGTTTTTCAAAATGTTCATGGCTGCCATGGAACCATGAGCACATCCATTCCCTGTCAGCAACACGAGAAAGAAGAAGCTTTGACAGGAATGGATGTGTCTCATGGCTTGATGACATACATGAGATAACTCAATAACAATTTGCATCATAGGCCTCTAAAAGGAATTGCAGAATCTAATGTTGGCCTTCAGCCGGATGAACTTGAGGATTAGTATATAGTAGCCTTAGAAATAATAGCAGTAGTAAACTGATCACAGTGTTGTTTAGGCCTCAGCATATTTTGTGTTGCTTTTAAAATATGTTCATGGCTGCCATGGAACCGTGAGCACATCCATTCCCTGTCAGCAACATGAGAAAGAAGAAGTTGTTGACATGAATGGATGTGTCCCACGGCTTGATGACATACATGAGATAACTCAATAACAATTTGCATCATAGGCCTCTAAAAGGAATTGCAGAATCTAATGTTGGCCTTCAGCCGGATGAACTTGAGGATTAGTATATAGTAGCCTTAGAAATAATAGCAGTAGTAAACTGATCACAGTGTTGTTGAGGCCTCAGCATATTTTGTGTTGTTTTTCAAAATGTTCATGGCTGCCATGGAACCGTGTGCACATCCATTCCCTGTCAGCAACACGAGATAGAAGAAGCTGTTGATGGGAATGGACGTGTCACATGGCTTGATGACATACATGAGATAACTCAATAACAATTTGCATCATAGGCCTCTAAAAGGAATTGCAGAATCTAATGTTGGCCTTCAGCCGGATGAACTTGAGGATTAGTATATAGTAGCCTTAGAAATAATAGCAGTAGTAAACTCATCACAGTGTTGTTTAGGCCTCAGCATATTTTGTGTTGCTTTTCAAATATGTTCATGGCTGCCATGGAACCGTGAGCACATCCATTCCCTGTCAGCAACACGAGAAAGAAGAAGTTGTTGACAGGAATGTATGTGTCACACGGCTTGATGACATACATGAGATAACTCAATAACAATTTGCATCATAGGCCTCTAAAAGGAATTGCAGAATCTAATGTTGAGGATTAGTATAGTAGCCTTAGAAGTAATAACAGTAGTAAACTGATCACAGTGTTGTTGAGGCCTCAGCATATTTTGTTGCCATGGAACATTAGAGGGAAAAACAACACAAAAGTGTGTTTGAAACCTCATTTGAAGTTGATATTTTTTCATTAAGTGTGTTTTTATGATCAAAGTCAAAATAAGTTCAATTTGAACTACAAGACATGAAATAATTCACCAAAATTTATAGAAAAACCATATTCATATTTTGACTCTATAATTAGTTATTATCCAGTAAATTTAAAACCATCATAAAAAATGTAGGTTTCCACAACACTCGATCGACTTGTAGTTAAAACCTCATTTGAACTTGATATTTTTTAACAATAAAAATACATCATAACTTATCAAATTTAAAAAGTTGGTATTTTTCTGCCTCACTTTACTTTTTTATTTCATTAAAAACATGAGATTCTCCGGGGATGCATTAGGGTTTAGAGATGAAATGACTGATGTTTGAAACCAAAATCTAGTCTGAACTTGATTTTTTTAACAATAAAAATACATCATAACTTATCAAATTTAAAAAATTGGTATTTTTCTGCCTCACTTTACTTTTTCTCCCTTAGTTTACTGTTTTTATTTCATTAAGTGTGTTTTTATGATCAAAGTCAAAATAAGTTCAATTTGAACTACAAGACATGAAATAATTCACCAAAATTTATAGAAAAACCATATTCATGTTTTGACTCTATAATTAGTTATTATTATCCAGTAAATTTAAAACCATCATAAAAAATGTAGGTTTCCACAACACTCGATCGACAACTTGTATTTTTATAGTTTTTTAATCCTCAAAAAATAAAATAAAGTCTAATAAAGTCTAAAATACAACACCAATATTCTAATTGCAAAAATTGGTATTTTTCATTAACAGAAATTGGTATTTAAATGCAAAAAAGTCCACGTAGAGGTAGGGATTATCTAGCATACACTGCACAAATAGCCGAGAAATACTTTGTAGCGCAGTGGTGCGGGGGGTTCTTTGGTGCCATGTGGTTTGAGGTTCGAACCTTGCTGCCGACAGGCGGTTTGAGGTTCGAACCTTGCTGCTGGCGCCAAATCAACATTTTTTTTCTGTTTTGTACTTTTTTAAATTTTCAGCACTTTTTTATTGATGTTTAAATCCTCATTGAACTTGAATTTTTTTAACAATAAAAATACATCATAATTTATCAAATTTAAAAAGTTGGTATTTTTCCGCCTCAGTGTATGTCACTCGACTTAGTGGTGGCGGGCCGATGACATCATGCGACCGCCACTACTAAAAGGATAGCAGTGGCGGGCTGGTGACGTCATCATGCCCGCCACTACTAATCCGCCCGCCGCTAGTGGGGTTATCTAGCATACGTTGCCACTCATTTCGAGAAGCACTTTGTAGCGCAGTGGTGCAGGGGTTGCTTTGGTGCCATGCGGTTCGAGGTTCGAACCTTGCTGCTAGCATCAAAACATTTTTTTACATTTCTATTCTAATTTTCATGACTTTTTTATTCATGTTTAAATTCTAGTTTGAACTTGATTTTTTTAACAATAAAAATACATCATAACTTATCAAATTTAAAAAATTGGTATTTTTCTCCCTTAGTTTACTGTTTTTATTTCATTAAGTGTGTTTTTATTACATGTTGTTACGATATGATCGAGACTTTATTTGTAGCGCGGTGGTGCGGGGGCTCACTTGACACATCATGTTTATTTGAAAGCAAGTAAACAAACACAAGTCCAGGCTGGGGAAACCAGCTTACACATCGAAACGCACTACTGGTCAAACCCAAAAGAAAGATATGGTTTGGAGCTTCTTCTTCTTCCTCGGCACAAACCCAACCTATTTCTGGTTAAACAGATTAAAAGCCTCAACTTGCCAATCCTCAACCAACTCGGCATCATCAGGCAGTCTGAACTGCTCTCCATGTTCCTGAACAAGAAAATACACGCGGTGGCGATAGTGAGAACAACTTATTGTCAATGATTGAATTGGATGATAAAAATATAAAATTTGCATAAAAAGAGGATCTTGCCTCCTTCCTCCTCTTGCTAGAGCATTGCTCTACATGCTTCCCTTTTCCACCGCTAGCCTCGGCATGTTTGCCTCTACCACCGGTTGTCTCATCATTCTTCCGTCTACCAACACTTACCCTATCTGGTTGCGGCGATCGCGAGTCGTCCTCCGAGTCGGAGTCCATTATGAGAATCACTTTCTTCACCAAACAACTGCAAACTATACCATCATGTACCTTATGCTTACCGCATTTGCAAACCTCACACACGCCACTTGATGTAGAGTCTGAGGATCCACTATTTGGTTCAATCTTAGGAGCCATCTGCAATTTTTTTGTCACATTGATATAACATTAAAAACCCTAAGCTAGTAATATTATAGTACATTAAAAAACATTATTGTTATAGTGGAATTTTTTTTCTCAGAAATTTTTTATAGTACATTAAAAAACATTATTGTTATAGTGCATTCTACTAGTAATATTATACTAAATTATATTACCACGCATAAATTAATATAACAATTAGAAATCATTTTAACCCTAAATAAGCTCGAATAAAATAAGACCAGGTTATCTCACAATATTTACTGACTGGATGGCGGCGACGGGCGGCGCCGAGACGGCCGAGCTCCAAGGAAGGCGGCGACGGGCGGAGGGCAGCGGCGACGTGCTCCGGGACGTCGACGGCGGCGGCGGGAGGAGGGGGGCGACAAGGGAGTTTAGGGTTTAGAAAATGAATCGGACGGCGGGACTGGAAAGTATATATAGGTGTATTAGCAGTGGCGGGCATGCTGACGTCATCCTGCCCGTTACTGCTATTTTCTCTTAGTAGTGGCGGGCATGCTGACGTCATCTAGCCCGCCACTACTAATAGAGGTAGGGATTATATATATAGCATATAATACTCTTCCTACATTGACGTGAAACACTTAATAGCGCAGTGGTGCGCAGGGCTCACTTGGGGCCATGCGGTTCGAGGTTCGAACCTCGCTGCCGGCAGGCAGTTTGAGGTTTGAACCTTGCTGTTGGCCCCAAAAATTAAATTTTTAAAAAATTTTCTATTGATGTTTAATAAATTTTCTATTGATGTTTAATAAATTTTCTATTGATGTTAATAATTTTTCTATTGATGTTTAATTAAATCCTCATTTGATCTTCAACATGTTTTAACAATAAATGACATAATTGATTTTACAAATACGCACGCTAAACATAAATGATCTAGCCTTGCACTAATTTTCCATCGCCATTGGTGCCTAGATAAGGAATCACACTGCCAAATGACAGTTTTGCTTCAACCACATTGATCCTTGATATGTCAACGAAAAACGGCACCTCATCAAACTGATTGTATTCTTCTTCGTCTTCGACTCCATCAACTCCAACAATTCTTTGTTTTCCTGGAGCAACGATGTATTTTTTCTCATCTTTAGGATCAAGTATGTAAAATACTTGTGCCATGGATTGAGCAAGTATCCAAGGGTCATCTTTATAAGCCACCTTATTAAGGTCAACTATCGTAAACCCGTAATCATCCACCTCCACACCTTCTGGATGTCTGACCCACTGGCACTTAAATACAGGGATTTCTATAGAGTTCCCGTAGTTAAGTTCCCATATTTCTTCGATGTATCCATAGTAAGCATTCTTTTGTCCAGTGCTATCTTCTGCTTCTCCTCTGACACCACTATTTTGGTGCTGACTCTTTTGATCCTTTGCTTTGGTATAGAATGTGAAACCATTGATGTCATACGCTTGCCATGTTTTAACCATGCTCAATGGACCGTAAGACAATTTATTTATCATCATCTCTTCGTCGGTTTCTCCAATCAAAAGGTTTAGATCCCTCAGCCATGATGTGAAATAAATTTTGTGTTCTTTCATAATCCATTGCTCATCGCGATCTTCATTCTTTTCACGAAGCTCTTGCAGGTGTTGTTCAACATATGGTCTCATAATCGCCAACTGATGCATTACACTGTAATGTGATTCTCTTATGATTTTCCTGCCTTTAGTTCCTTTACTGGTGAGTCTTCCATGTTGCCGGGACACGGGAACTCCTATTGGTCTTCCATCTCTTATGTAATCTGTGTAGCACTCAATGACTTCCTCAGTCGTGTAGCCCTCTATCATGGAACCCTCTGGATAAGCATGATTTCGTACGTAACCCTTGAAGATAACCATTAGACGCTCATACGCATACATATTGTGCAGGTACGTTGGACCGAGAACAAAGATTTGGTCTGCTATATGTATCATATAGTGCTCCATAATATCAAAATATGAAGGAGGAAAGCACATCTCAAGCTGACACATAGTCTCCCTTATTTGTTTACGTAATTCATTTAACTCTTCAGTGTCGATCACCTTCTTTGATATGACATTGAAGAAGTGACACATGCGTGTTATCACCATCTTCAGAAATGAATGTTTGACTCCTCTTACTGCGATGGCGAGGAATAGCCCAAGCATAACATGACAATCATGAGTGTTGTAGCCGCTCATCCTCAAATCTGCTACGGAGACAATATTCTTTATATTCGTTGAGAATCCTGTTGGAACTCTAATTCTATGTAGACACCTGCAGATTGATCTTTTCTCATCAATTGTGTGGTTATAGCTAGCAGCCGGAAGGAAAAATTTTCCATTGGCCCTTTCCTATGGGTGAAGCTCGGGTCTAATTCCGAGAGTTTGAAGGTCCCTTCGTACTTTTAGTCCATCTTTTGATTTGCTCGGTATGTCTAACAAAATACCGATAGTGCTTTCGAAGACATTCTTCTCAACGTGCATTGTATCGATAGCATGACCAATCTCCAACTCCTTCCAATAGGGCAAATATCTAAAGAAGATCGACTGCTTTTTAAATGGAGCGTCCTTTGAAATTTTTTCAGATTTCTTCCTCTTCTTTCCGAAAACAACTTTGATATTCTTTACCATTTCGAATAGAAATTTGCCATCTCGATTTCGTGGAGGCTGTCCAAGCTCGATTGTATCGTCGAAATGGTTCCTATTTCTTCGATATTTGTGGTTTTTTGGTAAAAATATGCGGTGTCACATATATATCGTCTTAACGAATGATGGAAGATGCATAGATTCTGTCTGGTCCACACACACTACACATGTTGTCTTTCCTTTAACCTGTCCTGTTAGGGACATGCGTCCTGGGTTGTCAGCTATGGTGCAAAAGATTATGGCTCTTAGATTGAAGTGCTCTTTCTTGTGCTGATCCCACACACAGACACCATGTTCCCATAGACGTTTCATATCCTCCATCAAAGGTTCTAGAAAGATATCAATGTCATTGCCAGGTTGTTTTAGACCAGAAATTAGAGTAGTGAGCATAAGGTATTTTCTTTTATGGCACAACCATGATGGAATGTTGAACAAGCATAGAAAGACTGGCCACGTACTATGTGGGTTCCTCATCTCACCGAAGGGATTCATTCCATCCGTGCTAAGTCCCATCCTGATATTTCTAGGATCGTCCGAGAAATCTGGATGGGCCAGGTCAAATGATTTCCACTGCCTAGCATCCGCAGGGTGCCGAAGTTTTCCATCCTTCTTTCGCCCAGCGAAATGCCAGATTAATAGTTCAGCATCTCTAGGATTAGAGAACATACGTTTCAAGCGATCAATCACCGATAGGTACCACATTACTAAGGCTGGAACTTTCCTCTCCGTCTTTTTTCCAAGATGGTCTTCAATAACATTTTTATTCCTCTTATGCAACCTCTTATTATTCTTCTTCTGGTGGTCATTGTAGTCCTCCACACAGTCATTTGGACGTTTGTATCGACTCGCGTTGCACTGCGGACATCTCTCTAACAATCCATACTCTTTTCGATAAAGGATACAGTGGTTCGAGCATGCATGAATCTTCTGAACGCCCAAAGTCAACGGACAAATCATCTTCTTTGCTTGGTACGTATCAGATGGTAAACCATTGGGTTTTGGCAAAACCTTTTTTAGGAGTTGTAAAAGATCTGAAAAACTAGTGTCAGACCATCCATTGCTGGCCTTCAGTTTCATAAGCTCAAGAATTGTGTACAACACAGTATACTGCTTATCGCATCCGTGGCGTTCCTCGTAAAGAAGGTTTTTTGATGCTTTGTCAAGTGCTTCGAAGTTATCGTATCCTTTGGTTGTAGTTCTCTGCAACAACACCTCAGGCGCAACATTTCACATCAGTTCCTCCACATCAAAGGCGTCATCATCATCATGTTGATCAGCATCATCATGTGTTATGTCGGATGTATGATCACCACCTCTTCTATGTTGATGAGCATCTTGCGGCACATCAGAATCTTCAGGAGGATTTTGGCCCATCTCACCGTGTTTCGTCCATATATAATAGTTCTTCACGAAACCATTTTTCAACAAGTGAAATCGTATGGTTTCACGATCTGAAAACGGATACATCGCTTCGTTTTTACAAACTTTACAAGGACAATATATTGCCTCTTCACTCTGACGGGAAGCATATTGTGCGGCAGCTTCAGTAAATTCAGTTACTCTGTTAAAATATGCCACCACATCTCCGTCGTTGGACGAGTACATCCAGGACCTATGCTCCATCTAAACATATATTATTTGAAAAAATATTAATAAATTCATTATTGTTAATTTTAGTAATTTACAAATTGGAAATATATTGATTTATTATGGCTCATAACAACATTAATTAAAAATGCATTAATTCAAACTATTTATTAAGCAGAAAAAATTATTAAATAAATTAACTATATTGGTTTCTCTCTCTCCAAACAACATAACCCTAGATCTATAATCATAAATCAAATTAAAAAAGATATTAAAATGACGTAAATCAATATACAAGTGATGAATAATTGTGAGGAGGGTCATATTTGTTCATTTGGGAGAAGGAAACACTGTAAATGGAAGATTATTTGAAAATTTCTATTCACAAACCCTAAATTAGTAAAACGCTAATAACTCATTGTATACATGTGTTGGACCGGAAACGGCGACCAGAGGGGGGGGGTGAATGGGAGCTTTTAAAATTTCGGACTAAAAACTAGCCTTCGGTTTCAGTTCTGTCTTCTGCGGAACAGGCTTCGAACACTACCTTCGAAGGTCTGGTTCGGAGGTACTTCGACACCTTCGAACACAGGCTTCGCAGGAGCAAAAGTTCGAAGCCAAGAAGACTTCGCTCCACTAACAACCCTCGAAAATCAACTCTGCCAAGTCAGTGCAGGCTCCGCACACGGGGTGCTTCGAGCAAGCTTCGCACTTCACCCTTCGCAAGAGTGGACAGCCCTCTGAGGACTTCGACCACGTACTTGGCGTCAGCAACTGGTGCTGGGCTTCGTACCCGAAGGTCTAAACGCACATCAAAGGACTAAGCTAAGAGCTTCGACACAGGAAGCAAAACGGGCCTTGAACAGGGCTTCGCTAGTAAGCTGTGAGGTCTAGCCTCAAGTTACACAGAGCGACAGCACACTGAAAACACACTTCGCACAAAAGCAACCTTCGCCTAGACAGGCTTCGGTGCACTATAACTAGCGAGGTATGTAAAGCGAGCTCAAGCAAAAAGCACAAGAAGCAGGGCTTCGCCGCTTGAACAAGGAACACAAAATAAATTGAACTCTGGATGAAATACAACGAGGTATGTGGCTACAGGAGCTCAACAGTAAATGCTCAAAGTGTTAAATGTTACCTACCGAGCCCCCATATTTATAGCCCACAGTTCACCCAAAGGAAAAGACTACTTTACCCCTAGGGTTTACAAAAGATTTGACTCTACAGAACTAAGGGGTACAAAAGGTAGTCCACCTTTATTCTGGAGGCTTCTCTGTCAGCTTTGCAGAGGGGACAGTGTCAGCCTTTTTCAGAACAGACAGTGTCAGCCTTTGCAGTCTTTGACCTTCTGGAATCCTCCCTTCGCACGCGAGGGTGCGGTAGCTTCGGTGAGAAGCCTAAAGCCAGATGGCCTTCGCTCCACCGAAGTCAGTCTCCGATACACTGACGGTTTTGAGCCGAAGCCGTCAAAGCCCCTTGGGCCTTCGCACCAACACCTCCGGAGTGGACCACCACGGCTTCGCAGCTACTCCCAGCTCGAACTCCGTCAGTCCGTGTACCGAAGCCATGCAGGCTGAAGCACCTCAAGTCAACCTTGCTCCGGAGCTAGCCTCGCTCCAAAGCCTTCCACCCTCCGAAGCCCCACCTTCGGAGTACCACCCTTCGAAGTCCCTCCTTCGTCCAAGGCCTCCGCATGAAGCATTCCATGAGCACTTCGTCGCAGTGTCTCTCCCCGAGCACACTCCACGACGAGCCTCACCCGGACCATGCCTTCGATGCACCTTGACTTCTGAGACCTTCGTCGGGTACCTTCGAATGTCTCCCTCCGGAGCACACTTCGAACTCCTTGCCTCCGCAGAGGACTTGTTCCACCAACTCCGAAGTCACTCCATCCGGAGTACCTTCGAAGTGCCTCACCTCCGAGGACTTTGTCTCGGAGCACCTTCAGCCGGAGCCACGCTCCGCACTCTCTGCCTTCACCTGGCACGCCTCGACCCGAGGACCGACCCGGACCACCTTCGCTGCCACCGTGACGGAGCTCCCCGCTCCCCTGGCATCAAGCCTCCCGCTCGACCCAGGTTCACCTGCTGCGAACCTTGTCCGTCGCCTCCGAAGTCCCTGCGCACCACAGACAAACAGACAAGTGTGTCCAGTACTCCGGAGACCTCTCCGGGTTAGCAACCTCCAGCACACACTCCGGTGTACCGCCCAAAGTACCGAAGCCTTCGGTACAAACCCAGTCATCGTGTACTGTCGGACCCCTCCGACAAGCACACTCCGCTGCACAGCTGCAGCAAGCAAACACCGAACACCCTTCGGTGAAACCACCTCCGAACTCACTTCGGAGGTCCAACCTCCGAACACCCTTCGGAGGTACAACCTCCGAAGCCCCTCCGGAGGTACCCTTTGAACAGAGGGTCAAAAACCTGTCAATCACTCATCACAAAACACCGAAACCAACCCTTGGTTTCTCAATCTCCCCCTTGATGAGTGCATTGACAACCAAATCCAAGTTCAAGAAAATTTAAAATTTTCAGCAGACAAGTGACCATAAAAACTCAGAAAAGAGCCAAATCATGTCACTTGATAAAAGAATGTTCCTCCCCCTTTGGTAAAAAGCCCCTTCGGCAATAAAAACTCCCCCTGAGTTAAATTTTCCCTTTGGGCAATAAAAAATCTTCTCCCCCTTTGAAATTATACCCCCTTGCGGCAGAGAACAAAGCAAATCTCTCCCCCTTTGGCAATGCAAGCATCAAGGAGCATGTAAAAGATGCAAAGCTTCGAAATGAGCAGAATTGCAGAGACATATGAAGCAAAAATATGCCAACATTAATACAAATGACCATGTGCTCAGCTCAAATTAATATTCTCTAAAAACATGATGAAGCATGTGAATTTATCAATTTGGAAATAAAAGCATCACCACTTAGTCACGGAAACTAGACAGGTAAGAGCAAGGACTGCGCAAAGCTAGTCAATCTCTACTCTAGACAGACAAGTCCAGTTCAAATGGAGCTTGAAAAGCAAACTTGATAAACAATGAATTTTGTTGTTCTTTTCTTAGTGCCAGGGGTTATTTGTTTGTCCACCTTATACTTTCCAATCCGGCCAAGCCTAGGCATGAAAGCCATAAGAAGCTTAAGGCATAGATTTTGGCATACACTATGCTATTCCAGTTCAGACCAATGTGCAATGGTAAGCAGTCTAGAATAGGATAGTGCGACAAACAAACCCACCTGGATCTTTTCACTTAAAGCATGCAAATCATGGAGTTTTGGAATTTAACCAAGTGAACCAATTGTTTGGTACTTTATGAATATCCATGAAAATGGAGAACAATTGTTCAAGTTGCATTTTTTTTAGCATCCAAAGAAATGTGTCTTGCTATCAAGCAGATAAAAGATAGCTAAAGCAGTCCTGTCTAAACAAGCTAGATTCAAGACTAAGTAGTGAGCACGATTTGATTTTGAAAATAAAACACCATGCACATGAATGTTTCAGATGAATTAAAAGGAGCTGAGCTGACATGATTTCATGAATTATAAGCAGGCATATAAGTGCAAAATATATAAATGCAATTTCAGCACAATTAGCAAAAGCACATCCATCTAAAATAGCTCCCCCTCACAAAATGCCGTAAGGGTGACAAATGCCAAGTTCCCCACGCAAGTAAGCAAATCGAGAAGCATCGAGGGGTTTTGTAAAAATATCGGCAAGCTGGTGTTGGGTATCAACATATTGAAGTTCAATATCACCCTTCTCATTGTGATCTCTGAGAAAGTGATACCGTACATCAATGTGTTTGGTTCTGGAGTGCTGAACCGGGTTGTTTGCAATACAAATAGCACTAGTGTTATCACAGAAAAGTGGAACACTCTTATAATCTAACCCGAAATCCCGCAAAGTGGAAACCATCCACAGAATCTGAGAGCAACAGCTAGCTGCAGCAACATATTCGGCCTCAGCCGTTGATTGTGCAACACTAGACTGTTTGCGGGAAGACCAGCAAACCAGAGAAGTACCCAGAAAATGACAAGTACCAGAGGTACTCTTCCTATCAATTCTACACCCAGCAAAATCCGCATCGGAATAACCTCGAAGACATAA
>JAAALK010000285.1:5242271-5337022 GCA_019279435.1 Zizania palustris
AGTTCACTATGTCCAGGGCAATTACTTTCCACAAAGGCAGTTGATATAAAGGAGTGTGTAGCTCCGGTGTCAAATAATACCACTGCAAGTGATGAATGAACCATAAACTTACCCATGACAATCTCCAGGGCGGCCTGGGCTTCTTCGGCGGTGACGTGGTTGACCTTGGCGCGGACGGCGGGGTTTGAAGCGACGCCTTGAGCACGCTTGGGATGAGGGCACTGATGGGAGTAGTGTCCCTCCTGGCGGCAATTGAAGCAAACTACAGGCTTGCCATGCCTGTCTCTCAGAATTTCCGGCTTCTTGGCCGGGGCAGCCGGGGCGGTTGGTGCGGTGGGAGCGGGGCGAGGTTGACTGGCTCCGGCATTGGCGGCTGGTGGTGCCGGACGATATACTGGGCGGGGGTGGTACTGCGGTGCTGATGGAGGTGGAGCAAAGCGGGGTCTCTGGGCCATTCCTTGGTTCTGCCTGAAAGCTATCATCCTTTTTTTCTTCAGGTCGACCTTGTTCTGCTGGGTCTCCTGCATGATGGCTTTGTTTACCAACTTTTGGAAGTTGGCGAAATCTCCAGAGATGAGTTGTAAGGACAACTCATCCTTCAGTCCTCGGAGAAACTTGGCCTGTCTGGCCGCATCAGTACGGACCTCCTCAGGTGCGTACCTGGCCAGACGATTGAACTCGTGCAGGTATTCTGTAACGGACCTGCTCCCCTGCTGCAGGTCTCTGAACACCTGTTGTTTCTGTGCGATAACACCGTCGGGGATGTGGGCGGCACGGAAAGCGGCCGAAAACTCTGCCCAAGTATGGGCGTGGCCCTCGGGCAGAGTCTCGCGATGATTGTCCCACCACTCTGCGGCGGGACCATGAAGCTGGTGGGTGGCGAAGGCCACCCTCTCCTGCTCGGTGCAGGTAAGGAGGTCGAGCTTCTTCTCGATAGCTCGTAACCAATCCCCAGCCTCCATGGGGTTGGTGGTGCTGGAGAAGGTCGGTGGGCGGACTCGGAGGAACTCCGAGAGCTGGGATGCGGGAGCGGGAGCTGGTGTGGTGGGTCGGGGCAGCTCGGGCTGTTGGTGGAGGCAGAAGAAATGAGCCTGCTGCTCCTGCATCTGCTGCTGCTGTTGCATCTGGTTCAGGAGAGCTGAAACTAGCTGGTTCTGCGTGGCCATCATCTCGGCCAGAGTGGGGTGATTGGCGACTGGGGCTTGCCTTTGCCCAGTTGCTCCCCACTGAGGCAAGTTTCCATTATCCCCTCCGTTCTGAGGAGCGTCAGAACCTTGAGTGTGGTCATCCTGGAGTTTTCAAAGTAGACAGCATTTATTTTAGTGAACTCTTTGTATTTTATTCCAAAAGGGTACCGTTCTTGCGGTTACATTTATTTATTTCTTCATTCATGCCTTATGTTTTGACATGAATGGTAATACAAGCAAGCAAAAACGAAACAAAAACAATCAATCGTAAACTACGTCTACGGTAGCTCGGGGGACGGCTCGATCTCAGGCTCATGGGAGACGGTCGGGGTCGAGGATCTGGACGGTCCGGCGGGTGGTGCACTGCGGGAGATCCTCTTGGGTCTCACAGTAGGGATCCGAAGGGGTTTCTTCCTGCGAGGCAGAATAGGCGTGATCTCCTCAATGTCCTTCTTCAACTCCTCGATCTGGTAGCGGAGCTGTGGGTTGGTGGCGACACGCTGCCGAAGGAGCTCATTTTGGCGCCGTAACTCCTCTGCCTCGGCAGCCAAACGATGTCCCTGCTGGATGCAGCGACGAAGATCTCCGTTCTCGCGGTTCAGATCCTCAGAAGATTGCCGGTAAAAGCTGATTGTGTCGCGCTGTCCATTGGCGTCCTGCAGTGCCTCGTAATGAAGATCATCCATGGCCTCCAACAAGCGCATGGTATGACCAATCGCAGAATGGCGCTGGGAGAGTGTGCTGACGAAGACACTGTGGGGACTCCCTGGGGTGCGAAGAGGCACGAAGTGAAAGTCTGTGTCGTAGAGCTCGCTGTCGTAGATCATCCGGAGCTCTGTGAGTGCCTGGAGGGCGGTGCGCTGGCTGGCAACCAGGAAGGTAGGTCCTCCTCCGCGGTAGGTGTGAGCTGTCTGAGGGGAGGGCTGGACGACGACGGTGACCTCGCAGAAGCTTTCTTCCTCGTCGGGGAAGACTCCATGGTACATCGGCTCATGCTCAAATCCGAGGAAGCTGACGAGCATGCGCAGCTCGCGAATGAATCCGGCCTCATCACGAAGGTTCCCACTCATGGTACGGACCGGCATCTACAAAAGAGAGAAAGTTTTTGTGAAAATCACGGAAGATGAGAGGATAAGCAGTGTTTGTAAGAAAATATGGTAAGTATAAGTCCTAGGGTCAGGTCTGTTTGGCTTCCTACAGTCAAGTCGGCTCTGATACCATCTTGTCGCGCCCCGATTTAATAAATCAGGACTTTATTGAAATTCCATAGAAAATCAATAAAACAAGACGTTCATCAAGCGACCACGTACAATACGCGCAATCATTCACGGTTCGTAGACCGCATTAATACAAAAGTGAATAAAGATGAAGAGAAACTAATAAAATAAGGGTCCTAGATGAACGCCTCCTTTCAGTCTCGCCTTGACTGGGTCGCTACTCCAGACCTTCATCCTCCTCGTAGTAGACTGGCTCTCATGGTGTAAGTCAACGGGGTGAGTACAGATGTACTCAGCAAGCCACCGAATGCAAATATAATGCAAGGTAATAACAAGGGAGATAGTGGCTAGTTTTGCGGAAGCAGCATATTTGTAAAGCTTTAAATGTGAGCAATTTATTAGTACGGAAAAGTAAATATGTGTGTGTGCATCATCATCTTCTAACTCGAGGGGTACAGTCAGCCCCACCTCGCTCAACAGTCCTTACGTGCCATGAATAACTCGACCATTCAAACAATTGTAAACTAACTGCGAGTAGTCACACAACCCGCCCTTGACCGTGGGCTCGGCTTTTCGAAAAGATTTAATAACTCTGATCAGAGATGTACCACTGTACCCACAAGGCACGCACTCATCACCTACACCGAAGTGTAACGAGATGACCCATCACACGGGAACTCGTGCCAAAACCATCCATATAGTCCTCCCCGACCCAATAGCACCCTCTTATGGGTTTCATATGGTGTCCCGACGCATCGGAGCCCCACCATACCCCCCCTTGAGCCTCGTCGGTACAAGTCGCCCGCAGGCTAGCCCCTTGCCCCCTCCTCTATGGTGCATCGAGCCGGAGTATTCCATACTTCCAGTTAGGACTTACCCATTAGACTTGTGGTTGGTACGGAAGTGCTTTGCAACAGATCCCGCAGACCGGTCCTTATAGTGCCCTGGGTGCGACAAACCAGTGCCCGAGCTTGCACCCGGAACCCACCATACTTATAACCTAGCCAACTCCAACAGAGTCCAGAGACGAGAATAACAGGGAAATTCATATACAGAATCCAGCTATCTACGACTCGTTCTTTTTAACCTATAGCAGTTGTGCCGGTACATTGGGCACTAGCTAATATTTCAATAGTAGAGTGACAAGGAGTTAAGGCTCAATAAGCATGGCTTGGGTTTGCACACAAGGACGGGGATCTAATAAATATAAGTGTAAGGCTTGATTATTGGACTAATGCAATATTAACCTATGGGTTATAGCGATAACTTATTAAGACATGGGCTCAATTATGATCAACTGTTTCCACAGAGATGGTCGATGACTTGCCTTGATCAGCAAAGGGCAA
Organism: Zizania palustris; assembly: GCA_019279435.1. NCBI lineage: Eukaryota > Viridiplantae > Streptophyta > Magnoliopsida > Poales > Poaceae > Zizania > Zizania palustris. The sequence continues at coordinate 5,246,022 of JAAALK010000285.1, forward strand.
TGGAGGAACCTCGGGGTAGAACTCCTGCTCCTCGATGAACTCGTAGTCTTCTCGATACGGAAAAATAAATAATACATTCAATAAACAGATAAAATCCACCAAATAAAAGAACATACATAGTTGTGGGTGTTTTTATGTGAAGTAATATTTTAATATTCTTAGTTTTTGCATAAAACAGTAAAGTTTAGCTTTTTAGGATTTTTCCTAATTTATTTTCTATATTATTAATTTTAATCCTAAGGGGTTTTTATTCATTTATTTATTAAGAATATTTTGGGTAACAGTAACATACTGTTTTTATGGCATTAATGTGTAGAGAATAATTTACTGAATTTAACAAAATTTGAATGGTGAAATTTGGAGTTAAATTGAGCAAGATATGAATTTTTGAAGTTTAAACTATTTTCTGAATTTTATTTAAAACTAGAAATCAGCCTCTGGTCCACGGTGAACCAGGTTCACCGTGAACCCGTGACTGTGCGCGTGGACCCGAGTGACCTGGACCGTTGGATCTGGATCGAGCGGCCAGATGCGAGGCGGGATCCTTTAAATAAAAATGGACGGTCCTGATTAAATCCTAGCGAACGGGTATGACGTGGACGCACGGGATTAAGTCAACGTGTTTAAGTTGGAACCGACGGCCGAGATCGCGCGGTACCGCTTTGACCAGATCCGAGGGCCTGGATTAGATCCTGAAGGGATTTAATCTTAGCCCTCCGATCTTGATCGGACGGCCAGGAACTCGTCCGGCACGGCACGACGCAAGGGGGTGCGTACCCCCTTCGTCTCCGGCGATGGCGGGCTCGGGTGCGGCCACGGCGGCGACGGCGAGGGCCTAGGGGCCTAGCTCATGGCAGAAATGGAAAGAGGAGAGGATGGCGATCACGATGATACCTCTGGCGGCGACGGAGGGCGACGGACGGCGGCCGGCGGCGAGGGTAGACGAAGCAGGGCGTTCGGGTGGTCAACGGCGACGGCGATTCGACGACGTCCACGTCCAATGGAGTGGATGCCGAGGTAGGGAGGGCTCTGGCGATCACGATGGTGGCGGCGGCTAGGGTGGCAGGGGTCCGAGGCGGCGGCGATCGCTCGCCGGAGGCAGACCAGTGGAAGAGCTCGAAAAAGCGGCAACGATGCTCTGGAGGGCTTCGGCTAGGGCTTTAGGGGTGTGAGAGGAGTGTGGTGAGCCGAGGGGTATTTATAGGGTCACCGGCGGCGGACAAATGGAAGGAAACCGAAGGTTTCCTTCCTTCTCCGGCGAGGGTTCCATTCCCTTGGCCCGGCTTCCATACTCATCAAAACGCGTGGCCTAAGGGCGGAAAGGGATCGGGGGGCTCCGGGGAAAGGTGTCCGAGGTAGATCCAACCGGATCGGGGTGGCCGGCGGCGAGGGAAGGAAAGGGTTCGCTGGAAGGAAAGGGGAGCGATCCCCTTCCATCGGGGACGAAGGTCCTGACAGGTGGGCTCCACCTGTCAGTGGGCGAACGGGAAAGGAAAGGGGCCGACAGGCGGGGCCGAGCGGTCAGTGGGTGAAGGCGAGCGCATGGAGGCTGACACGTGGGGCCAGGCGGGGCGCGGGCGGGAGGAGAGAGGGAAAGCGAGCGCCGACAGGTTGGTCCCACTTGTCAGTGGCACAAGGCTTGGGCTGGGCTGGGCTCGGTCACTTTGAAGGTAGCGGCCCGTTTAGGAATTAAAATTGTTTTCTGATTTAAAATAATTCCAGTAATTCATTTATTTAATTAAGGGTTGAATCCTTGTTGGTAAAAATTTGTAAAAATTCCTAAAATTATGTCTTAGCCTCTAGTTCATCTCATAAAATTTTCAGGTCCAAATTTTGAGTATTTCCCCCTGTTTGGCTTCATTTGGGTTCTTTTATGAATTTTCCTTTAATAATAAATCCAGAAATGATTTAAATAATATTTTTCTTTTATTTTAATCCTTTTTAATTTCTGGGGTGTTACAAAAGCGCTCAGCTGGAGCTGGAAGATGCTCAAGCCACTATCGTCGCATCCTGTGTTGATTGCCCATCTCATCTAGCTGCCTTAGCTGAGCTGAAATCCAAGGGTAATGAACATTTAGGTGATTTGGAGAGGTTGAGAGCTGAGCTTGCCCAGACTAGGCTAGAGCTTGAGACACTGTCAGTTCCACCCACTGTTTGTGAGAACTGCCTGTCCCTTAGAATGGAATTAATTAAGCTGAAAGTCGAGAAGTCTGTTCAAGTAGAGAGTGAGTGTGAGACCTGCTTGTCTCAGGTGGAGGTTCTAGCTTCCTTGAGAGAGGAACTAGCAGATTCTCAGAATGAGAACTTTTACCTCCGTTCTATCCTGAGTTGGATCAGTGCCAGAGAGCCACAGCTTGGCATGATGATCCAGCAGTTCAAGAGACGGGATGGGTTTGGGGTGGGTTACACCTACACCAAGGCTGACTTCGAGAGTGCCATTAGCCGGGCAGTGGAGTGGAGTAAAATGACTCCAGAGCAGAGGTATCCCAAGACTCACTCCACTGAGGCTTCCCAGGCTTGTCAGCCCAAGGATGGAGAGATCCATGAACCACCTAAAGCTTCACCCAAGAAACCTATCTAGGTTCCAAAGCCCAAAAATCTCCACACTTCTCTTGACTCTCTTCCTGGACCCTCTCAGCCCAAGAAGACAACACCAAACACCTCTAAGCCCAAACAACCCAAGCCTCAACCATATCCCAAGAAGCCCACCTATCATTGTGAGTACTGTCAGAGAGACGGGCATCTTGCGGAGTTCTGCTTCAGGAGGAAGCGAGTTGAGAGAGCAGAGCAGGCTCATAGTGTTCAGGAGCAGTTCTACCAGCAGGGTGGTAGACTGCGTGTTCCTCGGCGCGGGGAGAGGCTGGAGGCCAGGCCGCGTCGTGTAGGTGGTGGTAGAGGAGACGGCTTTCTTGCCCGTGCTCCAGTTGGTGGTGTCCGCTCCGGCAGAGTTCCAGACCGTGTTGGCTACGGTTCTGGACCTCGTGGTCGCAGGGTTAGGAAGAACCGAGGACCGCGCTTTGAGCCGCGTTTTGGTCCAAACTCTTTTGATGGTTTTCGCTTTCCATCTTTTGAGCAGATGGCTCGACACTGGTTTAGCTCTTTTGCTAAACCTGGTGCCGGACCATTTGCTCCCACTTACAGACACTGATTGTGCAGGACCGGGGACTGGAGGATGTTTGGATCATGGACTCAGGATGCTCTCGCCACATGACGGGACATCGCAGATGGTTCTCCAGTCTCACTCCCCCGAGCTCCAAAGAGTACATCACGTTCGGGAACAGCGGTCAAGGGAAAGTAAGTGGCATAGGCTCAATTCGCATTTCAGATCATTTCTCTTTAAAGAATGTTGCTTTGGTTAAAAATTTGAACTTCAACTTGATTTCTGTTTCGCAACTTCTTGAGGATGGTTTGGAAGTGCGTTTTAAGAAGGGTAATTCTTCTGTGGTTGATTCTAGAGGGTCTTTGGTTTGTCAGATTTTACCTTTCGGTAAAGTTTTTCGAATTGACTTCTCTAGTTCATTTGGCCCTTCTCGTTGTTTGATTGCTGGATCTTCTTCTGAGCTCTGGAAGTGGCATAGGAGGTTAGGTCACTTGAGTTTTGATCTGCTAGTCAGGTTAAGCTCTATGGACCTCATCCAAGGATTGCCCAAGCTTAAGATGGAGAAGGATCTAGTTTGTCATCCCTGTCGTCATGGGAAAATGGTTGCCGCTTCTCACTCACCTGTGACTCAGGTGATGACTTCGTATCCAGGCGAGCTTTTACATTTGGACACTGTTGGTCCAGCTCGGGTACGTTCAGTCGGTGGGAAGTGGTATGCACTTGTGATTGTTGACGACTTTTCTCGATTTTCGTGGGTTTTCTTTTTGGAGTCTAAGGATGAAACGTTTCAGTTTGTTCATGACCTGATTTTGAAGTTGAAGAATGAGAACAATGGTCGAATGCGAGCAATTCGCTCCGACAATGGCTCTGAGTTCAAGAACTCTCAGTTCATCAGCTCCTGTAGTGATCAGGGTCTGGACCATCAGTTTTCTTCTCCTTACACTCCCCCACAGAACGGCGTTGTGGAACGAAAGAACCGCACGCTAGTCGAGATGGCCAGGACGATGCTCGATGAGCACAGGACTCCTAGGCGTTTTTGGGCTGAAGCCATGAACACGGCTTGCTATCTGGCCAACCGCATTTTTCTTAGAGCTTACCTTGGTAAGACATCATATGAATTGCGGTTTGGCAGACAGCCCAAGGTGAGCCACTTGCGAGCGTTTGGCTGCAAGTGCTTTGTGCTCAAGAAGGGAGGGCATTTGGACAAGTTTGAGTCTCGTTGCTGGGATGGTATTTTTCTTGGTTATGCATTGCATTCTCGAGGCTTCCGTGTTTGGAACCTCGAATCCCAGCTGCTTGTCGAGACCTGTGAGGTTTCATTTGATGAGTCCTTGCCTTCTTTGACTCCTTCTTTTGAGCTTTCTGGTGATGATGAGCTCGGAGAGTCCATCTTCGAGGAAGATGAGGATACTCCAGCTGCTAATGAGGGTGGGCCTTCTGCATCCCCCGCAGAGCCCACACCTTCTGAGACTTCAACTGAGGATGAGGGCGGACCTCTGATCACTTCTTCCACTACGATCGAGCCCCCTCAGTCGAGTCCAAAGGTGCCAGCTGCTGACTCCGGTGAGGTGACTTCGGATCACCAGGGAACCCGAGCAGTACAGCGTGATCACCCCTCAGAGCTCATCATTGGTGATTTGACTGAGAGAACTTTGCGTTCTTCTGCCTCTCTTGCTGTGTTTGCTGAATCTGCGTTTGTTGCATCTTTTGAGCCCAGAGATGTTTCTCATGCTCTTTCTGATTCTAATTGGATTAATGCTATGCAAGAAGAGCTTGAGAACTTTGTCCGCAATCGGGTTTGGACACTAGTTGAGCCGCCACCAGAATGCAACCCCATAGGCACCAAATGGGTATTCAAGAACAAACAAGGTGAAGATGGGGTTGTGGTGCGCAATAAGGCTCGACTAGTTGCCCAGGGTTATTGCCAGAAGGAAGGTATTGACTTTGAAGAAACCTTCGCTCCTATTGCCCGTCTTGATTCCATTCGTATTCTTCTAGCTTTTGCCGTTTCGAAGGGTTTTAAGCTTTTTCAAATGGATGTTAAGAGTGCTTTTCTGAACGGGTACATAGAAGAGGAGGTTTATGTTAGGCAACCCCCCGGTTTTGAGAACCCTAAGTTTCCTCGACATGTTTTTAAGTTGCACAAAGCTTTATACGGGTTGAAGCAAGCCCCCAGGGCTTGGTATGACCGGTTGAAGCAATTTTGGTTGGGAAAGGGCTTTGTGATGGGTTCTGTGGACAAAACTCTCGTTTTGCTCAGAGTTGCTTCAGACTTCTTAGTTGCTCAGATTTACGTGGACGATATTATTTTTGGCGGTACTACTAATGATCTTGTGTCCAAGTTTTCTGAGCAAATGCACAGTGAGTTTGAGATGAGCCTCATGGGTGAGCTCAAGTACTTCTTAGGGCTCCAGATCAAGCAGACCAAGGACGGCACCTTCATCCACCAAGGTAAGTATACTCGTGACATGCTTAAGAAATTTGACTTTGGTGGTGAGTTGAAGCCGCAGATGACCCCGATGGGCACTTCTGGGGGTTTGGACAAGGACGAGAGCGGCGTCAAGGTCAATGAGAGAGAGTTTCGAGGGATGATCGGTTCACTGCTGTACTTGACAACAACGAGGCTAGATATACATTTCGTCGTGGGACTGTGCGTGCGCTTCCAGTATTCACCTCGCGCGTCTCATCGGCAGGCTGTCAAGCGCATCTTCAGGTATCTCACTTATGCGCCCGATCTCGGTCTTTACTATTCAGCATCATCATCTCTTGATTTATCTGGCTTTTCGGATGCCGACTTTGGTGGGTGCCAGTTGGATCGCAAGTCGACTTCCGGTACTTGCCAGTTTCTTGGTTCTTCTCTTGTCTCTTGGTCTTCTCGAAAGCAATCTGGAGTTGCTCTTTCGACCACAGAGGCTGAGTATGTAGCTGCTGCTCACAGTTGGTTTGGATGATTTCCACTCTACGAGATTTTGGGTTGTTCTTTCCTACCAGGGTTCCATTGTTTTGTGACAGCACCAGTGCTATTAGTGTAGGGAAAAACCCGTGTCTCCATTCAAAAACCAAACACATTGATGTGCGCTTTCACTTCTTGCGGGATCAATATGAGAAAGGTGTCATTGACCTTGTTCATGTTGATACCCATCATCAGTTGGCTGATATTTTCACCAAACCCCTAGATCAGTCTACTTTTGAGCGTTTACGAGGGGATTTGGGTGTTGTATATCCTTTTTAGGATATTTTGCGTCAGTTTTTCTTTATTCTTTACTCTTTTCTTGAGTCTTTTTGTGTGTGTTCATACCTTGCATATTCACATATCACACCTCAGAACTGCTTCTGTTATATGATTGAACTGTTTTACTTATTCTAGCTGGTACATGCTTTTGATTACTTGTCAATGACATTGCTTTGGTTCAGTTCACTTGATATGTCTGATATCTGTCATATGCATGGCTTTTATGCTTTAAACTTGGAAAATGATCACCATGGCTTCCTGTAACTAGCATGTGTAGGCTGAGTGCTTTTGTTATCTGTTACATGCCTTGTAGCTAGTTCATCACATAGATGCAGATATGCAACTTGGACATCTTTATGCTTTAACATGGAAAATGAGCTATAACAATCAAAAATGAATAAATATTCCATGCCTTTTTATGCTTGAGTTGAAAAGATCCAAGTGGGTTTGCTTTGTCGCATTGCATTGTTTTGGACTGCTTACCATAGCACTTTGGTATGAACTAGGACAGTGTAGTGTATGCCAAGACCAATGTCTTAAGCTTCTGATGGTCCAGTTCTGGCCTAGGCTTGACTTGGTCGGTTAGCATAAGGATTGACAAGCAAATAACCCTTGGCATAAATGAAAAAGGAAAATTGAAAAAGCCTGAACATTTAAAAGATAACAAGTTTGCTGAAGCACTTTGGTTTGGACAATGCTTATCTTGGTGGATATCAGTTAGCCTCTGCATCTCATGTTTTACCTTGCTTGTTTACTGGAAAATGTGGTGATGCTTTTGTTTGCCAAAACTAAAAAATGCGTGCTAATGACTTTCTTTAGATATCATCTGTTGCACTGATCATGCCATGTGTCTTAAGACAGTATCTCTTTTGCTATACTTGTTAGATGCTGTCATTGCAGTCAATCATATTTGAGAAGCATGCTTTCTACACTCCTTATGCACTCCAGTTGAATTCACTGCATATTTTGAGGGGAAGTTGCATTTCAGGGGGAGTCTGTGTCTCTATTGAGTGCTTGATGAGTTCACTTGTCAACAAGGGGGAGAAAATTTGGGATCAGAGTTTAAGGGGGAGTTCTTACTCTGTTGATATCCTTATTGTTCTGAAATCGCACTCATTTTGAGCTTTTACGTTTTGGTTAACCATAATGACCGCTTCTTGCTTTTGTTCGGCTTTTGGTCATTAGGGTTAAACTTTTTACCTTATTTTTTCTTCTTCTTTGTTTTCTTGTATCGTTGTTTTCGTGTTTCCACATTTGTTCGCAGGTGCTAAAGAGCTGTAGAAGAGGAGTGTTGACAATGCACTCATCAAGGGGGAGATTGAGGAGCCATGCTGAATAGCGTGGGCCTCATGGCTCCAGAAGTGATGAGTCATTGTCAACGATAGTCAAAGAGGACAGAAGAAGAAGAGATCTGCTGTTTCTTGGGCCGCGTGTGACTCAGGTACACGGGCAGCGAGCGACTGTCGGACAGAGGAGGCTGCGAAGTCGGGCTGGTCCAATCCGGGTGCATGGGCCAGAAGCAGTAGAAGACCCACTGGGCTGTTGACCAGGACTGACTCAGGTACACGGGCGGTGAGCGATTGCCGGGCTGAGAGAGCTGCGGAGTCGGGCCGGCCCAATCCGGGTACCTGGTTCAAAGCCGGTGGAGGCTTTGTCAGTTTCGGCGCAAAACTGACAACCGTTGATCTTGTATCCGACTGTCCAGAAGAGAAGTCGTAGTCGCTACAAAAACTTAGCTTCCGGATAAGTCATCTGTAACTCTAGGCCCACTGTCAGTCAGTCGTGTCTGTAAAAATTCCTAAGGGCAGTAGAGTCTTTTCCATTATTTTTGAGTCTATAAAAACCCTAAGGGGCTGGTAGAATATTCCTAGTATTGGGCAGCCTATAAATAGGACCCCAATCCCTAGGGTTTGGACTACCCTTTTGGCTGAAATCTATTCTCCTCTATTGGGTCACTTTTGTCTCTTGCCCTGCCTCTCTCCTCATTTACTCTTGCTTGCGCCGCCAGGAGTTCTTGCCCCTGATTGTTGTTGTTTTGCATTTATTATTGAAGTGGAGTTTCACTTCCACGTGTGCAACAACATCAGAGGTTTTTAATGGCTTAATTTCTTCTGCACAGCAAGTTTTCCCATGATTTTTGAGGCCTTGGAAGCTTCGGCTGGGTGTGTTCTTCACGATAGTAGTACTAGTTCTTGCTGTTGCAAGTAGTACTGCTTTACTGTAGCTACAGTGTTCTGTGCAGCTTTTTACCTTCTACTGCACAGCTTTTTGATCGAAGCTGACAGGCTCTATCACCTTTTCTGGCTGTGTTTCTGGCGAAGCCCTTCTCTGTTCGAAGCCCCTCAGCTCCGTGAGGCAGGCTTCGATCTAACATCTTCAAAGGCTTCGTTCAAACTTCGAACTTTGGTTTTTGTGTCCGAGTTGCTAGCTTCGAAGTATTTTCTGAACGGACAGCATCGCATACTTCGAACGACGTTGCGAAGGTACTCCGGCCCTATCTGTTCGAAGTGCACACTTCGCTAGGTTTCGAAGTTGGCTTCGAAGCTTGTCTTTCTGCTAGGCTTCGCTTTTGGTTTCTTTGTGGCGTGTCAGTCTTCGCTACTCTCTTCGAAGCTTGCTCCTTCCGAAGGTAGAGTATAGGCTTCGAATTTGGTGTCTCTGTCGTGTGACAGGCTTCGCTTCTTTGTTCAAAGGTAGTCCGTCTGTGGGTTGCATTCGAAGTTTTCTGTTTGAAGGTTTTGTTTCGAAGCACTCGGTTCGAAGCTGTGTTCGAAGCCTTGTCTTCGAAGTACATACTTCGAACCAGGCTCCGGCTCTGTCATACTTCGCTTCGAAGCATACTTCGCTTCTTGCCACTTCTAACTAGGCTAGACCAAAACACCTTCGGCATCTTCGACATGCTTCGCAACTGACCTCCGAAGCAGGCTTCGTTACCAACCTCCGAAGCAGGCTTCGACCAGCGAAGCTGTCTTCGTCAATCATCTCCGAAGCAGACCTCGACGGGCGAAGCAGGCTTCGCCAAGTTCCGATCAGGAGACAAATTTGGACAGTAACTTCTCATTTCACCTTACATATATTTAGATCATTTTCATTGGGAAGTTTAGGCCTGTTACACAGTGTTCATCTGCCTAGTTGCACATCTTTAATAGTTTCTCTGTTTGTCATCAGTTGCTTCTAAGTTAGATACCTTTAGACTTAGGCCTTCTGTTTATTCTCCGTTGCTTAGTCTTTTGAGGTGCGTTGGGTATTGGGAACAGGCCATTGATTTGAAAGAATTTTTAAGGCGCCCATTCACCCCCCCCCCCTCTGGTCGCTACTTTCGGTCCTACAATAACCTGCGGATTCCTCAATGCTGGATATCTTCACTTCCCATATGCTACGATCAAGAGCATAGAGAAGTTTGATAGCCCTATCGTGATCATTGTAAGCAAGCGTCCCGTTGGACCGCAAGTTACTCATTATCGCATCAAAGCGAGAAAACATAGCATCTATAGATTCACCAGGTGCCTGCACAAACAGTTGATACTGTTGATTGTATGTGCTTTGGCGCTTGGCCTTGATCTGTGTAGAGCCCTCATGAAAAATAGTGAGTGTTGTCCAAATTTCCCTAGTAATCCTAAGGTGCTGCACCCTATCAAACTCACTTCTACTCAAACCAATGAACAGTATATTTCTTGCCTTGGAGTTGGCATTATACTGATCCTTCTCTGTTTGAGAGGTGCGAGTATCAGGGATGGAGTATTGTGAGTCCACAATCTCCCAAATTGCATTTCCTTGGCTTAGCAAGTAAGCCTCCATGCGCACCTTCCAGTATGCAAAATCAGTCCCATCGAAAAGAGGAATTTTACTGGCTCTGTCCATGTCGCCAATAGATCACAAAACTGGTTAAGGTCAACTGGTGATCTTAACCTGCTCTGATACCAATTGTTGGACCGGAAACGGCGACCAGAGGGGGGTGAATGGGAGCTTTTAAAATTTCAGGCTAAAAATAGCCTTCTGTTTTAATTCAGTCTACTACGGAACAGGCTTCGAACACAACCTTCGAAGTTCTGGTTCGGAGGTATATGACGGCTCCGAACACAGGCTTCGCAAGGAGCAAAAGTTCGAAGCCAAGAAGACTTCGCTCCACTCACAACCCCGGAAAACCAACTCTGCTAAGTCAGTGCAGGCTCCGCACACAGGGTGCTTCGAGCAGGCTTCGCACTTCACCCTTCGCAAGAGTGGACTACCCTATGAGGACTTCGACCAAGTACTTAGCGACAGCAACTGGTGCTGGGCTTCGTACACCGAAGGTCTAAACGCACACTAACAGACTTCGCTAGGAGCTTAGACACGATAGAAAACACGGGCTTCGATTAGGGCTTCGCTAGTAAGCAGCGAGGTCTTGCCTCCTGTTACACAGAGTGAACGCACACTGAATAACACACTTCGCACAAAACACACTTCACCTAGACAGGCTTCGGTGCACTACGACTAGCGAGGTATGCAAACAAGCTCAAGCAAAAACTCAACACAGAAGTAGGGCTTCGCTGCTTGAACAAGGAACACAATAAATGAACTCACAGGATGAATACAAAGTGTGGTGGCTAGTACAGGAGCTCAGCAGTGAATGCTCAAAGTGTTAAATGTTACCTACCCAGCCCCCATATTTATAGCCACTATTCACCCAAGTGAATTGACTACTTTACCCCTAGGGTTTACATTGGTTTTGTCTCTACAGAACAGAGGGGTACAAAAGGTAGTCAACTTTATTCTGGAGGCTTCTCTGTCAGCTTTCCAGAGGGGACAGCGTCAGCTTTTTGCAGAGCAGACAATGTCAGCCTTTGCAGTCTTTGACTTTTCTGAAGCCCCCTTTGCACGCGAGGGGTGCGGTAGCTTCGGTGAGAAGTCTTGAGCCTGACGGCCTTCGCTTCACCGAAGTTAGCCTCCGATACAGTGACGGTTTTGAGCCGAAGCCGTCAAAGCCCTTGGGCCTTCGCACCAACACCCTCGGAGTGGACCACCACGGCTTCGCAGCTTCTCCCAGCTCGAACTCCGTCAGTCCGTGTACCGAAACCATGCAGGCCGAAGCACCACAAGTCAACCTCGCTCCGAAGCCTCCGTCACTCCAAAGCTCTCCTTGGGAGTACCACCCTTCGAAGTCCCTCCTTCGTCCAAGGCCTCCGCACGAAACATTCCATGAGCACTTCGTCGCAGTGTCTCTCCCCGAGCACACTCCTCGACGAGCCTCACCCGGACCATGCCTTCGATGCACCTTCGTCGGGTAACCTTCGAGTGTCTCCCTCCGGAGCACACCTCGAACACCTTGCCTCTGCTGAGGACTTGATCCACCATACTCCGAAGTCACTCCATCCGGAGTACCTTTCGAAGTGCCTCGCCTCCGAGGACTTTGTCTCGGAGTACCTTCACCCGGAGCCACGCTCCGCACTTACTGCCTTCTCCTGGCGCACCTCGACTCGAGGTCCGACCTCGACCCCTTCGCAGCCACCGTGATGGAGCTCCCCACTCCACTGGCATCAAGCCTCCCGCTTGACCCAGGTTCACCTGCTACGAACCGTCCGTCGCCTCCGAAGTCCCCTGCGCACCACAGACAAGCAGACAAGTGTATTCAGTACTCCGGAGACCTCTCCGGGTTAGCAACCTTCGGTAAACACTCTGGTGTACCGCCCAAAGTATCGAGACTTTCAGTACAATCCAGTCATCGTGTACTGTCGGACCCCTTCGACAGGCACACTCCGCTGCAACAGCTGCAGCAACCAAACCCACCGAACCCTTCGGTGAAACAGCCTCCGAACACCTTCGGAGGTCCAACCTCCGAACCCCTTCGGAGGTACCCCTTCGAACCAGAGGTTAAACTCTGTCAATCACTCATCACAGACTCTGAAACCAACCTTTGGTTTCTCATAATGTATCTAATAATTATCAACAGCGAGAAACAATGTAGACTAAAAAAACATTACATTTGTACTTGTATAACTAATATGATTACCTTAAATAAGAATAGAACTCCATCATATTCTTTATTTCTTATAAAAGATAGGTCTTTGGTCATTTCTTAATGCAAAATCATCAAGGACGGTATTGAGATCAATAATATCCAAGATATCCTTCTCAATGGTGCACATAGCCAAGCCATTTTACCTTTCTTGTGACATAGTTGATCTCAAATAGTTCTTCAACAATTTCAATTTTGAGAAACTTCTTTCGGCAGAAGCTTCAGTCACATGTACAGTTAAGAGAATTCGATAGGCAACTGAAACATTTGGATAGCAATCTGCATCCATAACAAACTTGAGAATCTCGAGCGCTGACATCAAAGAATCTGGCAAAGTCACTTGCAACACCTTTAATTCTGAAAAAATCATTGATCTCAACATCAGATGAGTTATCATGAGAAAATTTATCTACAAAAATCTTGCAGTGCGCTCAAAGATCAAATTCATCTAAGGATTTCAAATTTTCCGAGTTGAACAAGAACCCAAAGACATTATCAAATGTTGTCATCTGCTCAAATCTAGTAGTCAATGAAGCAATTGCATTATCAATCATAACTAGGAAGTACTCTTTTTTAAAGGAGTCCACAACAGATTGTTGTATTTCCTCGTCTTCATCTTGTTTATCAAAATGTCTCTTTCTCGTTCGTTCACATTTTGTAGGAAATATTGGCTCTATATCCAATTCAGATGCAATGTTTTTTGTTGTATCCATACTAGAAATGAAACCTTCATCTCTATATTTCTTAAAATATGATATGACACTTTCAATGTGTTTGAGAGTAGCATCTATACTTATAATTTTAAAACTTTGAGCTGATGACGATCGTGTACAAGTGTATATTGTATATAAATATATATGGGTTTGGGCCCTTTCTCGGCATGGGCCCTCGGCCGTCGCACAACGTGCCACCGTAGGCCGGCCCTGCTAATGATTTAAAAGAATTATACCAAGGTTATTATTAGCAATCTAGTGAAAAAAATACGATCATTCCCGAATCCTCTGCTTTCTTCTTGAAATACCGCTAGTAGAAATCCTTGTACGTGCTGTCACTGCCCTGCTTCCCGCTGCTATCACCATGAAACAGAGGACCGGAGGCGGCGCCACCGTCGGCGAGCGATGCGCCCGAGCCCGACGACGACGGCGACGTCCCAATGCCCCACGAGTCCAAGAAGGGGTCGTTCCAGTCACCATCCAAAAACTGGTCCATGATGGAGCTCGGCTCCGGCCCGCTCAGGATCCTCGAGTAGTCGTAGTAGTCCGCGTCCGCGGCGTCCCTGGGCTGCGACTCCAGCAGCGCGGCCGGCGCCGGGGACGCCGCCGCCGCCGGTTGTCGCGGCGTCGGCGGCGCGGCGCGTGGCTGCCGCTGCGTCGTCATGGGGGAAGTTGAGCTTGGCGCGGCTGCCCCGGAAGCGGAGCGCCGCGGCGTCGTAGGCGCGCGCCGCGTCCTCGGCGGTGGCGAACGTGCCGAGCCACACCCGCGCCGCCTTGTGCGGGTCCCTGATCTCCGCCGCCCACTTCCCCCACGGCCGCCGCCTGACGCCCCGGTACTTCCTCGCCGGCAACGCCTCCGCCTCCGCCGACGCCACCGCGGTGGGCCCTGCTCCTGCCTCCAGGCGCCCCGGCTGCTGCCGCGGCACGGCCAGCGCGGGCTCCTCTCCAGGCGGCGCGCCACGGCCGCCGGCGACGACGTGCGTGAGCGCGGACACGATCACCTCCGTCTCCGCCGCGAGCGCGGGCTCCGAGAATGCCATTGCCCGATCGCCGCCGCCGCTCTCCTTCTTCTCTACTGCCTCCGTAGTCAGTAACAATCGCGCGCGCACTGAGTAGCTTTTGCCGCGAGCTGGCCGGAGTTTGACTGCATGGACGTTCCGCTCCAAAGTTATACCACCTCCTCCTTAATATCTCAAAGCCAAAACCAAAAATATCCATGGCCTGCACACTTTCGCATAAACAACTGAGAGGAGCTCAATCCTCCACATGCCGACCTTGACCATGCTTGCCACCATTCGGAGCAAATAAAGACGAAGCGAAATCGACAACACGCTCCAATGCTTGGGCGCGAAGGATGCGATGAGATGTTAAGTTAAAGCTTCTTGGACTGTTGCAACATTGCGGCAAAGCAACAAAACCGGGGGATTGAACAAAAGTAATTTGTTTTCCTGTGTTTTCATGGCGATCTTGGATTCTTGCTCCGGAGAAGACACAAGAGATTTCCTATTTTCCTTCGTTACAGTCCAACCCGTTTCGTGAAACAGACTGGTTCGCCAGTTTGAAAATATAAATTTGAATTTCAAAATCTGTGAACATTTCAAAAATAATAATACATACTAGGCTATTTATGATGTTTTTGTGATTTTTATAATTTCAAATTTTGAAAAAGTTTGAAGCACGACAATATATTTATATTTGGCAAATTTTACGGTGCCCCCAGAAAATTACAAGCCATACAATTCTTGGATCGAACGATTGATATTCAAAATAGGTGACCCGTTACTTCCTAAAGATAAAAAGGTCATGTAACCTTAAGTGTGGGGCCACGTGCAATGAAAATAATTTTTTCCATGCGTACAACATATCTCTTTCCAAAAAGATTTAGAAATTCTTTAATTTACTCCGGCGCACACAGGTTTACCGAAGTGATTTTGAAATTTGTAGTTTACTCCTTAATCAACGCACACATGTAACCAATTTTTTTTTAAAAAAATCCTTATTTTACTAATGAATTTACGGCATGCACACGTTTAATCTCTTAAATTATTTTATTTTTTATTTTTAAATTTTCAGAAAAAATCAAAAAATTATTTAGAACTGTTCAATAATTCGTTTTAAAATTTGTAGATTTGAATAATGTAAATATTTCATGCACATGCTTATCTACTTTTGTATTGAAGTATATAAATTTTCTGTTATGTGCAATAAGTGTATCACTTATTAGTCCTAAGTTTATCATTTTAATTGACGAGGAGATAGGTATCGTGGCTAGGTAGTTGATCAGCGAGTTTATCATTTTTAAAATTTTAATTATTTTCTTTAAATATTTGTAATAAATTCTTTCAATGTTATTATCTCACACGAAGGTAACGAGACACTCTAACAGCCCCCTTAGGCTAACTCCAATGATGTGAGCTATCTCCTTTTTAGGTTTTGAAATAGTACTGTAGCAGTATCTAATGGTCTCCAACGGCGCACTCATACCTGGTACCTATTTTGGAGCTCCTGCACGCGATCACCTAATTTTGGCTCACCTCCCGCATAGAACCCATACTGTATCATTTTGAAGTTCTCCCGTTGGAGACAGTTGTAGATGGGTCTCATCACTTGGCAACCTGAGATACTTATTTCAGCTTTTGGGTGTCCACATTTGCATACCATGGTTGGAGTTAGCCTTATATTTTTATATTTTTCTAAAAGTTTCATTATTCCATTGTTTTTTATTTTTTTTATATTTTCTACGATGGTTCTATTTTTTTAAAAAAAAAAACTTAGGTCTTATTATATGAACCGATTTACGTGCTAATTAATCAGTTATCAACGTTACTCGGGAAAATACTTGCACCCTTAACAAAACAATGATAAGTATTATAAATACCCCTCCGAATATTGAAGTCACCACTACTTCGGTACGAGTCGCCGCAAAAGCTTTTGTAGGCTGATGGATCGAAGCTACTTGAGATTGTTGAAGTCCCCCTTTGCCCAAAAAAATGCGTAGCTCAAAACCGATAGGAAGTGATGTCGAAATCACGAGCTCCTTATTTTTTTCCGACAAGATGTGTCTTTTACCGTATTCATACGGAGTGTTACTAGATTGCATATATGTAATTCACTATATAATATTGTAATAGTCGTTTGCGCATATGGGCAAACTAGTATTACACTATTGTTATTGTGCATAAAAATACTCTTCCTTTTATAGACCGAAAGAGATGGAGTACTTGAAGATTAATTAATACAACTCTTGTTTAAAAGCTATTATTCATTTTGGAGACCTCGGGCATTATTCAAGTCCCTATAATCACTTCAAACCCTTCAAATAAGTTTTAAACTTGAAATATGTTGTACAATTATATATTACGTCAACATACACCAAACCATATATAGACTAACTCTAGTAACCTAGTAAACTGTTCTGAAATAATCGTACTCGATAACTATTCGATTCATTTAAAAATAAATTTAAAAATTAGACTTCAGATTTTGGATAATAACAGCATTCAATTGACCTCCGGAACCGACCACTCACCGGGTTTATTTTTGACCATCTAGAAGCAAGGAGAAGGCAAAGATATGAAGTCGACTGTCGACAGACCAAAAGTGGAATTTTGCATGTGATTTACACGCTGCTTTTAAAGTAAAGAAACGGAGAAATCTACACGTGGACGATTCTGTCCTACTCAACCATGATTATTTTTTAGAGTGCGTGACAAGTCATGTACAATTTGTTAGTCTTCCTTCTCGACTACTACGGTCAACGTGGGAATGATATTTTTTTTTGCTGGCTTTCCTTCTTTTATAACGTAATTCAATTTTAATTTTTAATTTTTAAAGAGGGATGAAAAGTATCATTTCTTTGATGACGCAGCCCAGGTGCATGCCCCTACGACCTTGCGACCATGCGATGCTGGTCTTAAGACGATATTTTTCTCGGGGTTTTATTTGTATTATAATTGTTGGTGTAAAAGACTGTGTGTATAGGTTTAAATAGTTTTGAAGGACTAGTTCAAAAATAAAACTTAAGTTCACATTGGTTCAGATCTCTGTAACGATAATAGCCTTATATCTGGTTCGAAGTGTATTATTAGACTGAGTTATGTTCCCTATTACAGGAGAAAGGGTCTATATTTATAGGCAAAGGTACAATAGAAAATTAGTATTCTATTCTCTAGCTACAATCGTGATTATAGATTTTATTCACAAGACTCCGTAGGGGTGGAATAATAAAACCAAATATGAACGCAATTGTAAAACGAACGTCTTGTCACAAATTGCGGCATGCTTTTAGGATGAAGTCATTTCGGAGCTAAGAAAGCCTTCAGCCCCAAGAGCTTCGGGATGCCTTTGAGACACTCTTTAAGGCCTATGACAAGAGGCTCCGAATCTTTAGCTTCAAAGTACCTTTCGAGATTGTTCGTCTAATTATAGAACTGATGGAATTATTTTTTCCCAGCAATAATATAAATTAATTTTATATATTGAAAGTTTATTTCTTAAATACCTTTATTTTTCTTTTCTTACTTATATATATATTTTGACAAAAAGGCAAAACATGGCCCGACTTTATTAAAAAGCCAGTTAACGGTAACTGCTGGGGAAACCAGCTTTACAGTCAACAGTCCAAACACCCACAGATAACTCTCAACAACACACCCCTACGACAACCAGGAACAAACCAATCAACAACCAACACAACCAAAAACAGCCAAAAAGGTTCCAAGACCAAGACCAACAGGATCGCCAGAAGTTTAACAGAAATAACCACAGACCGGACAACAATGAAGCAACACAACCACTAGCAGCACCCAACTAGGGGATCACTAAAGCATCATTCAGATTGTTGATCACCATGGGCTTTAAGCAGTTGCGGGCATGAGCATGGAGCAATGCAAACCATCTAGAAGCTTCCTCCTTTAAACGCATAGGCACCAGCATCAACCACTGTGAAAGAAAAGATAGGATACGAAACAAAGTACTCATCACATTTCCAGGGAACATATTCTGGAATACAAAACAGTTACGCTGAAGCCACAACACCCAAACACAACCCAAAAAGATCCACGCATTTAACAGTTTCTTCGTAGCACGAGATCAATTGTTATGGAAAGTTAGACACGGCTCCACATTCACCGGACACTTAGGAAAATGGAGCGCATCTCTAAAAAAGCTCCAGACAAACTGGGCGACTTGGCACCGAAAAAAGAGATGATCAACATCCTCCAGCCTTCCACATAATTTGCAATTGGGATCCCCGACCAACCCATTTTTTGCAAGTTATAGGACACATGAACCCTGCCTTTAATCAAGATCCACAAAAAGATTTTGATTTTAAGAGGAACCCAACTCTTCCAAATATCCACAACGTCAACGTCTTTAACACCACCAAAGACCATTAGTCGATAAATTGAATTCGAATTGAACCTAGTCTTTCCCAAACACCAGACCATTTTGTCCTCCCCCTTCCAAGAACAAAATCATCAAGCAAGCTATGAAGCATATTCCATTGGCCAAGCTCAGCATGCGTTAGCGATCTTCTCAGATCAATACTCTAAACACCCTCAACATAATTATCAAACACAGTAGCAGAAGGGTTGCTGCAAATATCAAAGATATTGAAAAAACTGATACAAAGGGGAAGTTCACCAATCCAAACATCTCTCCAAAACGACACCTTCCTTCCAGACCCCACACAATAGGCACAACCTCTTTGCACCCAACTTTTGACTTTATGTAGGCTTCTCCAGAAATAGGACCCCCCATCGGAGAGGATTGAAAAACCCCCTTATCACGACAATATTTCTTACAGAGGAGAGAGTAGCATAGTCCAGCCTTGCCAGATTCTATGTGGTAAATCCACTTGCAGAGTAGCGCAGTATACATAGCTCTACTATCCATAAAGCCTAACCCATCATAGTCTTTTGGAACACAAAGTTTTCTCCAATTAAGCAGATGATATTTTTTATTGTTGTCCACACCTCCCCAGAAAAATCTAGCTCTGATTCTATCAATATCATGGTGAACAATTTCAGGCAACATGAACACACCCATGGTGTACATCAGGATAGCACTCAAACACGAATTGATCAAGACCATCCTGCCCCCAAACGATAGATGACTCGCTTTCCAACTCGAAAGCTTTTTCTCAACTTTCACCACCAATCTCTTAAAATCACTCATAGTAGGTTTAGAACTAGAAATCGGAATGCCTAGATAGGTAACAGGGAACTCCCCCAGCTTGCAATTGAATTTATCAGCCACCATTTTAGCTTCATCCAAATTGGATCCCAAAAAAACACCTCATTTTTATGGTAATTAATTTTCACACCAGACATGGCTTCATAGCAATACAAAAGGAACTTCATGACACTAATGTTATGCCCATCAAGCTCTAAAAATAGAATAGTGTCATCTGCATATTGCATATCAATCAAACCCCCATCGACCAAATGAGGCACAAGACCTCTAAGGTGGCCTTTCTCTTTAGCTCTAAGAAGAATTTCGGCCAGAGCATCGCCCACCAAATTGAAAAGGAGCGGAGACAATGGATCCCCTTGCCTAAAACCTTTAAAAGTCCGAAAGAAACCACCAAGCTTCCCATTGACATTCACAACAACTCTACCACCCTCGACCACTTGTTTCACCCAACTCACCCATTTCTCAGGGAAATTTTTCCGATTAAATACCTCATACAAAAACTCCCAATTCAACTTTTCATAGGCTTTATCAAAGTCAAGTTTCAAAATCACCCTTTAAGTTTCCTCTGCTTAAGATCATGAGCCACCTCATGCAAAACAACAACCCCCTCAAGGATGTTTCTGCCAGGAATAAAGTTGATTGGCAACTATCAACAATAGTGTCAACACATTTCGTAAGCCGAGCAGTCAGGATTCTTGTGAAGATTTTATAGCACACATTCAACAGTCAGATTGGTCTAAACTGCCTAATGTCATTAGCATCCTGAATTTTAGGAATAAGGACAATACTGCCATAGTTAATTCTGTGCAAAGTTAGCTGCCCATCAAAGAAGTCATCTAACATCTCTTTTAAACACAATCTCAACTGAGGCCAAAATGCTTTATAAAAGCAAGTGGACAGCCCGTCCGGTCCTGGGGTAGTGTTAGTTTTTATTGTTTTGATGGCATAGTCAAGTTCTTCCAAGGAGAAGGGTTTGATCAACTCATCACCCACACCGTTATCAAGACACCTTCTATCACACCACATGTCATCATTCAGATGAAATGGGGGCAACTCTTCAGAGCCAAAAAGAGTTTTGTAATAACTAGTTATATGATTTTTCAGCTCAACAACATCAGAAATTTCAGCCCCATCACTTTCCAAAGAGATGATTCTAGACTTTCTTTTCCTTCCATTGGCCATACTATGAAAAAAATGAAGCATTAGCATCCCCATGAAGTAACCACTCTTGACCACATCTCCTGTGCAAGTAGGAGGCCTCTAGATCATACACCTTCATAAGAGCATCTTCATTATCATACAACTCTTTCCAAACCATATCTGAATTAGGGGTTCTTTCAGCCAACAACTCTAACTCCTAAATCTTGAAACTTAACTCCCTTTTCTATTTTCTAAAACCACTCATAAAATTGGCTCCCTAGCCTTTCATCAGCTTTTTCTGAGGCATCTACTTTGAAACTGCCAATAGTCCATCACACACACATTATTTCTTACAGGCCATTTCGAAATCAACCAGGGTTTAAAACTCTCATCAGTTAACTAGATATTTTCAAACTTAAACCTAAATTGAGATTTAGAGATCACTCCATCTAAATTCACAAAGATTGGGTTACGGTTAGACCCAACTCTAGGAGTGCTAAAAACAGAAGTGAGGGGAAACACCAAATCCCAGTTCTGAGAGGACAACACTATGTCTAACACCTCCATAGTAGGATGAAGTTGATTATTATACCAGGTATACTTACTCCCAACCCTGTGAAGTTCCCTCAGGTTACAGTCCGAAATGAAAAGATTGAACTCAGTCATCCAATGAGCATCAGGGATACCCTTGGACTTCTCATGTGGGAATCTAATAAGATTGAAATCACCTCCCATCACAAATGGGACAATCACCCTCGCAACATTACTATTCATCTCTTTAATAAAATCCCCTTTCCTACCGTCATCAATCGAACCATACACATTAATCAGCTCCCAGGCATCACCTCTCAACTTGTTTGCCAAAAGAACACTCACATGAAACTCCCCCTGTTCCAAATTTTCAACAGAAACAATGTCTAGATTAACGCCCAAAAGGAGACCCCCAGAATGACCAGAAGCAGGTTTAGTTAACCAAAGAAATTTCTGAAGCCACAGATCAATTCCAACTCTCTATTATCAAAGGATTGGCGAATCGTTTCTTGGATGCACACCCCATCACAATTATACTTAGCTAACAGATCAGCTAAGCGTCTTTTCTTCCCAACAGAACCTGGACCTCTAATGTTCCAAAAGAGGATTTTCATGGACAACAAGATTGGGTAAAATATCCCCCTCAACAGCATTGCCCACTCTTTCTCCCTTGCTACGAGTGGGGGTCATGTTTGCAACACTAGGGCTATCATTGATAGAAACCTCCCCGACATCAACATTAGATGTAGAAGTAGAAGAGATAGAAGAATCATGCAATTTTTTGTTCTTTAGCCAAACTAATTAAGGCTTGGGCTATTTCTTTGGATTTAAGAAAACTAATATTTTCTTCTCTCTCAGTTTCATTTTCTCCCAAATTAACACCAGCATCACTAGCAATTTGAACTAAACAAGATGAATTTAGAGATTGAAAAGCAATAAATCTATTAGTACCTGAGATGTCATCTTGCTTGTCTTTCCTTTGTTGCGCTTTCACCGAAATGGGCACACCATCTCTCTTGATGCGGGTACTCTTTCTCTGAGCCATTGCAGGGCCTTTTGTTTTCTTAGCCTTTTTAGCTATCTTATCACCTTCAACCCTATCATCTCCCAAAACCACCTCTGAAACCCCCTCAACTCCCACCTGACCTCTTGCAGGTAAATTGTCTTGATACTCCGAGGCCACTAACAACTCAACATATTCATTAGGTGTATAAGGGACTACCGCAAGAGAAGATGTTATGTCAGCATACTTTATGGGTGCAGCCACCGCTTGATTAATGACAGACTCTAGATTACCCAACACATCATCCAATCCTTTCGAGCTATCCCCTTTACAAAATTATATTTTATTTTTTAAGAAATATATTTTTATGAAATTATGTTTCTGGTAGCCCTTTACAAAATTAGAAATACAAAGTATATTTAAATATGTTTGTTTCAATTTTTTATAACTGTAGCCACTTATAAAATCTAAAACTAAAAAACTATTTATATTCTAAATCTAGATAATAAAAATTAGTTATAGAATATAGAAATAAATTGAAATTCAGAAACCGAGACTATTTAACTACTGCTTAGATCAGCCATCTAGAGTTTTGACTAGCCGGTCGGCCCGTGTGATCGACCGCTGGTTCGCATGGGAGCGTGCGCTTCCGGGCGAGCCAACCGATGTGTCGTAACATGAGAAACCCTTGGCGTCTCTCGGCCCAGTGAGTACAAATCGCGGCCGTCCAAAGTAAAGCTGACAATGAGTCTATATTTATTGGGTTTAATCCTCTCAAACCTATACCCATTAAGTAAAAACTTTCTCATCGGGTTATCCATATATACATACAAATCTATTTTTTCCAAATTCATACTCATGCAGGTAAAATATACCCATCGGATAACCCATACCCGTCGACATGGTAGATGGTTATTAAGTGACTGGAGTCATCTGATGCTTGAAGTCACTACTGTCTGGCTGGAGAGCAAAGATGTGGACCACGTGTTGCGTACTCGCATGTAGGCAATGGAACATTAGAGGTGGCTGGCCCTAGAGGTTTGAGCGTGGAGGTAGTGGAGCACTAGCGATAACTGGTATTAGAGTCCGAGTGGTAATACTGATGGCTTCTAAATCGAACGGGATACATTTGATGTTTGGAACTCTAATGTCTAAACTGAGAAGTTAAGAGTGGAGGCACGTACCACCGGTCATCGTAGGAACTAGGGGTTGGAAGAAAAGTACTGACCAATGTAGAGGAATTTAGAAAAAACTAAATAAACCTATTGTTTTTAATGGATTGAGCTATTGGATTGTGCTATAAATAAATAATTTATTAAGTGACGGGTATCCATCAGGTGACGGGTACAGATACTATGAAACCATACCCATACCCGCATATTCATCGGGTTTTATTTTTTCTCATTAATAGACTCACGGATAGATAATTTAACCCATATATATAATATAAGGGCTCCTTTGGGAGCGAGGGGAGAAAAACCCTGTAAAAATCCCTATAGGGAATTTTCGAGTGACATGCTCTCCTCTAGAAAAAATTCCAGAGTGGGAAATATTTCATGCTACCATTTGGGAAGCAGGGATGCAAATATCAAAAATAAGACAATTTCAACAGATATACAACAAAAAAATACAAAAACACGAACATACAAGTGAGCTTTTCAAGGTTTCACTACTAGTGAACATTACTGAAAAACACATGCAAGAATTTGTATTTTGAACATTACTGAACACATGCAAAAATCTACCATAGAACATTACTGAAGAACACATGCAAAAATTTGGCTTTTGAACATTACTGAACGCATGCAAAAAACTACCATAGAACATTACTGAAGAACACATGCAAAAATTTGGCTTTTAAACATTACTGAACAAAGAACACATAACATTACTGAACACATGCAAAAATCTACCATAGAACATTACTGAAGAACACATGCAAAAAGTGAACTTGCCACTGCTCCTATAGCAACCTCAACATCAACAGGACAACATATTAGCACTGAAAGAAGAAAAAATGTGCACCATAAATAAAACATCATCAAACATCTTCAAACAACTATAGTGACAGTACATTGAATAGAACATCTTCTCAATACTAGCTGTTGTCATTGACAGTGCAAAAAAGTCTACCTCAAAAGCAAGAGGGCATTATTACATTCTCAGCATGTTTCAGTAGTTCACAAGAAGCAAGTCTATTGAGTTTAGTCTGATTATGGAGCAATATAGAAAAAACAAGTCTAGACAATTGAGATCACACATTTTAGCTTCTTTTTGAACACAAATCCAAACAACTAGAAATTTCACAGCTCCTTGGCACTAGCAGATCTCTTGAATAAGTAGGATTGCAAATTTACAACCTACTGCACACAATTTAGAAACAAATATGGTATCAATCTTTAGCTCACTGAACCATTCAGCAGAACTGTAACTAACTGAAACATTAATTGAACCATTAATTGTATCTCACTACACATAAAATATTCAAACTTAAGCTAACTGAACCATGTAAACTTCCATGAAGCCATATTAAACCTTAGGAAACATACCTAAGCAGCAATTTGGCTCCTTAGCCATATCTAAACCCTAATTAATCCTCTCGTAATCTCCTATTTCTAAACACTATACGTGATAATTTTCCCGAAATATTTTTAAATTTTATCATAGCATCTATGCATCATATAATAACACCATAACAAGTATAATGATTTTTAGAGTTAATTTGATTTTGTTGTAATTAAAAAACTATTAAGCTCCACGTTGTCGAACGAGTGTCGCACCCTAAATTGTTCAAAATTTATTTTAATTCAGTTTATAAGAACCATAAATAGACTTTAAAACATGAATATTATTTTTCCATAATTTTTGGTTTATTATTTTAGGCACTTGTAGTTCAAATTTCACCTATTTCAATTTAAATCCTAGAAACATACTTAATAATTTAAAAATAACAAACTGAACCAAAAAAATATGTAATTTTTACATGAGATAATATATGTTGTGTTTTTATTGTAGAAAAAATTTCAAGTTAAAATCAAATTGAAAATATCACGTAGACTCGAAACAATGGTTCAGAAAAAAATAAAAAAATGGGTTTGCCGAGTGTTTTTTAAAAAACACTCGGCAAACCCTCAATTTTTTTTTGCCGCACAAGAACGCCGTCACGATGTCCATTAGTAACTTGTTTGCCAAGTGCCCGAGATATTGCACTTGGCAAAATCTCAGACACTCGGCAAACACTTCGTTCCGGTAGTGCACGGCCCACCGCAGGGGATGCCTTTGCTTCCGACCTCTGGCTGGTATTGACAACGAATTTCAAGTTTATCCTTAGTTCATAAAACATTCTTTTAGCTTAATTATTAGTTAAAGCGAAAAACATGTTTTTTAAATGCATTAAACTTTATATTTTTTGAAAGGAGTAATTTAGGCTACATCAATCTATATAAAGCATATATTTAGGATCATATCACATATAAATTAATTATATTTGTTTTTATAAGGGGCAAGGCCATTTAAGGTTACATGTAATAGTTCAAATTAAGTTAGATCCATAATTAAGTATGTTTAATAAATAATTTAAAAAGAAAATATGGTAACCGGCGTGTATGCAAGAGAGATGTGGCATGCATGATTTAACGGACATTAATCTCATGCACATGAGCATTATAACGGAAAGTCTGTTACATAAATAAATAATATATAATTTATGTGTTTAGTTATATGGTATATCATATATAAATCAATTATATTTATTTTTATAAATAATACTCCTTCCATATTCCATATAGGTATGATATGCATATAAGGGTTTGACACCGAGACTAAGTAATCATGATGTTTGTTATTGATCGGTGCAAAAATATGGATGCATTGCTTTGTTTCTGAGTCATAGTCCATGATTGCTTTGACAGGTAAGAAGTGACTTATGAATAATGATGAATTGAAAATCTGTACGGAATCTAAATAATTATGCAAGTATTGATACGTTTGATAAATTAATACAGATATTAAAATTAAATTCTTTCTTTTTTTAAAATAAATCAAAACTGTACGTTTATATACGGTTACAATGATGTAACGAAACAACAAATAAACATTTTTTTTGGAATTTTTGCTCTTATATCATAAAGTTGAGTGATGTTTATTTTATTAGTTCTATGTATTTCATAACAAAGCCCAAAAACCATAAGTCATACTTGTATCGCCAACAGCCCAGCGCAATCGGCCTTTTTTTTATCGAAACCCGTCCCCTCGGCGTCGACTCCCGTTCCCGTCTCCCCACGAGTTCGCCCGCCGCCGGTGCCGGGCAGCGACGATCTCCATCCCGCGAGCAGCGGCGCCGGCGTCCTGTTGCTTCCGTCGCATCCTCGCCGGTGAGCACCGGTACGGACATCCTCCTTCTCTTTTCTCTCTACTGACACCTTTTTCTCTTTGCCTTAACCTTAGTTTCTCCTTTAAATCGGAAGCTTTTCTCCTTGCCTTAATGGCTTAACCTTAGATTCTCTTCTAGATCTGGAAGCTTTTCTCATTTCTTAACCTTAGCTCTTAGGACTAACAGCAGATTGTTTCCAGAAAAATAATTGGGGGTTCAGATGAACCCCCATGCCTCACGCTAGGTCCGCCCCTCTGTGTTGGGCAGCCTGGGCAGGGCTTAGATGTTTTTGGTGAAATTACTACTCGTCGATTATCTCTGAGTTTCTTAATATGTGTTTTGTAGTAAGTAGTAACAAACTAACAATCACTCAATCAGTTTGATGGTAAGCAAATTGCTAATCAGGATCAGTCATTGTCCATTAAAATTCTTTTTTACATGAGCTGGTTGGTTAGTATAAATAGCTGCATTGGACATGCATCATTGTGTCTTTTGTTTTTTGTAGCCGTGGTCCTGAATATTACATTTGATGCAAATAGTTTCTGCTGATTCAGGTGTGCAGTACTTGGACTATAAGCAAAAACTCCTCACACAAACAATTTTAGGTGTCCGAGTATTGGTTTTGGTTCATACAAAGGACAGTGTGGCAGAATAAGTCATGGGAAAAATTGACCACAACAATCTAATGGTATCTCTTAGTGAAGGACGGTATAATTATAGTCTTGCAGCAGCAGTTGGGCTGACAATAGGAGTTGCTGGCTTGTGCAAGGCACTGTATAGCAGTTTTCTTATACCATGGGTTTCTCAGAAGAAGTTGTTTTTGAACTCAGACAGAGTATATTACACTGGAGGCCTGAAAAATCTTGGTAACAATTGCTTTCTTAATGTTATCCTGCAGGTATCTATTATTTTCTATTGAATGATCCATAATACCTTGTTCTTCATGTGGAGCATTGTGATCAGGTTGGAGTTAATGCTAAACCATATAATGTTTGCTTGACAGGCACTTGCTAGCTGCAATGGTTTTGTTTCCTCTCTAGATAATTTGCTTGGAGATGAAGACGTGCTACCTGAGGAAAAATCTGAAAGAATGCCTCTTATCTTTGCTCTAAATTCTCTTATAAATGGTAACATTCTTTACACTTTTTAAGATGCTCATTTTGAACAAGTGGTAGTCTGGAATCAGTATTTAGCAAAGTTATTTTTTTCCTGTTGTCTGTAAGTAGATAGCCTGAGTGCAACATTGAAGTGTTCAGTCCTGTGACCCTAGTGGCCACAGGATGCATCCACCATTGGTGGAATCTTTGCAGACTATAATATTAAACACATTTATTTTTCCAACTTAAGCTCTGTTGTGTTGGCATTTATTGATTTATTAACATAAAATGCTGAACCTTATATCACGCCATTGCATTGGTTGGTAATTGAACTACTTGAGCTCACAGTTTGATGTTCTTGCTCCACTTCACACATCACACTTCACAGTTTCTTCCTTCAACGTGGAATAATAAACATGTGATGCTACCAGTTTTTAAGTTGTTTGTCATCCAGTTGTAAAACTTTCTTTTAGTTGTTGCATATAAAATTTCTATTACTACTTGATGAGCTTTGCTTATATGTTGCAGATTTGAACATAGTTCGAAATGAAAGGACTGCATT
This sequence comes from Zizania palustris, assembly GCA_019279435.1. Classification (NCBI taxonomy): domain Eukaryota; kingdom Viridiplantae; phylum Streptophyta; class Magnoliopsida; order Poales; family Poaceae; genus Zizania; species Zizania palustris. The sequence continues at coordinate 5,273,962 of JAAALK010000285.1, forward strand.
GAATCCAGAGAAAGTCATGCATGCTTTGAGTTTCTATGTCAGTCATTTCAATTTGGCAAGACAGCAGGCATGACGTTTACTTCTGTATATTATTCTCTATAAATTTTAATCTTGTATTATGTGTGAGTACATGATGAGAACTATTTAAATCTCTTAGGATGCTTCAGAAGCCTTTCTCCATCTTTTGACTTCACTGAGGGATGAATTTTCCCATTGTTATGTACCGCATAGGAGTTCTCTGGCAGAGATCACCCTGTTTCCTTCCAAAGTATACAAGGAAAGGGAAGGTAACCAGTCTGAATGCAAGCGCTGGAAACAAAAGCTATTTGGTCCCTTTGATGGGACTGTTGGCAGTATATTATCTTGCAGAAATTGTTCATCTGTGGTAGATACCTACGCCTCTATTTTGCAGATATTAACTATGCCCCTATATGTAACTATTGATGTGTCCTTCCTCTCTCTTTTACTAACTGGATGTTGCTGGGGACATTGACAATTTCCAGTACACACCTTTGATGATCATTTTTCTCTTGCTAGACATTACTATATGCCATAATAAGTGTAGTATTATGGAAGAACAACCAAAGAAGTTTTGATGATAAATCTGTATATTCATGTGTCCATTGTTTACAAATCGTCTGATTAATCAGCCTGGTCGCTTTCCTGGGTCTGACTAGGTGCTCCGATGCGACCAGAGTGATCAGAAATTTGGTCGTCTGACTAGTCGTCGACTAGTCAGCCGGTTAGTGGCATTTTGATGACCAGGAGAGAGGGACCACCAGTGGCGCGTGATGGGAGAGGCAGGGGCCAGCCGCCAACGTTGCCACGTGACGGGAGGAGGGGGCCGACGACGGCGCATGGGCCACAACAGGAGGAATGGGCTGGCGGCGGCGCGCCTTGGAGTGGGAGGGGCCACCGGTGGCGCCAGTGGGAGCATGGGGAGGAAAAGGCGGCGCGCAGGGGGAGATGTGCAGCGGCTAGTGGCTTGTGAGGGAGAGATGTGCGGCGGTTGGCGGCTGGCAGCTTGTGACTTGTGAGAGAGGGGGGAGATTTGAGGAGTGAAGCCTTGGGTTCAATTAATGGGCTTGGGCTTTTCGATTTTATTTTTGGGCTAATAAGTAATGGCTGGAAATTTATTGTCATATACTATATTAGTGTGTATATATATTATGTATATGTCCTAAAATATATGGGAAGATTAGATGGACGACTAGAACTGACTAGGATCGACTAATCGCGATTATTTTCCTGCTCGGTCCCATGGTGACTAGGTTCGACTAGGCGATTTGTAAACATTGCATGTGACCAATCTAAACTTTTTTTCTGGAGCCATGATTCACACTTGCTGGCTGCTGCATCATCTATTTCTTAACATATGGAGCAGTTTGTCCCCTTTCTGTAGCTTGTTGAAAGCATGCATATTTCTTTTTATCACAGCTGTTGATTTTCTGTTCTCATCGTTGTTATTTTCTGACACAGCTGTCATTGGACTTCGAAAATTTCTACTGCTTGCCTCTCACACCTATGACTGATATAAATGGAGATATTGTATGTACAAGTGAACCTTACTAAATTTCTTTAACTCAGGATGTATGGCTACTTTTGGTTCCAGCACTATTCATAATGTTTGTTCTCCTTATGTCTGTCTTACAATGTGACATTTAGATCAATGGATGTAGTTTGGTGGATTGTCTAAAGTACTTTACTGTGTTGGAGCATCTTGATAATTATCGTTGTGATCGGTGTTGGCATAATGCTGCTGCCAATCATCTGTCTCTTAAATCTGAAGTTTATGAGGTAATTATTTCTCTTTTGATGCATTTTAGTTCCATCAATGCACTGAATATTTGTGACGAGTTACAACCATATTATGTTAGGAAGTTATATTTATTTCACAATTGAGCTTGATACAATACCCTATATTGTTATCTTTGTCAGGGAAAAATTAATAAACTGCGCTCCTGTGTGGACTATGACACTTGTAGTTGCCGGCATATATTTAGCCCAGAGGAAATGACATGTTCAGTATCTTCTCAAGCAACAAAGCAGTTGGCTATCACTCACTGTCCAAAGGTACACCTGAAATATACCTTTTGGAATGTGCATGGAAATTATGTTTTAATATAGCATAAAACCTGATATTTAATGTCCTTCCAGATTTTGTGCATTCATTTGCAACGTGCATCTGTTGGTCTAGGTGGTGAACTTGTTAAGCGTGACGTGAGTAAGCACACATGCCAAGTGTAACATGTTGCTTTATGTCTCTCCATATAAACTCTATTCCAGATGACCTGTACTTTATTGCAGGGACATATCTCTTTTCCATTACTTCTTGATCTTTCCCCATTTACTGGAGGTACATTTATCCCCGGGCAGAGACCTGGACCTTCAGCAATGAACATGCAAAGACATGGGCAGCAAGCTCTCCGGCTGCTTCGACAGCTGAATGTGGAGATGCCTGTGAGTATGTTCCCCACTGCCATTAGTGGGGACTCATCAAGTCATCCTCATGAGGATGAAGGAATAAACATTCTTGGCTGCTCATATTACGTGGTATGTAAATCTACTTTCAAAAATGTGCTTCTTTTCAGTAAAAACAACTTGTCTTGGTTTTTGTTTGGATGATGACATTCCTGATCAGCTCTGTATACAATTTAAACCATGTGATTACTTGATATGCCTGCTCTTTTGCGATTTTTAGGGAAATAAGGATACAGCTACTAGGTTGTCATCATCATCGACAAACAAGCTATATAACCTCTCAGCTGTTGTGGAACACTACGGTGTAAGTGGAGGTGGACATTATGCAGCTTACCGGAGAGTAACACCAAATTCTGATTCCAACGATCCAGTGCAGTCTCTTGCAAGTTCTGGCAAGCACTGGCTGTACATCTCAGATGATCACGTGTCAGATGTTTCAGAGGACGATGTTTTGGCAGCAGAGGCCACCCTCCTTTTCTATGAAAGATTGTAGCAACCAGTTGAATAGTAAATTTACTCAGGGACACACCACATTTTTTGGGGAATCTCTTGCAGAAGCTTATCAAGAATCAATACTGTTGTTTCAGAAATTAGTCTTGGACAAAGAATCAAGTCTCTCTTGTTTTCTAACCTTGTTGAATTTGTTCAGACAGATGAAATCCGAGAATCGACTGAATCAACTTTGTTTCAGCTGTAATGCTATTCTGTGTGCGATCGCAAGGAAACAATGTGTCAGCAAGGCTTCCGGTCGGCAACAGCATGAAAGGCCAAATGCAGTTACACTGCAAAGAGCCTTTCAGCAGCAGCTGGCAGCATGAAAGGCCAAATTCTGCTCCACTCCAAGAAAAAGGATATTGTCTAGCTGAATGGACACCTGGCAAAGTCCATAGAGTTGTTGTGAGTTTGTCTTGGCTCCTCTAGTCTCTTCACTTTTGCCATAAGCTTTTGAAGAGATATGGATCAGCAAGGCAAAGACATCTTGTATGATGCCTTGCACAGTTTGAAATACCTTTTACGGTTGCAGGGTTTTGGATGAATTGCCTCCTATATGATTTTTTAATGATGCTTTATATACATTGGTTCAAGAAATTCATATGAGAAACCTTCATGTTAGATTTGTCTTGAAAATTCCACTGCATTCCCATTATCTCTATCTTATAAAACATATTTGACATGCTCTTATGTTTCAACTGTTGAGGTCTAAACCAGCCGTAGAGTTCATACTGACTACAATTACATGTTAATTAATTACAGTTAATTGTGCCCTGAATATTGTGTACAAAATAAAAATACATAATGTATGTCCCAAAAGTAACGTAAAATCAAAGTGTGTCAGCACTAGCTAATCCTGCCAATAACAAATAAAATACATATTACGCGAGGTTTGGGACCACACTACCACGAGCAAATGCATAGTACTTAGCGTGTTTCTATGTACAATTACATGGAATTTTTGCTCTTCTTTCTATAATTAAGTGATATTTACTTTTATCATACCTCATATATACGATAATCAGACTCTAAAAACTATGTATCATACATTATTATGAGATAAAAAAACAAAAGCCACGTGATATCAGAGTAAATCTCCGCATATATATCATCCTTAGGCTAACCTCTCCATCTCACACCTATCCCTTTCTGCATTACACAACCGACCTCCATACACCTTCTGCCATGTCTCAAGAAGGTGGCAACCTTCCTCAAGATGCCCAAGAAATCCATGGTCGCACAGCATCCACCATCACCCCTGACACACCAGTAGGAGAGCCGGCAAAGATGAGTTGCTCTAACTCCAGCTCAAGCTCCGGCAAAACGTTGGTGACTGGCGATGAGAACAACAATGCTGTGTCTAAGCCAGCAGCAAGCCTGGTGGTGAACGGCGATGTTGCAGAGACCGAGGGAAAGGGGAAGAGTGTCGTTGTTGAAGGGGAAGGAGGAGGTGCCGCCGGCGGCGGCGATGGTAGCAACAACGGTACCAGCGAATCCGTCAAGTCCAAGTTGAGCTCCTCTGACGACGAAGGTGATGATGAACTCAGGGATCTTGTGGCAGCTGCCGCAGCCGGAGGAGGCAGCAGCGGTGACGTCAAAGAGAAAGATGCTGCCGTGGTGCATGCGCTGCACGTTTGGACCGAGAGGGAGCGAAGGAAGAAGATGAAAACCATGTTCCATCGTCTGCAGACCCTCCTCCCCCGGCTCCCAGAGAAGGTTAGCATTTCAGACTTAATCCCTAGCTTCCCTCTCATTCCCCCGCCCCCCCAAAAAAAATTGTTTCTAGCTTTTTAACTTTGTCATGCAAGATTTTACTTTTAGCATATTATATATTGGGAGAAATATCCTGTACAATTTGCAATCGTGTAATCGTGCGATCTGGTGCATCCAATTAGATCCAACGGTTACATATGAAAAAAGTACTAGGTTTCATATGTAACCGTTGGATCTTGATTGGATGCACTAGATCGCACGATTACACGATTGCACAGGATATTTCCCCTATATATCGTCGGTTTACAAATCAAGTATCATTTACGTACTTTATATACATATCACTTGGTAATAGTATTTTTCTTATTAATTAAGGTTCTTTTACTTTTATTAATAATTTATTAACTTTATCTCGAAAGTAAAATATTATTTGGATGAAGGGAGTAGTGATTAAATTGTTATTCCGTTCAAGGAATTTTTTATCTGTTTGTTTTGTTATTCCGTTTAAGGAAAAAACTTATTTATATGTCAAAATAAAATTATTATTTTTCTTGTGTTCTAACATTAATCTTTTGTTGTTCTGTTGCTACCGCTATAAATAATTTAGCCTTTTTTATTTGTTTCTTTGGTTATTCCATTTATTTAATTAAACTTATTATTTATATGCATGCTACACATATGCTACAACTAGTGTTTATATCATAGTAAATATTCATTGTTTGTGATTATATATCATAATACAAGTATGATATTTTACTATTTATATTTATGTAAGTTTCTAATTTAATATTTTAATTTAATACTTATCGTATTATATGTATATTGAATATTATATATATTAAATGCAATATAAATGTAATAATTATTTACCTAATTAGAAAAAAATTACTAAATTGCATGCGGAAATTTTTAACGTGGCATACCATCCATTGAAAAAATCATAGGTCCGCTATTGGTCTCACTGATATGTATGATCTAGGACCCACATATCAGTGAGATAGCTAATAATAAATATGAAACCTACAGTTGATTTTTTAGTGGCAAATATAGAATTTTTTATATAGTTGAAAATAAAAACATTATCGTTATGCAGCTTGTTGTGCATATATATATACATACATACATATACACAGGAGCGCTATTCTACAACACGTGTGTAGAATAGCTATTCTGCACCAACTATTTTTAATAGTAGATTTTTTCAGTAGAATAGTAATTGACTATTACTTTTTTCTCAGTAGTAGATTTTTCGGTAGAATAACTATACTACCCTCGTGGTGTAGGATAACATATATATATATATATATATATATACACACGTACATATATACATACATATACGCACACAATTGTACGTACGTATGCTAACCTACATGTACAAGGTGATGTTACAGTCTGACAAGGTCACTATAGTGGATGAGGCAATAAGCTACATCAAGACTCTCCAAGGCGCCATCCAGAGGCTGGAGAGGTTGAAGATGGAGCGCGATCTCGAGCAGCAGCTCGCCGCCACCGTGGCCAACGGCGCTACTGGCGAGGGATCCACTCCAGCACCGCCACCCGCTGGCGCCTCCATGACCACGCCACTGCCGCTGCCGGTGGTGACGAGGGAGTCGACCCTGGCGGACCTGGTGCACGGCTGGAACAACGCGGCGCAGGACGCGGCCGCGGGGGGTGGTCAGCAGCAGCTCGCCGCGCCGGCGGTCACGCCCCCGCCGTTGCAGACGTGGTCGGGGCGGAACATGTCCGTGAGCATTACCGGCGACGACGCGTTCCTCACCCTGTCGCTGCCGCGGCGGCAGGAACTCGTGACGACGGTTCTGTCCGTCCTGGAGAAGCACCACATCGACGTCGTGACGGCGACCGTCATGACTGAGCAGGACAGCTGCCTGTTCAGTCTGCATGTCCAGGTCAGTAGTGCATGGCTGTCCCCCCACTTGGCCAGTACATCTAAATCATGCAACTAATTAGTTGATACATATATACTTTGTATTTTTTCTCTCATTTTAGCCACCACCTGCGATGATCTAATGAAACTATCTTGTTGCATGCATGTCTGATCATGCAGCTCGATCCAGCGGGCTGCAGTTCTGAGACTCTGACGTCTGAAGACAAGTACAAGCTGGCAGTGTCAGAGCTGATGCTTTGGCTCTCCAACTGAGATGAATGCCAAATTGCCAATTGAAGCCATGAATAAAAAGCAAACCGTTTGGGGTTTTGCTAGCTGCTGGTTATTCTTCAGGTGCTTCTGTTGTCATCGTTGTCGTCGACAGAATGAACCAGTTTTTTCTTCAAATCCAGTCGTTGAACTGTTAAGTTTTACCTTTTCTTACAAACAACGCTTGTTTACATTTTTGATTTTCCTATTGTAGCTTTGAGCAGATCTGAAAAGATGTCTCAAATTTACTTATCGTCATAAGTTCACAGAGAGAAATCAAGATCTCATCGATCGGTTGTAGCTCGTCAAATAAATCGTTTCTAATGGTTGGTTAACAATTATTTCCTATCAGCACACACACACGAACAGAGAAATTGATACCCTTATAATTTCTCTGTTGGTTTTCGTTATTTCCAGGATGGTTTTAAACCTAGGGAAGTTTAGTTCTTCACAGCACTTTAATTCCACCTTTAACACACGAACTTACTGTCATCGATCATCTTCGATTCCCGGGCCAGTTTGTGAGCCTTCCATCATCTTGAAGTTTTAGGGTTTCTGTTACTGCACGTTTGCATGGTATGACAAAACCCGTGAAGTTTTATGTTTTAAATGCACATTTTTCTTCCCTAAAGGTCTACAGTAAACACGGTAAGAGTGATGAAAGACATATCTGTCAGATGGTTTTTGTGGTAGTGGATGGATTAATCGTTAAAAAAAATATTGCTTCACATGCAAGTTGGCACCGGATCTCATAAGTATTTCGATATTGAGCGTGCTCATGTGAGAGTAATATTGAGACGTGTGAAACTATTTGATTGGTGTGCAGATTCATATTTAACTTGATAATGTGGACGCATCCATTCACAAACAAACGCGTAAGAAAACTGAACAAAACTTTAAAGTTTTTACTGAAAAACGTAGCTCATGGAGACCAGCTGCCTATTGATTATTACATTCTCCATTTATATATATATATATATATATATATATATATATAAATGCTATTCTACACTACGGGTGTAGAATAACTATTCTACTGAGAAATCTACTACTGAGAAAAAAGTAGTACTCAATTGCTATTCTACTGAAAAAATCTACTACTGAAAGTGTTTGGTGTTATATATATATACGGGAGCACTATTCTACACCACGTATGTAGAATAGCTATTCTACACCAACTACTTTCAGTACTAATTTTTCTCAGTAGAATAACAATTAAGTACTCCTTTTTTTCTCAGTAGTAAATTTCTCGGTAGAATAGTTATGCTACACCCGTGGTGTAGGATAGCGCACACATATATATATCCATTTCTTACTGGGATGCCGGCCGCACTGCACTAGGGTCTATTTCATTGCAACCTCAAAATTCAATCTTATACTGTATTCCGTAAGAAAAATTAACTTCAACTGTGTTTCTTTTTATTACTATACCATAATTACAATTTTAACTTAGTAAGAAGTTTACACTGGATGCATCCAGTTAGCTAGACAGCTTACTGTATCGACGACAAAAAGTACATTATTTCAGGCACTCGACATAGATGAGTTTACCGAATGATTTAAAAAAAACACTCGACAAACCCAAAAGAGCTATTATTTTGTGTAATATTTTGTGTGAAAAATGTTTTGAGCCCATGTGATATTTGCAATTTGAGTTTGAATTTTTTCTACACTCAAAATACAACCTATCTTATTCCACGTAAAATTTTTGTATTTTTATAGGTCATTTTGCTAATTTTGATTGAAATCATATTTATATGTTTAGTCTATTTTTAGGTCTTACCCATTAAATTGAAATAATATTGTGAAAAATCTAGGTTACGACAGTCGATCGACAATGCAGAGATTAATTGATTTTTAATTTTAAAACATCAAATGAAGTATAAAAAATACGAGCCCTATCATTGTGTTATAATATGATATCCCGATACTATGAAAATAAATTGAAATTGTTTCGATAAATTTGTCACATAGAATGTTTACAAAACCGAACATTTTCACAAGATGAATTAGGATTTTAAAAAGGGAATATGTTGGGTTTGAAAGCAAATCAACTATTAAATATTCGTTTGAATTTGAAACTTTTTCTACAATAAAAATACATCATATCTTATCCCATAAAAAATTAGCATTTTTCTAGGTCAATTAGCTATTTTTAATTTATTAATTATATTTCTAGCATTTAAATTAAAATATGTCAAATTTGCACTATAAGTGCATGAAATAATGAACTAAATTATCTAAAAAAAATCATATTCATGTTTTTGAGTTTATTTTTAGTCCTTACCCATTATAGTTTCTCAAAACTTATCGAGGAAAAGAATGAAAAACAAATTTCAAAACATAAAAAAATGTTTGCCAAGTGCCAACTTTTAGGCACTCGATAAACAATTTGTGTTTTGACTGCAAACACTCGTCAAACAAAATTTTTGCTTTATGCACAATTTACCTAAATATTTCAAAATTGGCGCATTTATTTTTCAATTTTTCACACTCTTTTAAATACCCCATCCCTCCTTCCTTCCTCCCTCCATTCCTCCTCCCTCCCCGGATAGCTGCCGCGTCGCACATCGTTGCCACCATGTCACCGCTCTTTCGACACACTGTCATCGCCATGCCGCGCGCCGCCCTTCCCTGCTTCTGCCCCGCACCCTAGCGCCCCTTCCTGTCCCACCCTAGCTAGTGCCCCGTGGTGCCTCGCCCCACACTAGCGCACCGCGATGCCCCGCTTTGCCCTATCCCACGGTGCCCCGCCTCGCCCTGCAATAGCATCGCGTTGCACACCGATGACCCACCCCGACCTGCCCCAACTTGCTCCGCCTCAGCACTGCACTACACCGTGCCACGCCTGCCAAGTGTTCGATGGAATGGTGTCACGCATGGTGTTGACATGAAAACGTGCCCCCGCACTTAGGTCAGTTCGACGATCCAAAAGTGTGCGGATACTTAGGAACAAGCCTAAGCGTAACACAACACTGATGTCGCGTTCCGACTACCCTTAACAGTGGCAAGGGGGGTGGAGTCGCTAGGTAATCAGATCACAAGCAAATAATACAATTAGCCGAAAAGAAATATATTAAACAAAATAAACTAGTAGGCTGACCGGAGCCTGACTGATTCAAGGGGTACTATGCGAAGGGTTCCACCGAAGTGTACCTTCGGCGTCTGATGCGAAGGGTCTCACCGAAGGTAGTCTTTGACGTTCGGATTGATCTGGCCAAAGACAGGCTCCGAACAAATCTCGACGCGAAATCACTTATGAACAACGGGGTTCGGCGCGAAGTCTCTGACACGATACAAACACTCCAACGCAACGTGCTGGCACGACTTCGTCCGAAGCGAAGTATGGGCGTGGTGAAGCCTAACGTGACGAAGCCTGCTGCGGAGCGTGCTGGCGTGCGAGACTTGGTCAAACTGACAACAGCGTGATGGTCCGGCACGAGTAGTCGAAGCAAGGATCCCGCCAAGGGGTGTTCTGGTGACCTCCGAAACCAGCTTCCTGGCTTCGGATACCTCCGGCGAAGGGGCTCCGAGCGTGAAAACCTGCAAACAGAATAGAGATCAAGTGCCAATTCGGCCTGGAGACCGAATCTGCTAAGTATTGCAGTAGAGGAACAAAGGTAGCAATCTATTATGTAGATTAATGGATACTTCACAGGCGAAGTAACAAGGCGATAACAATCTATTACGTAGATTAATGGGTACTTCACGAGCGAAGTAGCAAGGCTTACCACGGTTTCGGCGTGGCAGGCGGAGGGCTTCCAAGCAAACCCACGAAGGTTGCAGAAAAGTAAATAAAAAGTAAAGGTACAGTTCAAAGCTAGGGCTTTGTGATTGATTTGTGTTAGCGGTCTTCATGAACCGACCTCACCCCTATAAGATTAATATGGTATGATTCGGTATATTCACGTTTTTAGGGATAAATCTAGACGGAATCAGATTCAAACTCTATCTCCAAACAGCCCGAAGTAGGCCTTCGGTAGGGCCCGCTGAAGCCCGCTCCTCGGGTCTAAGCTTTGGCGAGGCAGGCCTCCGAAGGCCTTCGGGCCTAAAGTAGCAAGCCTGCTGGAAGGCTTCCGAAGCCCAAAGCTCAATGGGCCTTTGGCCCTGTAGGGCTTCGGCCCGATCCAGGACATGTGTATTTTTGGCCCAAATTACCAAAATTGATATTTTGACAATCTTGACCATTTAATGCCATTTTTTGCTATCAACACCTGGGTCCTTTTTTTCTATTTTTTTCTTTGCTGAGTGCCACATTTTGACACTCGGCAAACCCACATCATGTCCATGAAGAAGTCACTTTTCACCAAGCATCATGTGTGGCACTTGATGAAAGGTTCACTGAGTATCCGACAAAAAACACTCGGCAAACCCCTGTTCGCCGATAGTGGGGTCATCGAGTGTTATTTGCTGAGTGCAACACTCGACAAATCCTTCGTCGAGTGTATTTGGTGGTTCACCGAGTACCCGTGGCACTTGGTGAACCCTTGTTTTCCTGTAGTGAATTAAGTCATATAATTTAGATACACATTATTTTATTTTTATTATGAGATTCATAAATTCAAATATCAAAGCACATTGAGTGTGTCATTTGAACTGGAAATTAATGCATATATAATGTTCATTCCACAAGAAATGTATTGTATACAACTAGCGAATCCCACCCATGCCTACAATTTAACCAACAAATGTTTTTATATTTATGACCATAAATGTAGAGGATGTCCTAAGATTTATTTGAAAAGATCGACAATGTTTCAATACTCAACATCTGATAAAATAATATTTTTATAAAATAAATAAAATGAAACAAAGTCAAATTTATGTTGAAATATTTTATTTCTACATATAAACGATTGAATTTCAACTACTGAAATATAACAATAAAGGTGTTGTATATAGTTATTTCTTGGTGTTGCACACAACATCGCTGAATGTTGCATCCTCTGTTTGAAACTTTTCATGACAACATAATAAAATATTTTTTACAGAGTGTTAAAATACCATTTGATTTTTTATTCTATATGACGCTCTAAATAAAGCATTATTGCATGTTTAATGTAGTTGCATGGAACTAACATACATACATAGAATATGTTACAAAAGTAGCTTAACGTAGAGTGTCGGTGCTGACTAATCCAGCCAAATATAAAGATATATATCATTCCAAGAATTAGGTCCACCAACTCCTGAGCAATTCTCAAGTTTTCCATTTGTTTCTGTGCACTTCCTCGTGATATCATTGTTGAAAATGTTGCATTTTCATCCCAAAATTTCTCTTTATTTTGATCTAGGGAAATTTTATAGTCCACCTCCCAAAAATCTGTAAAATCGCTCTTTAAACTAATCTTTGTTATACACAAGAACATATGGAATTAAACATAAGTATTTAACAAACAAAAACACATCAACTAAGAAAGTTGTAATACATAACAATTGTAAATGCATTATATCCCCTAGCTAATTAATTACCTCCTCTCCCACTTTTGATCTCTATTGATTTTTTAATTACTATCACCCCTTGTTGTGTACATCTTGGCTAACGTCGCACCCCTTTTGCGCCATGTCGGTACAAGCCACCCGCAGGTGCTGCTTGACCCATCTCCAAGTGGTGCCTCGGATTGGAACACTCCATACCTTAGTTAGGACTTACCCACTAGACTTGTGGTTAGTACGGAAATGTATTGCAACAGATCCCACAAACCGATCCTTATAGTGCCCCAGGTGCTACCGACCAATGCCCTAGCTTGCACCCGGAACCCACCATGCATACACACATAACCATAACTCTATCACCAACAGAATTCCAGAGATAAGAATAATGGGGATCATATAGTAGAATCCAATTTGCCACGAATCATCTTTATCCTATAGCGATTGTGCCAATACATTGAACACTAGCTAATAGTACTAATAATATGGTGACAAGGAGTTTAGGCCATAGCGAGCGATGGCGGTCCTATCCGAGCCTACAAATGGAAAGAGGGCGACTAGGGGAGCACGAGGGTACCGTTGCGGTGGTCTGAGGTCGACGGAGTGCAGCCGGCGACGAGCGAGGGCGGTGGAGGCATTTGGATCTCTCATCGGCAGTGGGGTTCCAGTGGGGTTCTTTGTCGAAGGAGTGGTCACCGAGGTCGGGGAGGCTTCAGTGGTCACATTGGTGCTGTCGTCGAGGAAGGAGGGGGACTACGGCGACGGCGAACGACGGCTAGAGTGCGGGAGGCGGTGTGGAGATAGAAATGGGAGCTCGGGCATTTTGCTCAGTCTGAGTGCGAAATGGCGTGGGGGTCGAACGCGGCGGTGGCCGAGGGTTTAAATAGGGGCGTCGTCGGGGTCAGAGGGGGTGCAATCGGGGGAGGCCAAGAGTAAACTGTCATCAACGCCGGCGAGCTTCTTTCCTTGCATGCGCACGACGGTCCTAGGGTGATAACGCGTCGGCGTAATGGGGTAAACCGTCGGCGTATAGCGAGGAATTGAATGCCGGCGTTGATTTAATGGGAAGGGGCCGGCGACGAGCGGATCACGGAGCGCGGGATTCTGCCGACGAGGTTTGGGGGTGGTGGCGTGAGGTGGATGATGGGTCTAATGAGCGAGGGCCACAGTCAGTGGGGCACAGGGGTATGGGTGCGGCAACGGGTGGGACTGACCGTTGGGGTCAGGTCCGGTCGAGAGGGAGAGTTGGCGCCGACAGGTGGGGCCGGGGCATCGGGTGCGCGCGTGCGGAGAGAGGGGGGGTCTCTGATGAGCGGGGCCCATCTGTCAATGCGGGTCATGGGGAGAGAGTGGACTGGGCCGGCTGGTTGGGGGAGAATGGGGGAGGGAGGCCCGTTACTGTTTAAATTCATTTCTGAATAAATTTAATTGCTGAAATAGGTTTAAATTATTTGGGTTGCTTCCATGAGTGATAAAAATTTGTAAAAATTCTCAAAAATATATCTTGGCCTTGGGATCATATACAAAATTTTCTAGCCCCTGGTTTGGATATTTCCTCTAGGTTCTAGTTCATTTGGAGCACAAATGTGATTAAAGGAATTTCAAAAATAATCTTTTCCAGGAAAATATAATAAAATGTATTTTTATTTCTTTAAAAATTTGGGGTGTTACAAACCTATCCCCCTTACAAAGAATCTCATCCTTGAGATTTAGAAAGTTACTCAAATAGCTCGGGGTATTGGGCTTTCAACTCGTCTTCTTTTTCCCATGTGGCTTCCTCGACGGGGTGGTTGTCCCACTGAACCTTGCAGAAACAAACCACATGGCTTTTGGTTACCGTTTCCTTAACTTCTAGAATCCGTACGAGTTTCTCAATGTAGGTCAAGTCTTCTTGGACATTGAGCTGTTGGAGGTCGGCCTGTTCGGTGGGCACACAGAGACACTTCTTCAGCTGAGAGACGTGGAACACATCATGGACTCTTGCCAAAGATGGTGGTAGCTCCAACTGATATGCCACCTCTTCTTGCCATCGGAGGATCTTGAAGGGTCTGACGTAACGAGGTGCTAACTTGCCTCTCATGTTGAACCTTTGGGTGCCACGGAGGGAAGTGACTCGAAGATAGACATAGTCGCCCTCCTCGAAGGTTAGGTTTCTCCGTCGGTTATCGGCATAGCTCTTTTGTCAGGACTGGGCTATCTTCAATCTGTCCCTGATGATCTTGACTTTCTCTTCGGCTTCTCGCAATATGTCTGTCCCGAATAGATGCGACTCTCCGGTCTGATCCCAGAGTAGCGGTGTTCTGCACTTGCGCCCATAAAGTGCTTTAAAAGGGGACATCTGCAGGCTGACTTGGTAGCTGTTGTTGTAGGAGAACTCCTCATATGGCAAGTTCTTATCCCACATTCCGCCAAAATCTAGAGCGCATGCTCTAAGCATATCCTCCAACACCTGGTTTACCCTTTCGGTTTGGCCATCAGTCTGTGGATGATAGGCGGTGCTGAAGTTTAGCCAGGTGCCGAGTTCTTCCTGGAGATTCTTCCAAAACTTGAAGGTAAACTGACTCCCTCGGTCAGATACGATCTTCTTTGGAACTCCGTGCAGGCACACGATATGGGTCATGTACAACTCAACCAATCTAGCGTCTGTGTATGTCATTTTGACGGGGATGAAATGAGCCACCTTGGTGAGTCGATCGATGATTACCCAAATAGAGTCATGACCGGCTTGGGTCCTAGGCAGTCCCGTGATGAAGTCCATTCCGATTTCTTCCCACTTCCATTCAGGGACCTTGAGGGGTTGCAATAATCCGGCAGGTCTCTGGTGCTCTGCCTTGACTCTCCAGCATGTTTCGCACTTGGCCACATACTCAGCTATTTCCCTCTTCATACTGACCCACCAATATTTCTCCTTTAGGTCTTGGTACATATTTGTACTCCCGAGATGTATGGAGTATAGAGTTTCATGGGCCTCTTGAAGGATGAGGGCCTTCAACTCTGGCTTGTCGGGCACACATATCCAGTTTCCGAACCAGACGGTACTGTTCTCATCCTCGGAGAATCCTGGGGCTTTACCTTCTCTCATGTTTTGCTGGATCTCTAAGATGTCCGGGTCTTCCTTCTGTGTCTCATGGATCTGGTCTATGAGGACAGGTCTGGTCTCTAGGGTAGTGAGATATGCTCTGGTAGTGATCCCTAGGTTCAACCTCTCCATCTCCTTGTATAACAATGGGGCCTGGTCTTGCACCATGATGGCATTACAGTACCCTTTTCGTCTTAGGGCGTCTGCCACTACGTTTGCCTTGCCTGGATGATAGTGGATGCCTAAGTCATAATCTTTGATCAACTCCAACCACCTTCTCTGTCTGAGGTTCAGGTCCGGTTGGGTGAATATGTACTTGAGGCTCTTGTGGTCGGTGAAGACCTCACACCGATTTTCCATAAGGTAATGTCTCCATATCTTCAAGGCATGAACCACGACTGCCAATTCCAGGTCGTGGGTCGGTTAATTTAGCTCATGCGGCCCTAGCTGACGAGAGGCGTAAGATATCACCTTCCCATCTTGCATTAAGACACACCCCAACCCTTTGCTAGAGGCATCACAGTAGACGTGGAAGTCTTTCCGGATGTCTGGCAGGGTCAGAATCGGGGCTGACACGAGCTTTTTCTTAAGGGTCTGGAAGCATTCTTCGCAATCTGGAGTCCATTCGAACTTTACTTCCTTATGAAGCAGTCTAGTCATGGGCTTGGCTATCTTTGAGAAGTTCTCGATGAACCGGCGGTAATATCCGGCCAATCCAAGAAAACTCCGGATCTCGGTCACGTTCGTGAGTTGTAGCCAATTGGTCACTGCTTCCACGGTGGTTGGTTCCACTGCTATTCCTCAGGTAGATATGACATGGCCGAGGAACTTCACTTCGGACGACCAAAACTCACACTTACTGTATTTGGCATACAATTGCTGCTCCCTTAGCTTTCTGAGGGTCAGCCAGAGATGAGTTTCGTGCTCTTCCTTGGTCTTGGAGTAGACGAGGATATCGTCGATGAATACCACGATTAACTTATCCAAGAACTCCATGAATACATTGTTCATCATGTTCATGAAGAAGGCCGGAGCATTCGTGAGTCCGAACGACATCACCGTATACTTGTAAAGTCCGTAGCGGGACGTGAAGGCGGTCTTAGGGCTGTCTTCTTCCCTAATCCTTAGTTGGTGGTAGCCTGACCTTAGGTCGATTTTGGAGAACACTAAGGATCCCTTTAGTTGATCGAATAGATCGTTGATCCGAGGCAGTGGGTACTTGTTCTTGATGGTCACCTCATTCAAGGCCCTATAGTCCACACACATCCTTTTGGTCTTGTCCTTCTTCATGGTGAAGATAACCGGTGCACCCCAGGGTGAGGTACTCGGTCGGATGTACCCTTTCTGCTCTAGGTATTCAATATTGCTCTTAACTTCGGCTAGTTCATTGGCGGCCATTCGGTATGGGCGCTTGGAGATTGGGGTGGTCCCAGGGACAAGTTCGATTCTGAATTCGATGTCCCACTTGGGAGGCATTCCTGGCAGGTCTTCCGGGAAGACGTCTATGTATTCTCTGACTACAAGCACTTCTTCTAGGGCTAGCGAGTGAAGGGATACCCTGCTAGAACCATGGCTGGTCATCTGAAAAGTGACGGCTTTGCCCTCGGAGTTGGTCACAGTGACGGACTTGCTGGCACAGTCAATTACTCCCTTGTGCTTCATCAACCAGTCCATCCCTAGGATGAGGTCGAGTCCGGTGCACTCGATGAGAACTGGCTCAGCCCAGAATAGTACCCCTAGGATCTCTATCCTTACTTTAGGGCTAAACAGATTGGCTAGGGTCTTCTTGCCGGGGGTGGCAATCATCATGGGGGTGGGTAGAGGGAGTACTTCCAAGTTATTTGTTTTCACAAAGCCCTCGGATATGAAGGAATGTGTTGCCCCAGAGTCAAATAGTACTATTGCAGGTATGAAATTTGCGGTGAACATACCAAGTACGACTTCAGGAGCCTCCTGAGCTTCCTCCGCACTGATGTGGTTGATGCAGGCACGCACTGCTTGGTTGGGCACCGCGCCTTGGGGCTGCTTGGGGTGAGGACACTGGTGCGAGTAGTGCCCTTCCTTCTGGAAGTTGAAGCAGATGACCGGTTTTCCGTTGTGGTCCCTCATGATCGGGGCCTTGGTGGCGGGTGCTGGTGGAGCGGCTGGAACTGGTGGAGCGAGGCGAGGATGCCCGACGTTGGAGCCACTGGCGCCATGCGGTGGCCTGTAGATGGGCCAAGGATGGTAGGCGGGTGCCAGGGGCGGAGGGACGAAGCGGGGCCTCTGGGGGTTCGCTTGATGATGCTTGAATGAGATCATCTTCCTCTTCTTGAGGTCAAGCTTATTCTGCTCAGTCTCTTGGATGAGTGCCTTATTCACCAACCATTGGAAGTCAGCGTAGTCGGTGGCGATGAGCTGGATGGAGAGCTCATCCTTAAGTCCCCGAAGGAACTTAGCCTGGCGGAGGGCGTCGGTCCGCACTTCTTCTGGTGCGTAGCTGGCCAGGCGGTTGAACTCATGGAGGTACTCCAGGACGGCCCGACTTACTTGTTGCAGGTCCCGGAACTCCTACTACTTGACCACGATGACTCCGGCGGGGACGTGGGCGGCGCGGAAGGCGATGGTGAACTCCGCTCAAGTCACCTCGTGGTCCTCTGGCTGGGACTCACGGTAGTTGTCCCACCACTCCGCGACAGGACCCTAGAGTTGGTGAGTGGCGAACGCCACTCTCTCTCGGTCGGTGCATGGGAGGAGGTCTAACTTCTTCCCAATGGTCTGGAGCCAATCACCAACCTCCATGGGGTTTTTCGTGCTGGAGAAGATCGAGGGTCGCACGCGCAAAAACTCCAAGAGTTGAGGCGCGGGAGCGGGGGCTGGTGCATGGGGGATCGGCTCCATGTTTTGTTGTTGTAGCCGGTCCAACTGTGCCTGTTGGTGCTGCATTTGAGTGAGGAGGGTGGTGATCAGCTGGTTTTGATTTGCCATCATCTCCGCCAAGGTGGGATGGTTGGCGGATGGTGGCCCAGTCTGACGTTGGCCCGTTGCGCCCTAGTTGGGCACAACACTTCCGGGCAGACCGTTGCTTCCCCCTTCTCTGTTGTTGGACCCGGTGTTCTGGTTGTCGGCCATCTTCTGAGTACAACAATACTTTCAATTATAAGAGAAAAACTTTTAAGAAGAACTTTACTCAAAAATAGCCCAGAGGTGCTCATATATATAGAAGTGGTAATAAAAATGTTCATAACATCAAAGTTCTTATTTTAACCCACCTACAACACAAGACATTGCAGGTGGTACCACACTCACAAAATTATTGAAATCAATCAACGAGAACTATCGTCTACTCGCCGTCTGGGTGGTCTCCGTGCTCTCGGAACCACGAGGGTCCTGAGGAACGGTGGGCTCGATAAAGTTCTCGATGATAGGGTCAGCGACGACGGCGGGGCGTGAAGCAGGAGTGCTGGAGCTGGATGGTCTGCCGGGCATGGGGTGTGGCGTGATCCTCTTGGGGCGAGGGGCAGGCTCACGGATGGGCTTCTTCCTCCTCGGAATGAGGGGAATCATCTCCGCGATGTCCCTCTGCAGCTGTACAATCTTACGCTGCAGCTCGCCATTCTGTTGGATCAGGCTCTTCGTCTCCTGACAAAGAAACTCGACCGCCTCATGGTGCTCTTCGGCGTTGAGCACGGCCTCGGTATGGAGGTCATCCATGGCCTGAAGAAGATGCATCTGCCGAGCCATAACCAGACCGCGATCGGAGTGGACTCCGATGTAGATGCTACGGTGGGCACCGGGAGTGCGCTTTGGCACAAGTCGGAAGGACGAGTTCTGAAGACGATCATCGTAGATCATCCTCAGCTCCATGAGGGCTTGGAGGGTGACGCATTGGCACACGATGTCGAAGGTCAGGCCCCCAAGTGCTGCCGTGAAGAACGGCAGGTGATCGCTAGACCCATGGATGGTAAGGGAGACGTCACATGGTCCCGCGAACTCCTCCATGTAGACGCCATGGAATTCAGGCTCGAAGAGGTACCCAAGGAAGGTCACCATCACCCGGAGCTCTCGGACGAAGCCCTCGAAGTGACGGTAGAAACTGTGGACTTGGTAGACTGGCATCTACAAAACAACAAGTTGAAAAGAAATAAGGGAATGAACAAAGTTATGAAGTAGATTTTCGCGAAATAGATTTTATCAAAACTAAGTACTAGGCTAGTCCGTTTGGCTTCCTACAGTCAAGTCAGCTCTGATACCATCTTGTGACGCCCCGATTTACCAAATCGAAACATTATTGAATTTCCAAAGAAAAACAATAATAACAAGAGGTTCATCATGCAACAACGTACATACAGGCAATCATTCGTGGTACGCAAACCACATTATTACATAAGTGTAAAAATAAAATAAACATAAAAAATAAATAGCATGACAAACATCTAGGTTTCATCGGCGCGCCGGGCCGCATCTCGGCTAACGTCGCACCCCTTTTGCGCCACGTCGGTACAAGCCACCCGCAGGTGCTGCTTGACCCATCTCCAAGTGGTGCCTCAGATTGGAACACTCCATACCTTAGTTAGGACTTACCCACTAGACTTGTGGTTAGTATGGAAATGTATTGCAACAGATCCCGCAGACCGGTCCTTATAGTGCCTCGGGTGCTACCGACCAATGCCCTAGCTTGCACCCGGAACCCACCATGCATACACACATAACCATAACTCTATCACCAACAGAATTCCAGAGATAAGAATAACGGGGATCATATAGTAGAATCCAATTTGCTACGACTCATCTTTATCCTATAGAGATTGTGCCAATACATTGGACACTAGCTAATAGTACTAATAATATGGTGACAAGGAGTTTAGGCTAGATAGCATGGCTTGGGTTTGCACTTCAAGGTCAGGGATCTAAATAAATATAATGTAGGGCTTTCATTTGACTGATGCATGTATAACCTATGTGTTTTAGCGATAGTTTAACAAAACTGGGTTCAATATGCTCAAAAGATTGGTTTGGTGACTTGCCTTGATCAGCGAAAGGAGAGAGAGGAACTTCCGGGTAGTATTCTGGCTCCTCGGCGGTGTCGTAATCTTCTCATTACATATAATAAAATTACATCAAATAAACATTCCAAAATCACTCCATAAACTTAGAGGGTTTGATTGGGTTAAAAGACTTGAATTGAAATCATTATTTAAATTTTTCAGACAAATTTTATGGAGCTATGGAATTTTCTAAAGGGATTATGAATTTACTCAAAAGGGTATTTAAATACTTTGTTTAATAAACATGAAAATACTCAAAGTAAACCTACTGTTTTTATTGCATAAACATATAGAGAATAAAATTATGAATTTTCTGGAATTGAAATGTTTAAATTTGTAGTTAAAATGAGCAAGATATGAATTTAGAAGTTTAAAACTATTTCTGGAATTTAAATTAAATCCAAAACAGTCGCCAGTCCACTGTGAACCGGATCCACCGTGAACCCACGCACTGTGCGCATGCGCCAGATCGCAGATCACCGTTGGATCATGATCGGGCGGCTGCGGGTGAGGCGGGGAGCGTTAAGTTAACGTGGACGACTGAGATTAAAACGCTGAAATGGTACGCTGAAACGATCTTCTCCAGCGACGGCGAGCGGGCCAGAGGCCATGGCGAGCGACGACGGTCCTATCCGAGCCTAGAAATGGAAAGAGGGCGACTAGGGGAGCACGAGGGTACTGTTGCGGTGGTCTGAGATCGATGGAGTGCAGCCGGCGATGAGCGAGGGAGGCGGAGGCATTCGGGTCTCTCATCGGCGGTGGGGTTCTGACGGGGTTCGTCATCGAAGGAGTGGTCGCCGAGGTCGGGGAGGCTTCAGTGGTCACGTTGGTGCGGTCGTCGAGGACAGAGGGGACTCTGGCGACGGTGAACAATGGCTGGAGTGCGGGCGGCGGTGTGGCACTAGAAACAGGAGCTCGAGCGTTCTACTCGGTCTGAGTGCGAAATGGCATTGGGGTCGAACGCGGTGGTGGCCCGGGGTTTAAATAGGGGCGTCAGCGGGGTCAGAGGGGGCACAATCGGGGGAGGCCGAGAGTAAACTCTCATCAACGCCGGCGAGCTTCTTTCCTTGCATGCGCACAGCGGTCCCGAGGTGATAACGCATCGGCATAATGGGGGAAACCGTCGGCGTATCACGAGGAATTGAATGCCAGCGTCGATTAAATGGGAGGGGGGCCGGCGACGAGCGGATCGCGGAGCGCGGGATTCAGGCGACGAGGTTTGGGGGGCGGTGGCGTGAGGTGGATGACAGGTCTGATGAACGGGGGCCACATTCAGTGGGGCACGGTGGTACGGGTGCGGCAACGGGTGGGACTGACTAGTGGGGTCGGGTTCGGTCAATAGGGAGAGTTGGCGCCGACAGGTGGGGCCGGGGCATCGGGTGCGCACGCGTGGAGAGAGAGGGGGGGTCTCTGACGAGCGGGGCCCGTTTGTCAGTGCGGGGCGCGGGGAGAGAGTGGGCTGGGCCGGCTGGTTGGGGGAGAATGGGGGAGGAGGCCCGTTACTGTTTAAATTCATTTCTGAATAAATTTAATTGCTGAAATAGGTTTAAATTATTTGGGTTGCTTCCATGAGTGATAAAAATTTGTAAAAATTCTCAAAAATATATCTTGGCCTTGGAATCATATACAAAATTTTCTAGCTCCTGGTTTGGATATTTCCTCTAGGTTCTAGTTCATTTGGAGCACAAATGTCATTAAAGGAATTTCAAAAATAATCTTTTCCAGAAAAATATAATAAAATGTATTTTTATTTCTTTGAAAATTTGGGGTGTTACAACTCGGCAAACCCTCAATTTTCGATAGTGCTATATATGTCTCGAGAAGGAGCCGACCTCCTCAAGATGTCCATGAAAGATTGGTAGGGCCGACAAAGACACATAGTGATATCTCCAACTCTGGCTCTATCGAGCTTGTGTAGACGAAGGCCAGTTCAATGTCAGAAAACCCTTCTACAGTGATCGGAGCCGACGTCAACACGAGGATTAGGGCAAAGGGAAAGAAGAGCACCGCCGAAGGAGAAGGTGGCACCGCTTCTACTGATGCCACCGCCGATGGTGTCGTTAACGCACGGGGCGGATGGAGAAAAAGGCAAGGCGTTGGCGGAGATGGAGCATCAGCTGCACATTTGGACGAAGAGAGAGCGGAGGAAGAAGATGAAGAACACGTACCATGCCCTACATGCCCTCATCCCTCACCTCCCTGACAAGGTCAGTAATCAATCTCTCTCCTCGATGATACATTAATTATTTTCCATTTTCTTGTTTGATTTGGATTATCATTTTGAACAGATGTGATATTTCAACTAGATTTCACATATTAATGGCTAGAACATTGTCTTTCGGCATGGGTATAGAAGATCCATAATTTCTATGGACAAGAGTGGCTGTATGTGGCCATGCATATATGGTTTAATTTGATCGAATTCGAACATATGTGCAAATATGTTCAGTCAGCTGACATAACTTGACATGTAGTTTGATCTGAATTTGATGGGTTGTTTCAAGAGTGATTTCTTTCATGGGAATAACTTTATGGATGCATTTTTTTGTTCAGAATAACTTTAATGTGATATAATTATAAGGAGAAATTTGCTCATGGGAATAACTTTATGGATGCATGGTTGGTCAAAATTGACAGTAGCCAGCTCCTCTTTAGCTTCTATGGTGGCGTCTCGGCAGTCGATGGCCTTCTTTTTTTGTTTTCCTATGACCCCTTTCCTTTGAGTTTACCCTCTTATTTGGCTGTTTTCCTTCTCGGTCTTGGAATGATCCTTGGGTCTATATTCATCTTTGGGACTTGAGGTCTCCGTCATCTGTCAGTGTTCTAAAAGGTGGCTCCAAGCATCGCCTAGGGGGGCATTAGGTGCCGGGAGCCTGCCTGCCACTGTGATTTGGCCCAGAGTGGTGAACTAGGTGGACTAGGTGCCTATGTGGTCAACCACGTGGTGCTGGGCAGTTGATCGTGGTGCCTGGGAAGCGTGGTGGGGTGGCACCGAGGTTGCCGGTGGTTAGAAACACGACTTGGTGATCTAGGTGAAGTGGCAGGAAGCTAGATCTAGTTGATAGGATATGCATGCGTGGTTAGATATAGTGACGGAAGGCACATGAGTGGTTGCCAGACCCGATGGAGGGAGGCGTGCGTGCAGCTAGATCCATCCATCCTTGTCACTGTCGCTACCGGCGGCAGCACTAAGCCACCCTGGAGGGGAACCACAACAGGGAGGAGAAGAGGAACACCATGCTAGAGGGGAAGAAAAGGGGGGGGGGGTGAGAAACCAAGTGAGGTTTTCACTGTGGTTCCAATTTATAATGAGTGATTGACGAAGTTGGCTATAGTGTTTATGTATGTGTTGCATAGAGGTGTGTGTGTGTCTGTGCTTGTCTCGTGTGTGCAGGGTTGATATTCTTGTCAACTGTCAATGGCAAGTGATCAGGGTTAGATAGGGAGTCTAATGCCAGATGGTCGAGGATGCCAGTCGAAGTTGAAAGTGACCTCAGATGTACGCATGGAGACGAAGCAGGACATGGGATAATGGTTGATCGAGACGAGGTGTCGTTCAAGTCAGCGAAAGGGAAGCCAGTACAAGTGACAAGATGACTCGAGGGATCGAGAGCGGGAGAGACTTGCTGGCAGTCGAGTTCGCGGATTGACGACGATCGTAGATGATCTAGGAGGCTTGTCAGTTTTTACTAAAAACGTCTCATCTTTAAATGTTTTTAAATTCCAATAATTAAGAGTTTATCTCCGTTCAATAATTTAGATTAAGTGTAAACTTTTGTAATTTTCCTCCTAGGTTGGCCTATAAAAGGGGGTCCTAGCCTAAGGGGGAGGGTTACAACTTTAGAGACAAACACCAGCCAGAGAACCCTTTAGTTTAATACCATGCTTCGGTTTTGTTGCTCCTGAACTTTACTTCATCTGCATGAGACAAGTTTATGTGCTGAAGTCTTTTTGCCGCATCCTCTACAGTGTACGAAGAACATCCTGGTGTGTCTTCTGTTCTGAGTTTTAGTCTGTATTCTTTTCGGTTGTCTTTGATCACTGCCATGGGAATATTTGATTCAATCTTGTCTTCGGTTTGAGTATAATTTTACGGTTGATGTCTCGTGCCAGATGATCTACAATGTGCATAAGATTTCCCTAGTTCTTTTTATCTCAGTCTCTTCCTGATGTTCTATCTTGGCTAGTGTTTTTCTGTGCTGAGGAAGTAGTACTATTTTAACCTTCTTTTCTGTTCTGTATCTGGTATGATGCAGCATCAATCTTGAACAATTCTTATAGTTTTGCTGTGGTGTTTTTAAGAAACTGATTCTTGCTTTTATGATGAACTACTCTTGAGGTTGGAAAGGATATAAGCAAGGTTTAGATTTCTGGTGGTTTATTAGTTGAAGATTGCTTTGTTCATCTTCTTTCTTCCATGAACAGAAGATTTTATCAAGAACAATTTCTGAAGTCTCAGAATTCAGTTCATGTGCTGACATACTTTTAGTGATGATCTGAATACCTTTTTGTGATTAGTTAGATCATATGTGTTGCTGTAAAGAGGAAGAGGGTACCAATGAACACCAGAAATTGTCTATGATCTGGAAAGAAAGTGCTGGGTTAACTTGCTCATCCTGTCTCTTAAAAAGTACTTTTACTGAAAAGCAAAAGTAATGTCTACATGTTGTCTGGTATATGTCTGAACCAATTCTACTTTTTGGGTGATCCCTGTCCAATTGCTTTGGGTACTGACGTCAGATCCTGATTTCTCTTTGTTTCATCAAGGTGTTGGTTCTGATACAGTTTGTTGTTCTGATTAACTAATATGTGTTAAAAGTTATTGCCTGAATTCAAGCAGATGTTTCATGATCATTCAGCACTCCTAAAAGGCATGACTAAATTACTTTTACCTGAATTGATATTTCTGCTGAAAGAAGTCTGAGCTGATTTCTGAATTACTGCTGATTGGTATGAATACTGAGTTATATTCAGGTGGTTTCATTAACAAGTTTGGTACTAATTTTTACTGAATTCCTGAGAATTGCTAAAAGATAGTTGAACTGAAGTTTTCTATTTGAGGTAATCTGTTCTTGAGAAGTTGAAATCAATACTTGCTGATTTGTGGAAATCTATTTTTGCAAAGTGAACAAGATTACCACAAATTATGCTGAAACAATCTTGGTTTTTGGATGTGTGTGTTCAATTCTGAATTTTCACTTTGAATCTCATTTTAATATGAATTGACACAATCAGTACATGATCTGGTACTGTTCATGTTGATTTGATCAATTGTTCTTGACAAATATTGATTCAAGTGACAAGTACAGTTGTTAAAGAGTTTTTCTGATTCTCCGGTCTTTGTCAGAATTCCAATGGTCGAAGTACCTCTGTCGATAACCATTTGCCAAAATATCTACTCTATTTCGGAGATTCTATTGTCGATAGGGTTTGTCGACAAATCAAACTCCGATCTAGGCTAAGACTTGCATCTGAAGTTAATATCTGTTATGAACATGTTCTGATTGATCTGAATTGTAATTCTAAAGTTATTAGAGGTGTGTTGGGTGTACTGGTCAGGCCATCGAATTCACAAAAAATTGTTCAGACGCCTATTCACCCCCTCTAGTCGCCAATCCGATCCCACAATTGGTATCAGAGCCGGTTAGATCACCAGTTGACCTTAACCGGTTTGTGATCCTTGTGGCGACATGGATAAGAACTCTAAGACTCCGATGTTTGATGGTTGAGATTACACATATTGGAAGGTGCACATGGAGGCTTATCTACTAATCCAAGGAAGTGCTATTTGGGACATTGTTGATTCCAATATGTGATCCCTGAAACTCGCACTTCAGAGACTGAGAAGTTACAGTACGATTGTAATAGCAAAGCAAGAAACATAATGTTTATCAGTCTGAGTCACAATGAGTTGACAGGGTCCAGCACCTACGAACTGCACGAGAAATTTGGACAACTTTGAAAACATTTCATGAGGACACTTCTCAGATTAAGGCTAGGAGGCAAATCACATATAACCAAGAATACCAAATGTTTGTGCAAGGCCCCGGTGAATCTGTAGATGCCATGTTTGCATGGTTTGATGGAATTGTGAGCAAATTGTGCTCTATTGGGACGTTAGCTTACTCAGATCATGATAAGGCAATCAAACTTATCTATGCTCTTGATCGTAGCATATGGGAAGTAAAGATATCTAGTATTGAAGAGTCCATGAGATTTGACACTTTGACTTGTGATGAACTTTTTGTAAGCTTAAGTCCACTGAGATCACCAAGGCATCTCATTTTGGAATTGGGAACTCTTTGCCACAATCCATGGCACTAGTTTCCAGTTTTAGCAGTGGCACCTCATCTGGATGTAATCTTTCTAGAGTTTGTGCTTTTTCTAGAGGTTTTGCCTTGTCTTCTTTGGTCTCTATCACTAAAGAACAAGTGGACACGTTGGACGATGAGGAGCTTGCTCTCATAGTCAAAAAGTTCACTAGATTCTACAACGATAGAAGAGATCAAAGGAGAGGAGGCTCTCGAGGATGTTTTGAGTGCGATGATCTTAATCATATCAAAGCTAATTTCCCAAAACTGAAAGCAAAGGATAAACATGAACAAAACACTAGAAAAGAGAAAAAACCCTTATTCAAAGGCAAGAGAGGAAAAGTGGCAAAAAGAGTGGCTAGAGCGTTCGTGGCTGCTCTTAGCAACATCAACAACACCTCAAGTGAGGAGCCAAGCTCCGATGAAGAAGATCCATGCAAGAATGAAGAAAAGAAGGAAAAGACAAAAGACTTCAATGGCCTTTGCTTCATGGCCAATGACAAGCACAACAGTGATGAGCTAGACTCATTTGAGGTTAGTTTATCTCATGACCAACTTCTTGTTCAAAATGATGACTAACATGATGCAATCATTTCACAAGATAGACTACTCAAACTTGCTACTAAAGAATGAAAGGAACTAAAATTTAAAATTGAATCTCTTTCTACTAAACTTGTCTTGTTGAAGTCTAAGTCTGAAAATGCTGAATGTGAGTCTTGTCTTGTTGTAATGAACGAACTTACTCAGTTGCGTCTGATTCATGCTCAAAATCTTGAAAAACTTAAAATTATTCAGAAGCAACTTTTGGAGAGGGGGTCTAGTCATTGTGTCATCAATGAATGCTTGAATTGCTCTTTACTTGTTGAAAGCATTAATTTGAGAGATAAGCATGTTGATGAACTTAAGGCTAGATTGGAGAGTGCTGAGTGTTCTAAGGATGTGCAACCGTCATGTTTCACCTGCATCATCCTTAAGGACCAACTCAACTTCACTAGAGAGCAAGTCGAAAAACTTAAGTGTGAGAATGATTATCTTCTTTCCATGGTGGATAAGTGTACTGAAGGGAAGGGTAAAATGGATTTGCTTTTGGATAAAACAAAAATGTGCGCTGACAAGGCTGAGTTAGCTCTAGGGTTAGGTTATGAGAGAACTACACCAAATACCCCAAGCAAAATTGTGTTCACTCTACCTACTACCCTTGAGAAAGAGAGAGCCCATTTAGACACCACTCAGAAAGCTAGGAATCCTACCCAACCTAAAAGGATAATCATTCCACCATGAAGACAAACTTCAAGCAGAAACCCAGAAAAACTATGAGGTTTGCACCAGAAACTTATGAACCTACACACAAGAAAGTTTTTCATTGCTCTTATTTTCATCGTGTAGGTCATTTGATTGGGTTTTGTTATCGTCGTATCAAGGATGAATGTCGTGCTCATGCTATGAACTTTCATGATTTGTATTATCCATCTTTTGATTTGGATGAGTATGGTAATCACACTTATTCTGATTTTGAGGCTCCTCATGATTATATGAGTGACTATACCCATCGTGGTTTACATCATGCTTCATATGATGTTAGACCACATGTTAGGAGACCTCAACATTTTGCAAGAAGACCTCGCTTTCATTATAAATCTCTTTCTACACAGTCTTCTATTTTGCCTAACTCTCGAGTTGTTCAGTGCCGGATACCTAAACATTTTATTACTAACCCCAGCACTGAGTACTCGAGGTCCTCTGTCCCTATGTAGGGAAGGCATGGAATTCTGGAAAACAAGTGGATTATTGATTCTGGCTGTTCACGCCACATGACCAGAAAGTCATCATGGTTCTCTAGCTTCACCTTAACCAAGCAACGAGAACACATCACTTTTGGAAACAATCATAAAGTAGAGTGAAAGGCTAAGGTATGATTATAATCAATGAAAACTTCACTCTCTCTAATGTTGCATTGGTTGAGGACATGGGCTATAACTTGCTTTCTGTCTCTCAATTACTTGATGAGGGTTGTGAGGTACACTTTGGTCATGATGCCTCTCATGTGAATGATTCCTTTGGCGCTTTCATTTGCAAAATTTTGAGAGTAGGGAGAGTGTTTGGAGCTGATTTCTTTGAATCATTTGGTTCTTCTCATTGTCTTTTAGCTGAGCCTTACTATGGCACATGATCTTTGATCTTCTTGCTCGATTGAGTGCCCTAGGACTCATCCGAGGATTGCCCAAGCTCAAATTTGAGAAGAACCTGATTTGTGCTCCTTGTCGTCTTAGAAAAATGGTTGCCGCTTCTCATTCACCCATAAACATGGTGATGACTGAGTGACCCGGAGAGCTTCTTCATATGGATACTGTAGGTCCATCCTAGGTTAGCTCTTGGATTTTATTTCTTGTAAGCAAGGATGAAGTGTTTATACAGTTTCGAAGCTTAGTATTGCGGCTATTCAATGAACTCCCCGGTGCAATGAAATCCATTCGAAGTGACAACGACACCGAATTCAAGAACAACTGTTTTGCATATTTTTGTCTTGAACATGGAATTGAACATTAGTTTTCTGCACCAAGAGTCCCTCAACAAAATGGTGTTGTTGAGAGGAAAAATTGCACACTTGTGGAGATGGCTAGGACGATGCTAAACGAGCATAGGAGTCCTAGAAAATTTTGGGCTAAAGCCATGAGTACAGCATGCTACATCTCCAATAGGATCTTTTTGCGCTCCTTGTTGAATTTGACATCTTATGAACTTCGTTTTGGGAGGAAGCCCAAGTTCACTCACTTAAGAGTATTTGGATGCCGGTGCTTCATCCTAAAGTGAGGTAACTTGGACAAATTTGAATGACAAGCGTCTGATGGAATCTTTCTGGGTTATTCCTTGCATGGTCACTCTTATCGTGTTTTCAATATTGAAACAAACACTATAGTTGAATCTTGTTATGTATCATTTGATGAAACATCTCCATGTGTTAGTCCTGATTTTGAACTTACGAGTGAGCGCGATATGAGTGAAACTATCTTTGAGGAAGAATAATCATCAGACTTTGAAGATCATGAGATGATACCACAACCTCCCTCTACGGCATCTCTAGAAGCATCGTCTACATCAATAAGAGGACCTGAAGACTCTACTTCTGGAAGCTTGGAGCAAACTTCGGCAAGAATTGAGGGGGAGATTCTATCGCAAAGAGAAGCACCGCTTCACATTTAGAGAATACATCCTCCTGAGTAGATCATCGGCGAGCTAAATGAAAGAGTAACCCGATCTCATGCTCACTTCGTTGATTCTGCATTTGTTGCAAATTTTGAACTATTAGATGTTAGTCATGCTTTGTCTGATGCAAGTTGGATCAATGCCATGCATGAGGAGCTTGAAAATTTTAATAGAAATCAAGTTTGGATTCTTGTTGATACACCCCCTAACATTCATATCATTGGAACTAAATGGATTTTCAAAAACAAACATGGGGAGGATGGGGCTATAGTGAGAAACAAGGCTAGACTTGTGGCTCAGGGGTATACTCAAGTCGAAGGGGTTAATTTTGGAGAAACATTTGCACCGGTAGCTCGACTTGAGGCCATTAGGATCTTGCTTTATTTTGCTTCATCTCGTGGTTTTAAACTTTATCAAATGGATGTAAAAAGTGCTTTCCTTAATGGTTTCATAGGAGAAGATGTGTATGTCAAGCAACCCCCTGGTTTTGAACATCCCAAGTACCCCCATAGAGTCTTTAAACTTAACAAAGCTTTATATGGGATCAAGCAAGCTCCTAGGGCTTGGTACGACCGCCTTAGGACCTTCTTGATTGAGCACGAGTACAAAATTGGCTCTGTTGATAAGACCTTATTCACTCTCATGCATGGCAAATATTTCTTACTTGTTCAGATTTATGTTGATGACATAATCTTTGGTGGTTCATCTCATACTATTGTGGCTGAGTTTGCTGAATCCATGAGCAGGGAATTCGAAATGTCGATGATGGACGAGCTGACCTTCTTCCTTGATTTCCAAATCAAGCAAAGCAAACAAGAAACTTGTTGACACGAAAATGTGCCCTCGCACTTGGGTCAGTTCGACGATCCAAAAGTGTGCGGATAGTTAGGGACAAGCCTAAGCGTAACACAACACTGACATCGCGTTTCGACTACCCTTAATAGTGGCAAGGGGGTGGAGTCGCCAGGTAATCATATCACATAGAAATAATCCAATTAGCCAAAAAGAAATATATTAAATAAAATAAACTAGTAGGCTGACCGAAGCCTGACTGATTCGAAGGGTACTGTGCATGGCGTCTGGTGCGAAGGGTCTCGCCGAAGGTAGTCTTCGGTGTTCGGATTGATCTAGCCGAAGGCGGGCTCTGAATAGATCTCGACGCGAGATCACCTCCGAATGACAGGGTTCGGCGTGAAGTCTCTGACACGATACAAACACTCCAGCGCAACGTGCTGGCACAACTTCGTCCAGAGCGAAGTATAGGCATGGTGAAGCCTGTTGTGATGAAGCCTGCTTCGGAGCGTGCTAGCGTGCGAGACTTGGTCAAACCAACAACAGCGTGACGACCTCACACGGGTAGTTGAAGCAAGGATTCCATCGAGTGGTGTTCTGACAACCTACGAAACTAGCTTCCGGGCTTCGGACACCTCCGGCGAAGGGACTCCGAGTGTTAAAACCTGCAACAGAGCAGAGATGAAGGGCCAATTCAGCCTAGGGACCGAATCTGCTAAGTGTTGCAATAGGGAAACAAAGGTAGCAATCTGTTACGTAGATTAACAGATACTTCACAGACGAAGTAACAAGGCGATAGCAATCTGTTACGTAGATTAACGGGTACTTCATGAGCGAAGTAGCAAGGCTTACCATGGTTTCGGCGTGGCCGGTGAAGGGCTTCCAGGCAAACCCATGAAGGTTGTAGAAAAATAAATAAAAGTAAGGGTACGGTTCAAAGCTAGGGCTTTGTGATTGATTTGTGTTGGGGTGGCTTAATGAACCGGCCTCACCCCTATATTTATAGGGGCTAGTCTTCTTATCTCTAAGATTAATCTGGTAGGATTCGTCATAATCAATCTTAGGGATAAAAATAGCCGTAATTAGACTCAAACTCGATTTCTAGAAATCAACCCGTAGTGGGCCTTCGGCAGGGCCTGCCAAAGCCTGCTCCTCGGGCCGAAGCTTTAGCGAGGTAGGCCTCTGAAGGCCTTTGGGCCGAAGGTAGAATGTCGCTTGAAGGCTTTTGAAGCCCAAAGCTCAATGGGCCTTTGGCCCTGTAGGGCTTCGGCCCGATCCAGGACATGTGTATTTTTGGCCCAAATTACCAAAATTGATTTTTTGACAATCTTGACCATTTAAAGCCATTTTTTGCTATCAACAAAACTTTTGTACATCAGAAAAATACACTAAAGACCTGCTAAAACGCTTTGACATGACAGATGAAAAACCACTTGCTACCCCAATGGGTACTTCATTTGCGCTTGATCCAGACGAAGACGGAGAGGAAGTGGACCAGAAGGAGTTCCAAAGCATGATCGGCTCCCTCTACTTGACAGCTATGAGGCCGGACATACAATTTGTTGTGTGTCTGTGCGCTCGTTATCAGGCTTCTCCCAGGGCTTCACATCGTCAAGCTGTTAAGCGCATTTTAAGGTATCTCAAGCACACTCTTGAATTTGGCATTTGGTATTCTGCATCATCTTCATTATGCTTGAGAGGTTTTTCTGATGCTGACTTTGCTGGATGTCGTATTGATCGCAAGAGTACGTCTGGGACTTGTCACTTTCTGGGTTCTTCTCTTGTGTGTTGGTCTTCTCGCAAATAGTCTAGCGTTGCACAGTCTACAGCCGAGGCTGAATATGTAGCTGCTGCT
This sequence comes from Zizania palustris, assembly GCA_019279435.1. Taxonomy (NCBI): domain Eukaryota; kingdom Viridiplantae; phylum Streptophyta; class Magnoliopsida; order Poales; family Poaceae; genus Zizania; species Zizania palustris. The sequence goes on from JAAALK010000285.1 coordinate 5,306,507, forward strand.
AGCTGTTGTGCACATATTTTGTGGATGGTTTCTACTTTGCGGGACTTTGGGTTGGATTTTAAAGGAGTTTCACTGTTTTGTGACTACACGAGTGCAATCAGCTTTGTCCTTTTCACTTGGATGCTAATACGCAACTTGATCTTATTATGCTTAAAATTAAAAAAATGAAAATGATGAATACTGAAAAATGAAAATGAAACAAAAAATATTTTATCTTGTGATAAAATTGAAAAGATCTAGGTGGGTTTGCATTGTCGCACTACTTTGTTCTAGACTTCTTACCATTGCACTTTGGTATGAACTGGGACATTGAAGTGCACACCATGACCAATGCCTTAAGCTTCTGATGGTTTCAACCTAGGCTTGGCTTGGTCGCTTAGCATAAGGTTGACTTGCAAATAACCCCTGGCACTTAAATAAAGAATAAAAAGTTTAATTTCCTCACATATCAAGTTTGCTGTAGCTTCTTGTAGTAGGATGTACTTATCTGGTTAGTATTTGACTAGCTTTTGCATCTCTTACCTTGCCATGTCTAGTATGCTAGTCTGAGTAGTGATGCTTTTATTTGCTAAAACTTGAAAATGCTTGCTCTTACTGTAACTTAGATGCTATATATTCGAGATTGTCATACAATTGGTTAGGATAGCTTATGAGGCACAATACTTGTTTGTACTGTAATTGGACTTAATCATATTCCAGAAACATTGCATTTACACTTTACTCTCACATCTCATGGTGCTATCTTGATGTCTGCATTGCCAAAGGGGGAGAGAGTTCATGTAATTTTAATTTTGTTGCCTAGTTGAGTTTTTGAGGTAGCTTTGTCCTTAAGTTTTGTTCTATCATCCTTTTTCAAGTGACATGCTTCTCTTTGCTCTATCTAGAGCTTTCATGGTCACTTGTGTGCTGAACTTGCTTTTTAATCTTCTTTCATCAATGGATTGTCAATGCACTCATCAAGGGGGAAATTGAGAAACCAAGTGAGGTTTTCACTGTGGTTCCAGTTTATGATGAGTGATTGACGAAGTTGGCTATGGTGTTTATGTATGAGTTGCATGGAGGTGTGTGTGTTTGTGCTTGTCTCGTGTGTGCAGGGTTTAGATTCTTGTCAACTATCGATGGCAAGTGATCAGGGTTAGACAAGGAGTCTAATGCCAGATAGTCGAGGATGCCAGTCAGAGTTGAAAGTGACCTTAAATGTACGCATGGAGACAAAGCAGGACATGGGATAACGGTTGATCGAGATGAGGCGTCGTTCAAGTCAGCGAAAGGGAAGCCAGTATAAGTGACAAGGCGGCTCGAGGGATCAAGAGCAGGAGATACTTGCTGGTAGTCGAGTTCGCGGACTAACGACGATCGTTGATGATCTGGGAGGCTTTGTCGGTTTTTTGCTGAAAACCGTCTCCTCTTTAAATATTTTTAAATTCCAATAATTAGGAGTTTATCTTTGTTCAGTAATTTAGATTAAGTGTAAACTTTTAGTATTTTTTGGAATTATCAAAATTCTGAAAATATATTAAAAGTATAGGGTCATTTTTGTAATAAATTAGAATCAACATTTGGGTATTTTTCAAAATGTGTTATTCTGAAAATACACCATGGTCTTTTGGTATTTCTGAAAAACCTAATGGTACTTTTGTAATTTTCCTCCTAGGTTGGCCTATAAAAGGGGGTCCTAGCCTAAGGGGGAGAGTTACAACTTTAGAGACAAACACCAGCCAGAACCCTTTAGTTTAATACCATGCTTCGGTTTTGTTGCTCCTGAACTTTACTTCATCTGCATGAGACAAGTTTATGTGCTGAAGTCTTTTTGCCGGATCCTCTATAGTGTACATAGAACATCCTGGTGTGTCTTCTGTTATGAGTTTTAGTCTGTATTCTTTTCGGTTGTCTTTGATCACTGCCATGGGAATATTTGCTTCAATTTTGTCTTCAGTTTGAGTATTAATTTTACTATTGAATTCTTGTGCCAGATGATCTACAGTGTGCATAAGATTTCCCTGGTTCTTTTTATCTCAGTCTCTTCCTGATGTTCTATCTTGGCTAGTGCTTTTCTATGCTGAGGAAGTAGTACTGTTTTAACCTTATTTTCTATTGTGAATCTGGTATGATGCAGCATCAATCTTGAACAGTTCTTGTAGTTTTGCTGTGGTGTTTTTAAGAAACTGATTCTTGCTTTTATGATGAACTACTCTTGAGGTTGGAAAGGATATAAGCAAGGTTTAGATTTCTGGTTGTTTATTAGTTGAAGGTTGCTTTTGGTTCATCTTCTTTCTGCCATGAACAGAAGATTTTATCAAGAACAATTTCTAAAGTCTCAGAATTCAGTTCACGTGCTGACATACTTTTAGTGATGATCTGAATACCTTTTTGTGATTAGTTAGAATCATATGTGTTGTTGTAAAGTGGAAGGGGGTACTAATGAACACCAGAAATTGTTCATGATCTGGAAAGAAAGTGCTGGGTTCACTTGCTCATCCTATCTCTTAAAAAGTACTTTTACTGAAAAGCAAAAGTAATGTCTACATGTTGTCTGGTATATGCGTGAACCAATTCTACTTTTTTGGTGATCCCTCTCCAACTGCTTTGGGTACTGACGTCAGATCCTGATTTCTCTTTGTTTCATCAAGGTGTTGGTTCTGATACAGTTTATTGTTCTGATTAACTAATATGTGTTAAAAGTTATTGCCTGAATTCAAGCATATGTTTCATGATCATTCAACACTCCTAAAAGGCATGACTAAATTACTTTTACCTGAATTGATATTTCTGCTGAAAGAAAGTCTGAGCTAATTTCTGAATTACTGCTGATTGGTATGAATACTGAGTTATATTCAGGTGGTTTCATTAACAAGTTTGGTACTAATTTTTACTGAATGCTGTGAGCTGTTCTGTCCTGAAACTATTGTCTGAAATATAACAAATGTGTTGTTATTCAGAACTGCTGAAGATATTTGAGTCATAAAATTCAATCTGAAATCATTGGTTTCAACTGAAAAGAGTTCAGAAATGTTGTCTGTGTGAGAGTGGCTTGATCTATTTTTCTGAAGTGATCTCTTGAAAGTGTAACTTGATCTGTTTTGGCTGTATTCCTTTGATTGCACTGAAATCACTCACTTTGTGGCACTGTTTTGATTCAGTTTATACAGAATTCCTGATAATTGCTAAAAGACAGTTGAACTGAAGTTTTCTATTTGAGGTAGTCTGTACTTGAGAAGTTGAAATCAATACTTGCTGATTTGTGGAAATCTATTTTTGCAAAGAGAACAAGATTACCACAAATTATACTGAAACAATCTTGGTTTTTGGATGTGTGTGTTCAATTCTGAATTTTCACTTTGAATCTCATTTCAATATGAATTGACACAATCAGTACATGATCTGGTACTATTCAAGTTGATTTGATCAATTGTTCTTGACAAATATTGATTCAAAGTGACAAGTACAGTTGTTAAAGAGTTTTTCTAATTCTCTGGTCTTTGTCAGAATTCCAACAGTCGAAGTACCTCTGTCGACCAACCATTTGCCGAAATATCTACTCTATTTCGGAGATTCAGTTATCGTCAGGGTTTGTCATCAAATCAAACTCCGATCTAGGTTAAGAATTGCATCTGAAGTTAATATCTATTATGAACATGTTCTGATTGATCTGAATTGTTGAGGAACCTATTCACCCCCCTAGTCCAATCCGATCCCATAGGGGGAGAACGACTAGAGGAGGGGAGGGGAACTTCTAGAGGGGAATAAAAGAGAGGGTATTTTACATATCAGAACTTCAACATCAATTCATTGAGAAATAATTAGTCTTGATTTAGTTGTCTAGTTAGTACTCCTTGATTTAGCGTGGTAGTTTTCAACGAAGAAGAGAGACGTGTTGTTCCCATCCAACAACTATGGCAACCTCTACGATGATGCAAATGATTGATCTACATCGACCAAGATGATCTATTGGTGAGTCTTCACTTCCTGTATGGCTCTCCTGTTTTGGCTAAGACATGATCTTTCTGTAAGAGCATCGGAATAGGGACCACCTAGGGCTGCAAGTTTCAAGATACTGTGTCTTTTTCATTACAACTATTGTTGTAGTCTAAGATGTAAAAGGATTGAGTCTTATTTAGTTAGAATGAAAAAGACATCATATCTTAAGACTTGCAAACCTAGGTGGTCCCCATCCCAATGTGTTGACACGAAAACGTGCCCCCACACTTGGGTCAATTCGAAGATCCAAAAGTGTGCGAATACTTAGGGACAAGCCTAAGCGTAACACAACACCGACGTCATGTTCCGACTACCCTTAACCGTGGTAAGGGGGGTGGAGTCACTAGGTAATCAGGTCACACAGAAATAATCCAATTAGCTGAAAGAAATATATTAAACAGAACAAATCAACAAGCCGAGCGGAGCCTGACTGATCCGAAGTGTACAGTGCGAAGGGTATCGCCGAAGGGTACCTTCAGCGTCTGATGCGAAGGGTCCCGCAGAAGGGTGTCTTCGGCGTTCGGACTGATCTGGTTGAAGGCAGGCTCCGAGCAGATCTTGACGCGACAATCACCTCCGAACAGCGGGGTTCGACGTGAAGTCTCTGACACAATAAAATAACTTGAACGCAATGCACTGGCATGACTTCGTCTGATGCGGGGTACGAATGTGGTGAAGCCTATCGAGACGAAGCCTGTTGCGAAGCGTGATGGCGTGCGAGACTCGGTCAAACCGACAACAGCGTGATGGTCCGGCACAGGCAGTCGAAGCAATATTTCCGCAGAGGGGTGTTCTGGCAACCTCCAAAGCCAATCCCTTGGATCCGGACACCTTCGGTGAAGTGGCTCCGAACGTGGAAACCTGCAATAGAACCAATATCAAGTACCAATTTGGCTTGGGATCGAATTCTACTAAGTGTTGCACTAGGGCGAAGGTAGCAATCTGTTACGCAGATTAGCGGATACTTCACAGGCGAAGTAACAAGGCGATAGCAATCTATTACGTAGATTAACGGATACTTCACAGGCGAAGTAACAAGGATTACCACTATTCCGAAGTGGCCGTCAGAGGGCTTCCAGGCAAACCCACGAAGATTGCAGAAAAGTAAAGGTAAAAGTAAAGGTACGGTTCAAAGCTAGGGATTTGTGTTGATTTGTGTTGGGGGGTTAATGAACCGGCCTCACCCCTATATTTATAGGGGCTAGACTTCTAATCTCTAAGCCTAATCTAGTAGGATTCGGCCTAATCATGCGTAGGGATAAAAATTAGCCAGAATGGGACTCAACTCTATCTCTGATTTCTGGCCCGAAGTGGGCCTTCGGCCAGGCCCGCCGAAGCCTGCTCCTCGGGCCGAAGCTTCGATGAGGTGGGCCTCCGAAGGTAGCAGGCCTGCTGGAAGCTTCTGAAGCCCACAACTCGATGGGCTTTCAACCCTGTAGGGCTTCGGCCCAGTCCAAGACATGTGTATTTTCGGCCCAAATTACCAAAATTGATATTTTTACAATCTTAACCATTAATGCCATTTTTTGCTATCAACACAATGCTCTTATAAAAAGAATGTCTTAGCCAAAATAGCAGTCATACACGAGGTGAAGACTCGCTTGTATATGGTCCTTGTCAATTTAGATCCATCATTTGCATTGTCGCAGAGACAACAGTATTTGTTGGATGGGCATGACACCCCTCTCTTCTACTTGGAAAGCTACCATACTGGTGCCTCTTGGAGCCGATGTGTCGCTTGGGACACTAGGAAGATGGACGATGATGTGGCACAATGGCCACCAATGGAGGTGACTGATGTGCTATTGTAGCAACTAATGTTGTTGTTATCATGTCCATCGTTAAATGTTTAGAACATCTTTCCTCCATCTCTTGCTTTGTATCTCACCTCGCCTCTTTCATCGTGTGTTTCTCCTGCAACATGTCCATCAACTCTTTCATGTCCTTCAACATCTTCATCATTTGCGAGATAAGTGTCATGGCACTACTAGCTATAGGTGGTTGCTCCTATGGGATGTCTATCCAACAACAACCGTCATAGATGGTGTGAGTGTGGAGGGTCTTAAAAACATGCTCGCCTCTACTGAGATCAGAATGAGATAGAGGCCTCCACACACTCCCATCTAGGTCATGTAGATTGCATCTGCCCCATGCACATCGAACACTTAATGGATTAAATCCTTGATCATCGAGTAGAGCAAATTGATCACTTTGACACAAAGGGTTTGCTCGAAATTTGAAGCCATGACAATGGCAATATCCAAAATTCATCCATTTGAATGGAGGTAGTATTGCTTAATACTAGAATTACAAGGAAGATATCAAGTTGTTTTTGAGAAAGAGAGGACTATGAGGCCCCCTCCCATTTCCATTATAGAAATGAGGCTAAGAGTTCTTACATAACCAGCAAACAACAAACTAACAAAGGTTCAGCCAGTTAACATAACATGGCACCAAAACATTATTACAGCCAGCAACAAACAACCCCAAAAGTTTTGGTAAAGCATCACAACACAACATATCATGACAAAGACCATTAAGCAAAATACATCAAACATCCAGAGTGAAATCAGCATTCCAACAGAGCCCTCGATAAGGTCCAGCCATGCCTCTGCAAAAAAACATCATTTGCCAAATGTTCTAGAAGGCGCACCCCCAACGCCAGATCTCTTTCCTTTTCCATCGAGTTCTGTAATATAGACTAAGAGGATATCCAATAGCAAATCAGATTAATGAAAACCAAAGGATCATTAGGCATGTTGTTTCTAAAGCAGACATCGTTTCTGCTCTTCCAAATACTCCAACACAGAGCAACCAAGCCCACACCAGCAATATCTCTGATTTTTTTCCCATTTGTCTGAACTAGGATTGCCACATATGTTCAAAATTGACAAAAGGGCCAATGTTGTTTCTAAAGGATTCTCCAAATAAACCTGGCAATAATGCAATAAAAAAACAGATGCTGAACTGTTTCATCCTTATCACCGAAGACACATTTTTGTACCACCTTTCCAATCCCTCTTCAACAAATTGTTTTTGTCAGAATTTTATTTTTTATGGACAACCAACGAAAAATCTTAATTTTCAAGGGGATTTTCAGATCCTAGATGACATTTTTAAACCGAACCATATTCTGAACTTTCAGAGCAGTATGAAAATATTTTACTCTGAAAACCCCTTTCTTAGATAAGGACCAAAAAAAGAGTCTCTTGCATCAGTAAGATTAACATTGCCACACATTCTTTTCAAATTGACCCAAGATTTGTACCTATCCCCAATCAAATCGCTCCTGAATTTAAGGGAAGTCCAATTGCTTTCAAATACCTTAGCCACAATTACATTTTTTTTGTGAAAGTAGTACTATACAGATCAGGGAATTGTTCATCAAGTGGCCTATAGCCTAACCAATTATCCTCCCAAAATAGAGTATTCATGCCATTACCCACTTTCATACAACAAAAATTCATGTAAAGAGGTTTAATTCCTCATTAAGGCTTTCCAAAACTGAGAATCACCAATTTTGCACCCAAGCTGTGACAACGTTTTATTGTGAACATATTTATTTTTTAGCAAATCCTGCCACATCCCCTCCTCATTCTCCAATTTCCACTAACCATTTTCCCAACAGAGCCACATTCATCATCTCCAAATCTAATACACCTAAACCTCCAAAATCTTTTGGCATGCAAATCACAGGCCATTTTTCCAAATGATATTTTTTAACTCCTTGATCCTCCTGCCAAAGTAATCTAGATCTAAACAAATCAATTCTTTTCTTAACACCTTTGGGTAAGGGATAGAAATAAAGCAAATAAAGTGGGATACTACTCAAGCAAGAATTGAGTAATAAGAGTCTCCCACCCATATCTAGAAATTTTCCTTTCCAACAACTCAATCTATTTTCAATTTTGTTTTCATATTTCCTCTAATCCTTATTTGTGATCCTAGTTTGATTAATGGGTAAACCCAAGTACTTAATGGGTGTAGGACTGAAAGTAGCGACCAGAGGGGGGGTGAATGGGCGCCTTAAAATTCTTTCGAATCAATGGCTTGTTCCCAATACCCAACGCACCTCAAAAGACTAAGCAGCAGAAAATAAACAGAAGGCCTAAGTCTAAGGGTATCTAACCTAGAAGCAACTGATGTTAAACAGAGAACTATTAAAGAAGTGCAACTAGGCAGATGAACACTGTGTAACAGGCCTAAACTTCCCAATGAAAAGATCTAAGTATATGTAAGGTGAAATGAGAAGTTACTGTCCAAATTTGTCTCCTGTTCGGAACTTGGCGAAGCCTGCTTCGCCCGTCGAAGTCTGCTTCGGAGATGATTGTCGAAGCCTGCTTCGCTGGTCGAAGCCTGCTTCGGAGGATGGTGACGAAGCCTGCTTCAGAGGTCAGTTGCGAAGCTTGTCGAAGATGCCGAAGATGTGCTTGTTTATCCTAGTTCGAAGGGGCAGGGAGCGAAGTATGCTTCGAAGCGAAGTATGACAACGTCGGAGCCTGCTTCGAAGTATGTACTTCGAAGGCAAGGCTTCAGACACAGCTTCGAATAGAGTGCTTCGAACCTAAACCTTCGAACAGAGAACTTCGAATGCAACACACTGACGGACTACCTTCGAACAAAGAAGCGAAGCCTGTCACACGACAGAGAAACCAAACTCGAAGCCTACACTCTACCTTCGAAAAGAGTGAACTTCGAAAAGAGAGGCGAAGGATGACACGCCACAAAGAATCAAAGCGAAGCCAAGCAGAATGCCAAGCTTCGAAGCCAACTTCGAAAACTATCGAAGTGTGGACTTCGAACAGCTAGGGCCGGAGTACCTTCGCAACGTCGCTCGAAGTATGCGATACTGTCCGTTCAGAAAATACTTCGAAGCTAGCAACACAGGACACAAACGAGGTTCGAAGTTAGAACGAAGCCTTCGAAGGTGTTAGATCAAAGCCTGCCTCACGGAGCTGAGGGGCTTCGAACAGAGAGGGGGCTTCGCCAGAAGACAGCCAGAAAAGTTACTAGAGCTTGTCAGCTTCGATCAAAAGCTATGCAATAGAAGGTGAAAAGCTGGCACAGAACATTGTAGCTACAGTAAAGCAGTACTACTTGCAACAGCAAGAACTAGTACTACTAGCGTGAAGAACACACCCAGCCGAAGCTTCCGAAGCCTCAAAAATCATGGGAAAACTTGCTGTGCAAAAGAAATTAAGCCAATAAAAACCTCTGATGTTGTTGCACACGAGGAAGAGAAACTCCACTTCAATAATAAATGCAAAACAGCAACAACAGGGGCAAGAACTCCCTGGCGGCGCAAGCAAGAATAGGAGAAGAGAGAGACAAGGCAAGAGACAAAAATGACCCAAAGGAGTAGTATTGATTTCAGCAAAAAAGGGTAGTCCAAACCCTAGGGATTGGGGTCCTATTTATAGGCTCCCAACACTAGGAACATTCCACCAGCCCCTTAGGGTTTTTACAGACGCAAGAATAAAGGAAAAGACTCTACTGCCCTTAGGTATTTTTACAGACACGACTGACTGACTGTGGGCCTAGAGTTACAGATGACTTATCCGGAAGCTCAGCTTTTGTAGCAACTACGGCTTCTCTTCTGGACAGTCGGATACAAGATCAACGGTTGTCAGTTTTGCGCCGAAACTGACAAAGCCTCCACCGACTTTGCACCAGGTACCCGGATTGGGCCGGCCCGACTCCGCAGCTCTCTCAGCCCAGCAATCGCTCACCGCCCGTGTACCTGAGTCAATCCTGGTCAACAGCCCAGTGGGTCTTCTACTTCTTCTAGCCCATGTACCCGGATTGGGCCAGCCCGACTTCGCAGCCTCCTCTGCCCGACAGTCGCTTGCTGCCCGTGTACCTGAGTCACACGCGACCCATGAAACAACAGATCTCATCTTCTTCTGTCCTCTTTGACTATCGTTGACAATGACTCATCACTTCTGGAGCCATGAGGCCCACGCTATTTAGCATGGCTCCTCAATCTCCCCCTTGATGAGTGCACTGTCAACACTCTTCTTCTTCAGCACCTGCGAACAACTGTGGAAACACGAAAATAAAATACAAGAAAGCAAAGAAGAAGAAAATAAGGTAAAAAGTTTAACCCTAATGACCAAAAACCGAACAAAAGCAAGAAGCGATCATTATGGTTAATCAAAACATAAAAACTCAAATGAGTGCGATTTCAGAACAACAAGGATATCAACAGAGTAAGAACTCCTCCTTAAACTCTGATCCCAAAATTTCTCCCCCTTGTTGACAAGTGAACTCATCAAGCACTCAATAGAGACACAGACTCCCCCTGAAATGCAACTCCCCCTCAAAATATGCAGTGAATTCAACTGGAGTGCATAAGGAGTGTAGAAAGCATGCTTCTCAGATATGATTGACTACAATTACAATATCTAACAGATACAGCAAAAGACATACTGTAACGATACATGGCATGATCAGTGCAACAGATGATATCTAAAGAAAGTCATTAGCACGCATTTTTCAGTTTTGGCAAACAAAAGTATCACCACATTTTCCAGTAAGCAAGCAAGGTAAAGCATGGGATGTACAAGCTAACTGATATCTACCAAGATAAACATTGTCCAAAACAAAGTGCTTCGGCAAACTTGTTATCATTTCATTTTTCAGATTTTTTTTTCCATTTTTGCCAGGGGTTATTTGCATGTCAAACCTTATGCTGACCGACCAAGTCAAGCCTAGGCCAGAACTGGACCATCAGAAGCTTAAGACATTGGTCTTGACATACACTACACTGTCCTAGTTCATACCAAAGTGCTATGGTATGTAGTCCAGAACAAATGTAATGCGACAAAGCAAACCCACCTGGATCTTTGCAAGTTATGCACAAAAGGCACAGAATTTTCATTGTGATCATTTTATAGCACATTTCCATGTTTAAAGCATACAGATGTCCAAGTTGCATATTTGCATCCAAGTCAGAAACTACCTACAAGGCATGTAACAGATAGCAAGAACATTCAGCCTACGCATGCTAGTTACCAGAAGCAATGGTGATCATTTTTTAATTTTAAAGCATAAAACCATGCATATGACAGATATCAGACATATCATTTGAACTGAAGCAAAGCATGATCATCGACAAGTAATCAAAAGCATGTACCAGCTAGAATAAGTAAAGCAGTTCAATCATAGAACAGAAGAAAGCTCAAAAGTGTGATATGTGAATATGCAAGATATGAATACACACAGAAAGAATCAAGAAAAGAGTAAAGAAGAAAGAAAACTGACGCAAAATATCCTAAAAGGATACACAACACCAAAATCCCCTCGTAAACGCTCAAAGGTAGACTGATCTAGGGGTTTGGTGAAAATGTCAGCCAACTGATGATGGGTATCAACATGAACAAGGTCAATGACACCTTTCTCATATTGATCCCGCAAGAAGTGAAAGCGCACATCAATATGTTTGGTTTTTGAATGGAGACACGGGTTTTTCCCTACACTAATAGCACTGGTGCTGTCGCAAAACAATGGAACTCTGGTAGGAAAGAACAACCCAAAATCTCGTAGAGTGGAAATCATCCAAACCAACTGTGAGCAGCAGCTAGCAGTAGCTACATACTCAGCCTCTGTGGTCGAAAGAGAAACTCCAGATTGCTTTCGAGAAGACCAAGAGACAAGAGAAGAACCAAGAAACTGGCAAGTACCGGAAGTCGACTTGCGATCCAACCGGCATCCACCAAAATCGGCATCCGAAAATCCAGATAAATCGAGAGAATATGATGCTGAATAGAAAAGACCAAGATCAGGCGCATAAGTGAGATACCTGAAGATGCGCTTGACAGCCTGCCGATGAGACGCGCGTGGTGAAGACTGGAAACGCGCGCAAAGTCCCACGGCGAACTGTATGTCCGGTCTTATCGCCGTCAAGTACAGTAGCGAACCAATCATCCCTCGAAACTCCCTTTCATTGACCTTGACACCGCTCTCATCCTTGTCCAGACCCCCAGAAGTGCCCATCGGGGTCATCTGCGGCTTCAATTCACCACCAAAGTCAAATTTCTTTAACATATCACGAGTGTACTTACCTTGGTGGATGAAGGTGCCGTCCTTGGTCTGCTTGATCTGGAGCCCTAAGAAGTACTTGAGCTCACCCATGAGGCTCATCTCAACTCGCTGTGCATCTGCTCAGAGAACTTGGACACAAGGGAATCAGTAGTACCGCCAAAAATAATATCGTCCACGTAAATCTGAGCAACTAAGAAGTCTGAAGCAACTCTGAGCAAAAAGAGAGTTTTGTCCACAGAACCCATCACAAAGCCCTTCCCCAACAAAAATTGCTTTAACCGGTCATACCGAGCCCTGGGGGCTTGCTTCAACCCGTATAAAGCTTTGTGCAACTTAAAAACATGTCGAGGAAACTTAGGGTTCTCAAAACCGGGGGGCTGCCTAACATAAACTTCCTCCTCTATGAACCCGTTCAGAAAGGCACTCTTAACGTCCATTTGAAAAAGCTTAAAACCCTTCGAAGCGGCAAAAGCTAAAAGAATACGAATGGACTCAAGACGGGCAACAGGAGCGAAGGTTTCTTCAAAGTCAATACCTTCCTTCTGACAATAACCCTGGGCAACTAGTCGAGCCTTGTTGCGCACCACAACCCCATCTTCACCTTGTTTGTTCTTGAATACCCACTTGGTGCCTATGGGGTTGCATCCTGGTGGCGGCTCAACTAATGTCCAAACCCGATTGCGGACAAAATTCTCAAGCTCTTCTTGCATAGCATTAATCCAATTAGAATCAGAAAGAGCATGAGAAACATCTCTGGGCTCAAAAGATGCAACAAACACAGATTCAGCAAACACAGCAAGAGAGGCAGAAGAACGCAAGGTTCTCTCAGTCAAATCACTTATGATGAGCTCTGAGGGATGGTCACGCTGAACTGCTCGGGTTCCCTGGTGATCTGAAGTCACCTTACCGGAGTCAGCAGCAGGCACCTCTGGACTCGACTGAGGGGACTCGATCGTAGTGGAATAAGTGATCAGTGGTCCGCCCTCATCATCAGTCGAAGTCTCAGAAGGTGTGGGCTCTGCGGGGGATGCAGAAGGCCCACCCTCATCAGCAGCTGGAGTATCCTCATCTTCCTCGAAGATGGACTCTCCGAGCTCATCATCACCTGAAAGCTCAAAAGAAGGAGTCAAAGAAGGCAAGGACTCATCAAATGAAACTTCACAAGTCTCGACAAGCAACTGGGATTCGAGGTTCCAAACACGGAAGCCTCGAGAATGCAATGCATAACCAAGAAAAACACCATCCCAGCAACGAGACTCAAACTTGTCCAAATGCCCTCCCTTCTTGAGCACAAAGCACTTGTAGCCAAACGCTCACAAGTGGCTCACCTTGGGCTGTCTGCCAAACCGCAACTCGTACGAGGTCTTACCTAGGTAAGCTCTAAGAAAAATGCGGTTGGCCAGATAGCAAGCCATGTTCATGGCTTCAGCCCAAAAACGCCTAGGAGTCCTGTGCTCATCGAGCATCATCCTGGCCATCTCGACTAGCGTGCGGTTTTTTCGTTCCACAACGTCGTTCTGTGGGGGAGTGTAAGGAGAAGAAAACTGATGGTCCAGACCCTGATCACTACAGAAGCTGACGAACTGAGAATTCTTGAACTCAGAACCGTTGTCGGAGCGAATTGCTCGCATCCGACCATTGTTCTCATTTTTCAGCTTCAAAATCAGGTCATGAACAAATTGAAAAGTTTCATCCTTAGACTCCAAAAAGAAAACCCACGAGAATCGAGAAAAGTCGTCAACTATGACAAGTGCGTACCACTTCCCACTGACTGAACGTACCCAAGCTGGACCAACAGTGTCCAGATGTAAAAGCTCGCCCGGATACGAAGTCATCACCTGAGTCACAGGTGAGTGAGAAGCGGCAACCATTTTCCCATGATGACAGGGATGACATACTAGATCCTTCTCCAACTTAAGTTTGGGCAATCCTCGTATGAGGTCCATAGAGCTTAACCTGACTAGCAGATCAAAACTCAAGTGACCTAACCTCCTATGCCACTTCCAGAGCTCAGAAGAAGATCCAGCAATCAAACAGCGAGAGGGGCCAAAAGAACTAGAGAAGTCAATTCGAAAAACTTTACCGAAAGGTAAAATCTGACAAACCAAAGACCCTCTAGAATCAACCACAGAAGAATCGCCCTTCTTAAAACGCACTTCCAAACCATCCTCAAGAAGTTGCGAAACAGAAATCAAATTGAAGTTCAAATTCTTAACCAAAGCAACATTCTTCAAAGAGAAATGATCTGAAATGCGAATTGAGCCTATGCCACTTATTTTCCCTTGACCGCTGTTCCCGAACGTGATGTATTCTTTGGAGCTCGGGGGAGTGAGACTGGAGAATCATCTGCGATGTCCCGTCATGTGGCGAGAGCATCTTGAGTCCATGATCCAAACATCCTCCAGTCCCCGGTCCTGCACAATCAGTGTCTGTAAGTGGGAGCAAATGGTCCGGCACCAGGTTTAGCAAAAGAGCTAAACCAGTGTCGAGCCATCTGCTCAAAAGATGGAAAGCGAAAACCATCAAAAGAGTTTGGACCAAAACGCGGCTCAAAGCGCGGTCCTCGGTTCTGCCTAACCCTGCGGCCACGAGGTCCAGAACCGTAGCCAACACGGTCTGGAACTCTGCCGGAATGGACACCACCAACTGGAGCACGGGCAAGAAAGTCGTCTCCTCTACCACCACCTACACGACGCGGCTTGGCCTCCAGCCTCTCCCCGCGCCGAGGAATACACAGTCTACCACCCTGCTGGTAGAACTGCTCCTGATCACTACGAGCCCTCTCTGCTCTCTCAACCCGCTTCCTCCTGAAGCAGAACTCCGCAAGATGCCCGTCTCTCTGACAGTACTCACAATGATAGGTGGGCTTCTTGGGATGTGGTTGAGGCTTGGGATGTTTGGGCTTGATAGTGTTTGGTGTGGTCTTTTTGGGTTGAGAGGGTCCAGGAAGAGAGTCTAAAGAAGAGTGGAGGTGTTTGGGCTTAGGAACCCAGATAGGCTTCTTGGGTGGAGCTTTGGGTGGTTCATGAATCACTCCATCCTTGGGCTGACAAGCCTGGGAGGTCTCAGTGGAGTGAGTCTTGGGGTATCTTTGCTCAGGAGTCATTTTACTCCACTCCACTGCCCGGCTAATGGCACTCTCAAAGTCAGCCTTGGTGTAGGTGTAACCTACCCCAAACCCATCCTGCCTTTTGAACTGCTGGATCATCATGCCAAGCTGTGGCTCTCTGGCACTGATCCAACTCAGGATAGAACGGAGGTAAAAGTTCTCATTCTGAGAATCTGCTAGCTCCTCTCTCAAGGAAGCTAAAACCTCCACCTGAGACAAGCAGGTCTCACACTCACTCTCTACTTGGACAGACTTTTCGGCTTTCAGCTTGATCAACTCCATTCTAAGAGACAGACAGTTCTCACAGACAGTAGGTGGAACTGACAGTGTCTCAAGCTCTAGCCTAGTCTGGGCAAGCTCAGCTCTCAACCTCTCCAAATCACCCAACTGTTCATCGCCCTTGGATTTCAGCTCAGCTAAGACAGCTAGATGAGATGGGCAATCAACACAGGGTGCGACGGCAGTGGCTTGAGCATCTTTCAGCTCCAGCTGAGCGCTTTCAAGCTCAGTGGCCAAAGCGTCCCTCTCATCAACCCTTTCTGTGTACCTGGACTTCAGAGTCGACAGGTCACACAGAAGCACCTCACACTTAGGGCACTCACTGCTAACACCCAAGCAAGGAGAAGAAGATAGACTCTCGATTCTGCCGTTGGCCACGGCAAGCTCACTCTCTAACTCATCTATCCTCTTCTTAGCCCCCCTAAGCAGTTTTTCCCGATATCTCAACTCCTGACGATTGCTCTCAAGTAAATCAACTATTTCGCTCTCGTAGGATGATACCTTGTTGTCGTCGTCGTCGGAGTCGTCGGAGGAGCTCTTTTCTTCCTTATCCTCAAGAGCCATTGAGCAGAAGCTCTTGCGGGATCTTCGGCGCTGGTGTGAGCGGCTCTTCGGCTTGTCTCCGAAGGCCATGAAGCAGAGGCCTGCCGGATCGTCCTTGTCCTTCCCCTTCCTGATGGCGATCTCCTCATCGCTTGAGCTCGATGAAGAGGAAGAAGACGTGGACCGCTTGGAGTAGCTCTTCTCCATCTCGGCGAAGAAGGCCTTGTCGCGCTTCTTGTTCTCTCGCCGGTAGTCTTTCAGGGCCTTCTTGAAGAACCGAGTCTTCGGCTTGCCCTTGTTGAAGGATGGGCTCTCGTGCTTGCCGGAGTCATGGAAGCTGCCACCGGTGCCCTTCTTGTATCCATTGCGTTTGGGGCAGTCGGCGATGAAGTGTCCTGGATCACCACATTCAAAGCATCCGGATTTTGTGCCGTGTCTTTTGAACATTCTCTTGTCATAGACACGACGCACCCGGTTGTTAAACAGACACAAATCATCATCTCCCAAAGACTCAAGCTGGTCCTCAGTGATAGACATCAAAGAGAACCCAGCACAGCTCACAGCAGAGGGATCAACAGAAGGTGTAGCAAGGGCCAGGGATTTTGATCCAGAACCAGTGAGATTTGATCTCAACTGGATATCTACCTCAGTGGCCTTCAGCTTGCTAAATAACTCAGAAATGGTCAAGGTATCGTAAGAAGTGCTCTCAACGATAGAGGATACCTTGATCTCCCAGATCTTTGGGTCCAAGGTATGGAGAACCTTGAGCGCCTGCTCGTGATCTGAGACTAACTGAGCACCCTCAGCCTTGTTGTCCCGAAGCTTGTTAATGATCGATTGAAAGCGACCAAACAAAGCTTCAACAGATTCACCCGGCTTTTGTGTGAAGTTCTCATATTCACGCCGGTAGGTCTGATAGAGCCGAGCCTTGACCTGTGTTGTTCCCTCATGGTGTGCCTTGAGGGTAGCCTAGATCTCTCTCGCAGTGGAGAGATGACTCACACGCTCAAACTCAGTGGGACCTAAACCAGAAAACAGAATGTTCACAGCCTTACTGTTGCTCAGATGCTGAGCAATGATACCAGCAGTACCATGCTCAGCGACTGGCAAAATGACAAACGTGGTGTGAACGCAAATGTCTCATATGTCCGAGCCCTGGCTCATGAGATAGGCTCGCATGCGAGTCTTCCAATAATTATAGCCATAGGCTTCCAAGGACGGGACCTTGCCAGGAGACGTCATGGTCACTACTGGGGTTTAGAACCGGTTAAGGTATGGAAAAACCCTAACCTCGCTCTGATACCACTTGTAGGACCGAAAGTAGCGACCAGAGGGGGGTGAATGGGCGCCTTAAAAATTCTTTCGAATCAATGGCCTGTTCCCAATACCCAATGCACCTCAAAAGACTAAGCAACAGAAAATAAACAGAAGGCCTAAGTCTAAGGGTATCTGATGGGGGAGTGGTCCCGATCTTCCGCTAGGTAAGGGATAAACTTGGGTTGGTGGAGAATCTCGACGTTGGCGATCCAAGGCTCCGGTCCGGCGGATCAAAACCTTGCAATCGTTACACCACTGTCTCCGTTGGTTATCAACCACGCAGAACGCGATTGACCTCGCCACGAAGGCTAATTCCTGCAAGCGAACCCAAGAACACAAGCAAGAACAGGAAGGATACAAATCGAATGCCAAATCACAGACAAACGAAGATAAGGTGAGGTTTCACAAACGCCAATGCAGCAGCCAATCGGTCCGGTGCAAGAGGCGGGATCTAAACACAACAGTGTAGATGCAACAAAGCAAAACCTAACCCTAGAAGTGGCTGGCGTGAGAATATATAGGGCGGCGGCCTGTGGAAGGTGAACAGACACAGGCTGTGGACTAGAAGGCGAACAGACATGCACTATGGGCCAACACGGCCCAGTTCTGTCACGCTGGACGGTTTCGGTCACACAGAACGACTCGAGACTCCAAATGAGGTGAAACCAACGGCAAACGATCTGTCTTCTCCTCAGCTTTCCAAAACGTCAAAGAACGCGCCAATCGGACTTCGTATGAGGAAGTTATGCCCATTTTGGTGCAGGGTGGTTGATGTAGTCCGAACCAGCGAAATCTTGACTTCAAAACATCCGTGCGGCTCCGTCTTCAAGTTCAACTCTTCTATTCCATCTCCCATGTTCCTAAGGAACAAAATATCTCTAGTATTCAGTAGCATCCCATCCAAACAAATATTGAAATAGTTGCTAAGGAAAGAATTAACCTCATAGTTCAAGCGACGGGCACGGGCGCGTGTGATTGGTCCTTGTAGTATTGTAGGTGGAGGCTCCATGTGTGTATCATGTGAAGTGATGTCCTCATCAGTATCTAACCTAGAAGCAACTGATGTTAAACAGAGAACTATTAAATAAGTGCAACTAGGCAGATGAACACTGTGTAACAGGCCTAAACTTCCCAATGAAAAGATCTAAGTATATGTAAGGTGAAATGAGAAGTTACTGTCCAAATTTGTCTCCTGTTCGGAACTTGGCGAAGCCTGCTTCGCCCGTCGAAGTCTGCTTCGAAGATGATTGTCGAAGACTGCTTCGCTGGTCGAAGCTTGCTTCGGAGGATGGTGACGAAGCCTGCTTCGGAGGTCAGTTGCGAAGCTTGTCGAAGATGATGAAGATGTGCTTGTTTATCCTAGTTTGAAGGGGCAGGGAGCGAAGTATGCTTCGAAGCGAAGTATGACAATGTCGGAGCCTGCTTCGAAGTATGTACTTCGAAGGCAAGGCTTCAGACACAGCTTCGAATAGAGTGCTTCGAACCTAAACCTTCGAACAAAGAACTTCGAATGCAACACACTGACGGACTACCTTCGAACAAAGAAGCGAAGCCTGTCACACGACAGAGAAACCAAACTCGAAGCCTACACTCTACCTTCGAAAAGAGTGAACTTCGAAAAGAGAGGCGAAGGATGACACGCCACAAAGAATCAAAGCGAAGCCAAGCAGAATGCCAAGCTTCGAAGCCAACTTCGAAAACTATCGAAGTGTGGACTTCGAACAGCTAGGGCCGGAGTACCTTCGCAACGTCGCTCGAAGTATGCGATACTGTCCTTTCAGAAAATACTTCGAAGCTAGCAACACAGGACACAAAATGAGGTTCGAAGTTAGAACGAAGCCTTCGAAGGTGTTAGATCGAAGCCTGCCTCACAGAGCTGAGGGGCTTTGAACAGAGAGGGGGCTTCGCCAGAAGACAGCCAGAAAAGTTGCTAGAGCCTGTCAGCTTCGATCAAAAAGCTGCGTAATAGAAGGTGAAAAGCTGGCACAGAACACTGTAGCTACAGTAAAGCAGTACTACTTGCAACAGCAAGAACTAGTACTACTAGCGTGAAGAACACACCCAGCCGAAGCTTCCGAAGCCTCAAAAATCATGGGAAAACTTGCTGTGCAAAATAAATTAAGCCAATAAAAACCTCTGATGTTGTTGCACACGAGGAAGAGAAACTCCACTTCAATAATAAATGCAAAACAGCAACAACAGGGGCAAGAACTCCCTGGCGGCGCAAGCAAGAATAGGAGAAGAGAGAGACAAGGCAAGAGACAAAAATGACCCAAAGGAGTAGTATTGATTTCAGCAAAAAAGGGTAGTCCAAACCCTAGGGATTGGGGTCCTATTTATAGGCTCCCAACACTAGGAACATTCCACCAGCCCCTTAGGGTTTTTACAGACGCAAGAATAAAGGAAAAGACTCTACTGCCCTTAGGTATTTTTACAGACACGACTGACTGACTGTGGGCCTAGAGTTACAGATGACTTATCCGGAAGCTCAGCTTTCGTTGCGACTACGGCTTCTCTTCTGGACAGTCGGATACAAGATCAACGGTTGTCAGTTTTGCGCCGAAACTGACAAAGCCTCCACCAACTTTGCACCAGGTACCCGGATTGGGCCGGCCCGACTCCGCAGCTCTCTCAGCCCGGCAATCGCTCACCGCCCGTGTACCTGAGTCAATCCTGGTCAACAGCCTAGTGGGTCTTCTACTGCTTCTGACCCATGTACCCGGATTGGGCCAGCCCGACTTCGCAGCCTCCTCTGCCCGACAGTCGCTTGCTGCCCGTGTACCTGAGTCACACGCGGCCCATGAAACAGTAGATCTCATCTTCTTCTGTCCTCTTTGACTATCGTTGACAATGATTCATCACTTCTGGAGCCATGAGGCCCACGCTATTCAGCATGGCTCCTCAATGGGCAAAGCACTCAATTTGCAGGTAAGGATCTGGCAACACTCTCATCTTCTCTCATCACCCATACCAATACAATAAACCTCACTTTTATGAAAATTGATTTTTATGCTAGACATTTGTTCAAACAAACAAAGAATAAACTAGATGTTTTATATTATCCAAGTCATCTTGCAAAAAAAAATATATCATCAGTATATTGTAGAAGAGAAATGCCCTCAGAAAGAGAATCAACCCTTAAGCCAGAAATAATACCCCTCTGCACAGCTCTATTCATTAAAAAGGAAAGTGCATCTGCAACAAGAACAAAGAGAAGGGGAGAAAGGGGATCCCCTTGTCTCAAACCTCTATGGGTTTTAAAATAAGGACCAATTTGATCATTGAGTTTTATGTTAACTTTTCTACTCATCACCACTCTCATAGTCCAATCATTCCACTTATGGGGGAAGCCCTTAGATTCTAACATTTGGAATAGAAAAGGCCACTTAATTTTATCATAATTTTTTTCAAAGTCAACTTTAAAGAGAATTTGAGGAGCTTTCTTTTTGTGAAGAGAATTCAAAATCTCATGCAACACCACCACCCCATCAAGGATATATCTATTTTTAATAAAGGCAGTTTGAGTATTTAAAATCAGATAGCTAACAACTTTCTCCAAACGATGCATCAAAACCTTAGTTAAAATTTTGAAACTAACATTAAGCAAACAAATAGGTCTGAAACTCTGAAGTCTATAACTTGATCAACTTTCTCACATTTTGGCACCAAAGTCACCATCCCACAATTGAATCTGTCAATATGAGCTTTACCAAAAATAAAATCATCAAAATTTTCAAGAAGATCACTCTTAATAATATCCCAAAATTTTTGTAGAACTCAATGGGAAAACCATAAGGGCTAGAGGATTTATTATTCTCCATACCTAAGACAACCTGTCTAACCTCCTTTTCAGTAAAAGGTTTTAACAACTCAATTTTATCTTCTTCCCTTACTTGAATAATCCCCCATCCATGATTTTCATACAATTTCTATTATCTTCACCAAACAACATTTTGTAGAAATCAGTCACATGTTCCAACATCTTTTTCTGACCAGAAATTACCAAATTACCATCTTTAAGAGAGGAGATCATATTTTTTCGTCTTCTACCATTAGCTTTAGCATGAAAATATTTAGTGTTAATGTTACCTTCTAGAAGATCTCTCTCTTTACTTCTTTGCAACCATTTAAAATAATCCTCTCTCAATAATTTTTTCAAATGTAATTCAAGGGTTTTCTTTTCCTCCCTCATTTCCCAATTCATCCCACTGATTTCAGACCTTCTGTCCAAATCATCTAATTTTGATAAAACTTCCTCCTTGGATTTCTTATAGAAACCTTCCCAATTAAGATTCCATCCCTTCAATTTTTTCCTTAATACAATTAATTTGTTATGCCATTTATCAAGGGGAGAGCCAAAGCATCTAGTCTTATGCCAAACTTCAGTAACCACAACCTTTAAATCATCTCTAGTTAGCCAACAATTCTCAAATCTAAATAAAGAGGATTTATCTGCTGACCCCCAGATCAATCAGCAGAGGAGAGTGATCAGAGAGAACTCTTTCTAGAGGAGTTACTTTAGCCAAAGGAAATAAAATTTTCCAATCAACACACATCAGAAATCTGTCTAGTTTTCAAATGTAGGATCAATATGATCATTGCACCAAGTAAACATCCTCCCACATAAAGACAACTCTCTGAGATTATGATGTTCAATAACTGCATTAAATAAAAAACTCCGCTTATTGTACCCCCCATTTTTGTTTTTTCCTTTTCTTTTCTCAAAATATAAAAATCTCCACCATATATAATATTCAGTCAAAAACTCCTCCTTGGCTATAGACTGAGCAACCCCATATATAATAACTAGATTCTAGAGTTTTTTGTCAATCTTGTTAACAACTGTAACCTTAAGAAAGTAAGTTCCTAACTCAAATTCACCACATCCAAACTATCCAAATTAACTCCCACCAAAATCCCACCAGATCTCCCATGAGCAGGAGTCCATTTCCACCAGAAATTCTTACCACCACTAAGAGTCTTAAGCAACCCTGGGGATAAATCTAGTTTCATTGTTTCTTGTAAACCCAAGAAATTAAGTTTTTTTGTCTTACAAACATCTAAGAGATGTTTTATCTTCTCATTACTTCCCATTCCTCTAATATTCCATATCAAACTCTTCATTTAAATCTCTTTTTTGGTTTTCTCAGTGTTTTTTCCTTGGATTGACCTTAGTAATACTAAGGTTTCCTTTCATTTTTTTATCATTCTCTTTCACAATGGGATTGAGATGAGACATCAAATCCTCCAAAATCTCCAAATCAGAGAGTGTATCATCTAATTAAAGTTCACTTGTTAACTCCTTTATCCCAGTCACAGTATCAACTTCATCAACTTTAGCAACACGGCTAACATTTGCATTGTTTTGCTCGGCTAAGAAAAGGGCAATCCTGGCATTTTCCAGATCTTTAATTAAATCTAAGTTCTGTTCAATATGGTCAATAGAACAACCAAGGGAAACTCCTAACACACTAGCCATTTGATGAAGAGAAACATTATCATCATGAATGAAAGAAGGGATAAAGGTACCTGTATCAACAAAATCATTTCGTGCCTCCTCGCGGGAAGTAGAAATTTCCATAACAGATATTTCCTCTTTTGATTTAAGTCTGTCACATCTCCTTCTTTCCTCCTCATCTTGATCCTTATCCTTCTCTGGAATGACAATCCCCACTCTAGTGGCAAAGTCAACAGAGTCCTGAGAATCGACATAATCCTCACTATCTGTGATATGTAACCGACTACCATCATCCCCAGAGTTATGTTCAGGATCCACATTTTCATCCATTCCATATTGATAATTCTCTGTTTCTTTACCTCCAACATTAGGTAAAATTTCATCACAAAGCAAGTTGTCCTCAGTCCCCGATACTCTTTTCATAACAGTCTCAAACTGGCAATCTATTCCATCTGAAGCTTTTATGCCATTTCCCCATCAACTAAAACCTTCTTAGATTCATCCAACTCTTTTCCGGACGTCTCCCCATGAGCAACCTCTAGATGAGAAGTCATAGGAGGATCAGACCTCATATCACTATTTGTAGCATCCGATTTTCCCATGTTCCTTTTCTTTGTATGTATATCTGTAGTGGGATCCAGATTTTTCCCTTCACCAGAATCAAGAAACCTTTTACCCTTATTTGTATTCTGGAACCAGCCAACTTTAATCATCTCATCAAGGGAAAAAGTGACCTCATACATCAGCAGTTTTGGAGTGGTCAGGATTAGAGATAAAGGTAACACAAAAGTATTCATCATTCCCACCTTAATCCTAATCACATCCATGTTTCTAACAGATTCCATGTCCACATCCAAAACCACACCCAAATTTGAGCCTACTTCATAGAGCTAAAGATATCTTTTCATAGAATCTGGAAGGCCATTTACAAGCACCCACACCTCATGAAGCTTACCAGCAGCCATAGCCTCTTGCATCCAAGCACGTACTTTAATTCTAACATTAGTCCCTTTGAGAGTAAACTCTTCAAAATTAAATATCTCTTCTAGCCTCATTTTAGTTGGAAACCTAATCTGAAAAGTCCCATTACCCATGACAAGGAAGGTATCAAGTATTGATCAGCAAATCATTATATATGGATTCACATTCCTTGACTCATAGTTTGACTACTCATGTCATCTACAGTAGTTCTACTAGGCTATATTTCTAAAAATATCAAAAGTAATTAAAAACTTCAAAAATATAAAGATAAATATGTAATATTGTTCACATCTAGATGTATTGAAAAATGCAATCGAGAATGTTTTATGTCCTTGTTGATTTATTGAGATTTGACCTTGTCAGTTGTAACACGAGTGCTGATGGATAATTCTTTTATCACTACGGGAGAACTGTGGTTTGCCAAGTGCTACAAGCACTCGGCAAATCCCAAATTGCACTCAGCAAAGTATTCGCCGAGTGCCACACTCGGCAAACAACACTCGACAAACCCGCTGTCGGCAATTAGGGGTTCACCGAGTGTTTTTTTTCTGGCACTCGGTGAACACGTCACCGAGTGCCAAATTTGACAATTGGCAAAAATAATCCAGTAACGGGCGTTGATGGAAGGTTTACCGAGTGCCCAAAATTTGGCACTCGGCAAAAAATAGGAAATAAAAAAATGTGCAGTACGGGATGGGTGTTCCGTACACACATTTGGTCGAACACCTGGCGTGCGGCGTCGGGGGCGGGGCAGGGAGCGCGACGTCGGGGCAGGGGCCGGGCGACGCCCGGGGCCAGGGCGACGGCACGCGGCGCCGGGGGCCAGGGCGGCGGCGTGCGGCGTCGGGGCGGGGCAGCGCGCGGCGCCGGGATGACGACACACGGCACGGTGGCAAGGCGGGGTGGCGCGCGGCGCTGGGGCGATGGCGCACGGTGCTAGGGCTGGTCGGGGCGGCGCGCGGCGATGGGGCGACGGCGGCGTGGTGATGGGGTGACGGTGGCATGGCGATGGGGCGATGGCAGCGACGGCATGGTGGCGCAGCGACGGAGGAGGAGGGAGGAGCAGGGAGGAGGAGGATGGAGGGTGGGTGGGGAGTATTTAAAAAATGTGAAAATTTTGAAAAAATTGGCGCCAAGTTTGAAATTTTTCAAGAAGAGGAGTGCGGAAAGGAGTTTTTGGTGTTTACTAAGTATTGAACTCGGCAAACACCAAATCTTTACCGAGTGCCTCAAATTTGGCACTCGGCAAAGAGTTTTTTTTCAAACTTTGTTTAATTAGTTTTACAATCTTTTTCTTGATATAAATTATAAAACTATAATCAAACACCTGAATTGATTAGGCTCCAGTCACTGCACGACTAAGAATCTGAAGCCTGAAGCCAAGTACAAGCTAGCAGTGTCAGAGCTGATGATTAGGCTCGCCGAGTGAGGTCAACGATCATGCAAGACAGTCGACTGCCCTGAATTGCACCCCTGCTTCTATCGTCGAGGATTCGTACTCGCGCGGTATTTGGAATAAAGAACCGGTCTTTGCTTTGAATTTAGTCGTTAAACTTTGTGAACCTAGCTAATAAGT
The DNA here is from genome assembly GCA_019279435.1 of Zizania palustris. Lineage (NCBI taxonomy): Eukaryota > Viridiplantae > Streptophyta > Magnoliopsida > Poales > Poaceae > Zizania > Zizania palustris. The sequence continues at coordinate 5,331,791 of JAAALK010000285.1, forward strand.
ATCTGTTTGGTTGCATGTATTTGCACGGTATAGCTCGTATCAGTGAATTAAGTCCAGCTGAAATAGATTCGATATATGCGATATATTTATTATGTGCAACTATTTTATTATAATTGTTAATCCATCTTATAATTTTTAACTATTTAAAACACATTATTTTTATTTAATATGTCTTAATCATGTACTAACAACATCATTAGCTACATAACCGTATGCATCCAACTAGCCTAGCTACGGAGAAATAGATTTCATTCTCGTTTCCATGTAGCCAAAGTGAGGAGCTCGTTTTACACCCAGTGAGGCAAGCTCAGCCGCTCAGCTACTTGTGGAAATAAAGCAAATATATGGCATGTAAGTAAACCACCAGAGAGGTGAAACAAGTTCTTGTTGCCATTGTTTAACTACTCAAGTTGCAGACATGTTGCCAAACGACATGGAGCAATTGTTGATCGATGCGTGCTGCATGCAAGCATGATACATGTTCCTATCGTACATGGCTAAAATTATTATCTCTATGCTTGGATACTAAAACTAGTTTCTTCCGGAGAAGTGCAAGAACATAGCCACGAGCAAGCCGGCCTTGAGCTTGACACCCCAAGGGATTCCATAGCTTCCCTTGCCGACTAGCCCCCTCACAAATGGGAAGAGACACAACAGTAGCCATGCACATGACATGAACTCACCAATGCCTGGGCCACCACCGGTGGCACCACCTTTCGTTGACCCAGAGACCTGCCGCCATGATCCGACGGCGATCGCGACAATGCTTAACATTCCGAGTGCCGTCACCGGGATGAACACCGGCGAATCGTCGAAGGTGAACCTCCCGAGGTCAGCCTTGTTACTGGTGCTACCACCATCGTCGTCCGACGTGCTCTCGTCCTTGCGGGTGACCTCAAACACGATCTTGGAGAGGCCTAAGGTTGAGAGAGGCACAATGAAAAACGCTAGTAGGCCAGCAGAGGCTGTGGCGATCCGTCGCATCCTGTAACTATTCCACCAGGCACGTGCAGATAACCCATACTCCATGAACTCCATGAAGCCGTATGTGATATGTGTCGAGAATAGGGCTATCGGGATGCTGAAACCATCTTCTGATGCCTGCACGAGGAGCACAACAGTTCAGTTCACACCACACTCTCTAGCTAGCCAACCAATTCGAAAGCACATATTTTTCTTTGTGTGAATGACTCCAACTAGTTCAGTTCACACCCACCCACTAGTCAGTTACTCCAACTAGCCAACTAGATACTTGGACTGACTGATTTTGAGAATCTATAGCTCTCCCAAACACGACTTTTATGAAAATCACTCATGACAGTAATACCTAAATTATAATTAATAAAAATTACCAAACTAACATTTAAAATCAGCTCCTAGGATTGATTTACTAAAAGTATAATACTATTATGAGAATGTACCGTAACCGTGCTATGTTTCTAAGAAGAAAGAAGCACCGAAAACTCTTGTAACCAATGTGGTGATGAGTGCTGTCAGAAGATTATATTTTACCTTTGGCAAGAAGGATCGGTTTGTGAGTAGGCAATAAGGCCCCAGTAATGCATAGCATATCTCAAAAAGCGCTTTGACAGGCCACAGGCAGACCATCAGGTAGGCAAGGCACTGCCGGAATTGGAGGCATCTGAACATGGCTGCGAGGATTGGGTTGTTCTTGCTGACAATTATCTCAAACAGCCCTGTTCCCCATCTCTTGAACTGGGTTAATGATGCTGGACCTCCGATCGGCAAGCAACACAAGAACGCCGACGGTTCGGTATCCATCAGCGCAGATCTCCAACCTGCTGCGTGGATACGCATCCCGGTCAACATGTCTTCAGCCACTGATCCGTACACCCAACCAACCTGACAATGCATGCATCGATCATACTATAATTGAAACCTGACAAAAGTGTACTGCACTGTAGCATATCATACAAAAATATGGTAGCTGAAGTTTGCCTATATATATACCTCCTGACCCCAGCGTGTACCATCCTCATAGTTGCAGGCAGCAACTTCTTTTGCAACTTCAGTGCCACTGTTTGCTACTGGCTTAGCTGACTGGTTCCCGGAAATGGTGTTCCAGGCAGATTCGATCAACTCCTTGGAAGTTCCATACCTGTTCTGAAGCTCCTTGTAAGACTGCGAGCCTGAAAGAATTCATCCCAAGTGTCTCAGTTTAAGGGCTCTACAAGATTTATGACATGACTAGATGTTAATGCACTCTTGACAATCATTTCAGTGTATGCCTGACTAGTTTCACATGTTAACTAATTAATCCCGCGCGCTTTGGTGTAATAAGAGTAAGAGTCAGTTTTAGTTTATAACAGATGGAGAAAACTTAGGATAAACCCAAGTCTTATCGTCCTAATGAGTCAAATTAGGATTAATAATTCTATAACAAGTTCTAGGGAAATTATAGAAGATCTTTAGCTTAGTGTCCTAGTAGGTTTAGGAGTCGGCAAATAGGGGGTGGTTTCTCCTCTACATATATGTACTAGTACTTCAATAGAAAAAGATGAGAGTCGTTAGCCAAGACAACTGTGATTTAGAGTTTTAGATCTGACAATTGGTATTATAGCAAGGAACGAATATGCCCGGTACTCCGTAAAATCCTAGTGTCACAGCTGGAGTGCTTCACCCCCAACACCGGTACAGTTGAGTTACCACTGCTAACCAAAACCAACTATCATGAATGATCATTGGCCATGCAGGTGAGCCTAGAGACGTCGGAACTCTAGGATGCTTTGGAGACCATCTGTGTTAGCGCGCCTAAGCTCGCCATGAAGAAGTCGACTAAAGAAGCGTGGGAGGCAGTGAATATGTTGAGGGTCGGCAATGATCGGAGAACCGTAATATATGTGACCTGTGGTGGTAACTCCTCTCCCTGTCCCGATGGAGTCCGGTGCCATGCCGTAGATGACTTTCCTGCGGTGAAAGCAGCCGGTACCACCATAGAAACAGCCCTGAAGCCCTGCAATCCCAACTCCAAATTTCTGAAAACGATGCAAGAGCAAGATCGGTAACATCCGTGGGATTAGTACTAGCTAGCTAGCATCAGTACTGCTACACATGTGTAAGTGACAGCAACTGGGCTGTACCTTGAATGGAACAATCCGGTTGCCAAAAGGATTATCGTTGAGGCCGCCGTAGAACCTCTGCGGTGCCTGCACGAACCCGCTGTGCATCTCGTCGTCGAACCCCAGCAGCAGGCACATGGCGTGTGTGAAGGCCTTGGGGTTGTTGACGAACATGTCGCAGTCCACGTTCACCATGATTGGTGCGTTGGTCATCACTGCCGACACCCTCACCTGCACAGTGATCGAAGTTTCACTTCATGGGTCGGTGCAACTTCTCTGAATTTCCTGTGTTGAGTTGTCGAGTAGCAGACTGACCAGGACATTCATGGCGCCGGCTTTGTAGTGATGGTGGTAGCCGGGGCTCTTCTCCCTGGAGACGTATATGAGGCGCGGGAATAATTCTTCTCCGATCCTGCTCTTGCTGTTGTCCCACAGAATCTGAACCCGGCAGATCATATCATATCAAACGGATCAAATCGAATATAGATTAATTTTTGTGTAGGTTTTGAGACAACGTGCGGCGCGCCGGCGATCGATCGACCTTGATGATGGCAGGATGGTTCATGTGCTCGATGTCCAAGAACTCTGCAAACTCGCGGCCACCGTGATGGAGAAGGGAGCGCGCGTCGGCGTCCTCGATCCGGCGGACCAACTTCTCATAAGCGCTCTGGAGATTACCACAAGAAACAGAGTTCATGGCCATGAACGTAATAGGATCAGGGTCTTGCCACTGATGCAAATATTTATTACTAAAAAACATTATGTCATGAATTTAATTAAAAGTATTCACACAACTAATTTTCCGTAAGGTGAGGAAGACCTTCATGATTGTCCAGTCTTCCAAGAACTTGTGATTGGCCGAGCCAAACTCCGGCGTGGAAGAGAAGTATCGGAAGGGGGCCCTCACGGCAACGCTGTGACGCCGGCAGAAGGGCACCCACATGCGGGCGAAATCCGGTGGCCTCCCGCAGCGCGTAGAACGTCACCGGCGAGCACCCGTCGTCGGATACGTAGCACGCCAGCTTGTCCCCGGCCGCCGGGTAGTCGACGGCGAGCAGCGAGAGCACCGTGTTCACGGTGACGAGTGGCGGCTCCAGCACCGGATCCGCCGTCGTCACGAACATGTCCACCGCAGGCAGCTCGTCGATCCTAACGAAGCACGCGCGCGCATCCATGGAAGCCAACTCATCGTCATAATCAAAAAACCATCAACCCCTGTCGAATTTCTGAGAGAGAGATCGATCACCTTTCCGCAAGGTTCTCCGGGTACGTGTTGAAGCGGACGGGGCTCCACTTGGCGTTCATGTCGAGCAGCCGACATTAACGCGAACCAGACCTCGCAAACTAGCGCCGCGCTCCACGCCGCGCCCGCGCCCGCGCCGCCGCCATGCTGCATCAGCGCAGCGGCGCGGCGGGCGAGGAGGGCGAGCAGGAGGAAGAGGACGACTATGTCTACCAGCATCCACGCCCTGCGCCCGAGGGGCACCCTCTCCTGCAGCTTCTTCTCGCCGCTGGACGCCGCCATTTCAGGTCGGCTGGTCGGCCGGCCCAAACCCACTCGTCGATCGTGGTCGCTAGCTAGAGCTAAGAGACACAAGGCAAACTGAAAGTGGCTGCCCAGGTTGGTGAGTATAAATCCTCGATTTCTATTTAAAAAGATAAATTACTAATTTTTATTAATCATTTTTGTACAACTATTATTAATTTATTTGCATCAATTTCTCTTTTAATGCTTTCCTTTCATATCATTGGACACATCACCTCCACTATAATATATACATGCTATATAAATTTATAGTTTTATCTCTTTCTATCACTTAAAAAAGAAATCATTTACTCCCTCTTTCCCATTATCTTCATCATCTAAGCGTTTTTCAGATTTCCCACAATCTACATCATCTAATAGTTGAGTCATTAAAGCAGCACATCGTATTATGCGTGAATTGATTTAGAGTCTACATGCATAGCTTTGACTTCCGCTTTTGTTTCTTATTTTACTACTACTCCACATTGCTACATGCACATCTAGGTTGAGAGTGTGGAAAACAAAGCAAGAAACACAACATACGAAGAGAATTTAAGCTCCATATCTCTCGTCTTGGTCATCGTGTTAAGTTGTTAGATGATGGAGATAATGGGAAGGAGGGAGTAA
>JAAALK010000285.1:5338022-5489922 GCA_019279435.1 Zizania palustris
TGCCAGAACTCAATATGATATTATTCATCTCTGAACTGGTGTCATGTAGTCCTCCACACAGTCATTTGGACGTTTGTATCGACTTGCGTTGCACTGCGGACATCTCTCTAACAATCCATACTCTTTTTGATATAGGATACAGTGGTTCGAGATGCATGAATCTTCTGAACGCCCAAAGTCAACGGACAAATCATCTTCTTTGCTTGGTACGTATTAGATGGTAAACCATTGGGTTTTGGCGAAACCTTTTTTAGGAGTTGTAAAAGATATAAAAAACTAGTGTCAGACCATCCATTGCTGGCCTTCAGTTTCATAAGCTCAAGAATTGTGTATAACACAGTATACTGCTTATCGCATCCGTGGCGTTCCTCGTAAAGAAGGTTTTCTGATGTTTTGTCAAGTGCTTCAAAGTTATCGTATCCTTTGGTTGTAGTTCTCTGCAACAACACCTCAGGCGCAACATTTCGCATCAGTTCCTCCACATCAAAGGCGTCATCATCATCATGTTGATCAACATCGTCATGTGTTATGTCGGATGTATGATCACAACCTCTTCTATGTTGATGAGCATCTTGCGGCACATCAGAATCTTCAGGAGGATTTTGGCCCATCTCACCGTGTTTCGTCCATATATAATAGTTCTTCAAGAAACCATTTTTCAACAAGTGAAATCGTATGGTTTCACGATCTGAACACGGATACATCGCTTCGTTTTTACAAACTTTACAAGGACAATATATTGCCTCTTCACTCTGACGGGAAGCATATTGTGCGGCAGCTTCAGTAAATTCAGTTACTCTGTTAAAATATGCCACCACATCTCCGTCGTTGGACGAGTACATCCAGGACCTGTGCTCCATCTAAAACATATATTATTTGAAAAATATTAATAAATTCATTATTGTTAATTTTAGTAATTTACAAATTGAAATATATTGATTTATTATCGCTCATAACAACATTAATTAAAAATGCTTTAATTCAAACTATTTATTCAGCAGAAAAAAATTATTAAATAAATTAACTATATTGGTTTCTCTCTCTCCAAACAACATAACTCTAAATCTATAATCATAAATCAAATTAAAAAAGAGCTTAAAATGACGTAAATCAATATACAAGTGATGAATAATTGCGAGGAGGGTCATATTTGTTCATTTGGGAGAAGGAAACACTGTAAATGGAAGATTATTTAAAAATTTCTATTCACAAGCCCTAAATTAGTAAAACGCTAATAACTCATTCTATACATGATTAAATACAAAATAAATGTGAGATTCGGCATGGATTTACCTCCTAGAATGAAATCCTTCAAAAGAAACGAAAACAAAGCCTCCCCCTCTTTATCTAGATTTTTGTCGCCATTGTACGGACAAAATTAAATACGAACTCCGGTAGAGCTCGGGGAGGAAGAAGCTGCGCATTTATAGCTAGAATAGTAGTGGCGGTCGCAAGTGATGTCATCAATACTTTAGTGGCGGCCATCTTAGCAGTGGTGGGCAGCACCAGTGCCCGCCACTGCTATTGGTAAAATAGTGGCGGTCCGGGATGATGTCAGCACCGACCGTCACTACTTTACCAATAGCAGTGGCGGGCACTAGTGCTGCCGTCAGCACCAGCAACTCTAGTGGCGGGCATCTAATGGCCCACCACTACAGTGGAAGACTCCAATGTCACTACAGTAGCGATTTATAGTAGTGATAAATGTAGAGGACGTCCTAAGATTTATTTGAAAAGATTGACATTGTTTCAACACTCAACATCTTATAAAATAATATTTTTGTAAAATAAATAAAATGAAACATTGTCAAATTTAAGATGAAATATTTTACTTCTACATATAAACAATTGGATCTCAACTACTGAAATATAACAAAGGTGTTGTATATAGTTATTTGTTAGTGTTGCACACAACATCGCTGAATGTTGCATTCTCTGTTTGATACTTTTCATGACATTATAATAAAACAATTTTTTACAGAGTGTTAAAATACCATTTGATTTTTTTACAGACTGTTGCATTATTGCATGTTTAATGTAGTTGCGCGAAACTTACATACATACCAAGCATATGTTACAAAAGTAGCTTACCGTAGAGTGTTAGTGCTGACTAACACAGCCAAATATAAAGATATATATCATTCCAAGAATTAGGTCCACCAACTCTTTAGCAAATCTCAAGTTTTCCATGTGTTTCTGTGTACTACCTCGTGATATCATTATTGAATAATGTTGATATATTTTCATCCCGAAATTTCTCTTACTTCAATCTAGAGAAATTTTACAGTCCACCTCCAAAAAACTTTAAATCACTCTTTAAACTAATCTTTGTTATACATAAGAACAGTTGGAATTAAACATAGGCATTTTATTTTTATTATGAGATTCATAAATTCAAATATCAAAGCACATTGAATGTGTTGTTTGAACTGGAAATTAATGCATATATAATGTTTATTCCACAAGAAATGTATTGTATACAGCTAGCAAATCCCACCAAATGCCTATACTTGAACCAACAAATGTTTTTATATTTATGACCATAAATGTAGAGGACGTCCTAAGATTTATTTGAAAAGATTGACATTGTTTCAACACTCAACATCTGATAAAATAATATTTTTGTAAAATAAATAAATGAAACATAGTCAATTTAAGTTGAAATATTTTACTTCTACATATAAACAATTGGATTTCAACTACTGAAATATAAAAATAAAGGTGTTGTATATAGTTATTTGTTAGTGTTGCACACAACATCGCTGAATGTTGCATCCTCTGTTTGAAACTTTTCATGACAACATAATAAAATATTTTTTTACAGAGCGTTAAAATACCATTTGATTTTTTTACAGAATGTTGCATTATTGCATGCTTAATGTAGTTGCATGAAACTAACATACATACAAAGCATATGTTACAAAAGTAGCTTACCGTAGAGTGTTAGTGCTGACTAATACAGCCAAATATAAAGATATATATCATTCCAAGAATTAGGTCCACCAACTCTTGAGCAAATCTCAAGTTTTCCATGTGTTTCTGTGAACTTCCTCGTGATATCATTATAGAATAATGTTGATATATTTTCATCCCGAAATTTCTCTTACTTCAATCTAGAGAAATTTTACAGTCCACCTCACAAAAAACTTTAAATCACTCCTTAAATTAATATTTGTTATACATAAGAATAGATGGAATAAAACATAGGCATTTAACAAATAACTATACATCAATAACAACTGTAAATGCATTATATCCCCTAGCTAATTAATTACCTCCTCTCCCACTTTTGATCTCTATTGATCTTTTAATTACTCTCGCCTCTTGGTTGTGAATATCTATTCGGAAAAAACCGGTGTCTACATCCAAATAGATATACACAACTGTGCGATGGAATTTAATTAAACAGTCCATTTTTAAAAAATATAATAGCACAGGATATAAAGATATCTACATGTACCACAAAAATTAGAAATTAATAATCTATCCTATATTTAGCTAGAAATTGAGGTTTTAACATCCCGACCCACATGTCATTGAGTTGAGTGGACTCCACATGTTAGTTAGATGTGGAGAATAAATACTCAATTTCTATTTAGAAAGATAAATTACTAATTTTTTATTAATCATTTTTGGTACAACTATTATTAATGAATTTCCATTAATTTCTCTTTTAATGCTTTCCTTTCCCACCTTTGGACACACCGCTTCCACTCTAATATATACCTGCTATATAAATTTATATTTTTATCCCTTTCTATCACTTATTTTGGAGATGATTTTATCTTTTATAATTTCTTCCACCGTTAATTAAGAAATCATTTTCAATATGAAAAAGGATAATAATGGTTAGTAAAATCGCTCCTTAAACTAATATTTGTTATACATAAGAATAATGGGATTAAACATAGGCATTTTATGTTTATTATGAGATTCATAAATTCAAATATCAAAGCACATTGAATGTGTTCTTTGAACTGAAATTAATGCATATATAATGTTTATTCCACAAGAAATGTATTGTATACAGCTAGCAAATCCCACCAGATGCCTATACTTGAACCAACAAATGTTTTTATATTTATGACCATAAATGTAGATGACGTCCTAAGATTTATTTGAAAAGATTGACAGTTGTTTCAACACTCAACATCTGATAAAATAATATTTTTGTAAAATAAATAAAATGAAACATTGTCAAATTTAAGTTGAAATATTTTACTTCTACATGTAAACAATTGGATTTCAACTACTGAAATATAACAATAAAGGTGTTGTATATAGTTATTTGTTAGTGTTGCACACAACATCGCTGAATGTTGCATCCTCTGTTTGAAACTTTTCATGACAACATAATAAAATATTTTTTTACAGAGTGTTAAAATACCATTTGATTTTTTTACAGAATGTTGCATTATTGCATGTTTAATGTAGTTGCATGAAACTAACATACGTACAAAGCATATGTTACAAAAGTAGCTTACCGTAGAGTGTTAGTGCTGACTAATACAGCCAAATATAAAGATATATATCATTCCAAGAATTAGGTCCACCAACTCTTGAGCAAATCTCAAGTTTTCCATGTGTTTCTGTGCACTTCCTCGTGATATCATTGTAGAATAATGTTGATATATTTTCATCCCGAAATTTCTCTTACTTCAATCTAGAGAAATTTTACAGTCCACCTCCCAAAAACTTTAAATCACTCTTAAACTAATATTTGTTATACATAAGAATAGATGGAATAAAACATAGGCATTTAACAAATACTATACATCAACTAAGAAAGTTGTAATAACAACTGTAAATGCATTATATCCCCTAGCTAATTAATTACCTCCTCTCCCACTTTTGATCTCTATTGATCTTTTAATTACTCTCGCCTCTTGGTTGTGAATATCTATTCGGAAAAAACCGGTGTCTACACCCAAATAGATATACACAACTGTGCGATGGAATTTAATTAAACAGTCCATTTTTTAAAAAAATAATAGCACAGGATATAAATATATCTACATGTACCACAAAAATTAGAAATTGATAATCTATCCTATATTTAGGTAGAAATTGAGGTTTTAACATCCCGACCCACATGTCATTGAGTTGAGTGGACTCCACATGTTAGTTAGATGTGGAGAATAAATACTCAATTTCTATTTAGAAAGATAAATTACTAATTTTTTATTAATTATTTTTGGTACAAATATTATTAATGAATTTGCATTAATTTCTCTTTTAATGCTTTCCTTTCCCACCTTTGGACACACCGCCTCCACTCTAATATATACCTGCTATATAAATTTATATTTTTATCTCTTTCTGTCACTTATTTTGGAGATGATTTTATCTTTTATAATTTCTTCCACCGTTAATTAAGAAATCATTTTCAATATGAAAAAGGATAATAATGGTTAGTAAAATCGCTCCTTAAACTAATATTTGTTATACATAAGAATAATGGGATTAAACATAGGCATTTTGTTTTTATTATGAGATTCATAAATTCAAATATCAAAGCACATTGAATGTGTTGTTTGAACTGAAAATTAATGCATATATAATGTTTATTCCACAAGAAATGTATTGTATACAGCTAGCAAATCCCACCAATGCCTATACTTGAACCAACAAATGTTTTTATATTTATGACCATAAATGTAGAGGACGTCCTAAGATTTATTTGAAAAGATTGACATTGTTTCAACAATCAACATCTGATAAAATAATATTTTTGTAAAATAAATAAAATGAAACATTGTCAAATTTAAGTTGAAATATTTTACTTCTACATATAAACAATTGGATTTCAACTACTGAAATATAACAATAAAGGTGTGTATATAGTTATTTGTTAGTGTTGCACACAACATCGCTGAATGTTGCATCCTCTGTTTGAAACTTTTCATGACAACATAATAAAATATATTTTTTACAGAGTGTTAAAATGGATGGTCGCCATTTTTTTACAGAATGTTGCATTATTGCATGTTTAATGTAGTTGCGTGAAACTAACATACGTACAAAGCATATGTTACAAAAGTAGCTTGCCGTAGAGTGTTAGTGCTGACTAATACAGCCAAATATAAAGATATATATCATTCCAAGAATTTGGTCCACCAACTCTTGATCAAATCTCAAGTTTTCCATGTGTTTCTGTGCACTTCCTCGTGATATTATTGTTGAATACCTTCACCTCATTCTCCTCTTTTCCTATTTTACTTCCGCCCAAGAGCATTCGGCAAATCCTCTATTTTCGATAGTGCTAGCTATGTCTCGAGAAGGAGCCGACCTCCCTCAAGATGTCCACGAAAGATTGGTAGGGCAGAAAAAGTCACATAGTGATATCTCCAACTCTGACTCTGTCGAGCCTTGGAAGACGAAGGTCGGTTCAAAGTTGGAAAAACCTTCTGTGGTGATCGGAGCCGACGTAAACACGAGGATTAGGGAAAAGGGAAAGAAGAGCACCGCCGAAGGAGAAGGTGGCACCGCTGCTGCTGATGCCACCGCCGGCAGTGTCGTTAGCGCACGGGGAGGATGGAGAAAAGGCAAGGCGTTTGCGGAGATGGAGCATCAGCTGCACATTTGGACGGAGAGAGAGCGGAGGAAGAAGATGAAGAACACGTACAGCGCCCTACATGCCCTCATCCCTCACCTCCCAGACAAGGTCAGTAATCAATCTCTCTCCTCGATGATACATTAATTATTTTCCATTTTCTTGTTTGATTTGGATTATCATTTCGAATAGATGTGATATTTCAACAAGATTTCACATTTTAATGGCTAGAACATTGTCTTGCGGCATGGGTATAGAAGATCCATAATTTCTATGGACATGAGTGGCTATATCTGGCCATGCATATATGGTTTAATTCGATCGAATTTGAACATATGTGCAAATATGTTTAGTCATGTGACATAACTTGACATGTAGCTTGATCTGAATTTGATGGGTTGTTTCAAGAGTGATTTCATTTATGGGAATAACTTTATGGATGCATTTTTTGGTTCGGAATAACTTTAATAGGATATAATTATAATGAGAAATTTGCTCATGTGCGGGATACATGGTTGGTCGAATTGACAGTAGCCAGCTCCTCTTCAATTTCTATGGTGGTGTCTCGGTATCTAGATCTAGTGATGGGAGATGCGTGCGTGGTCGGATCCCGTGATGGAAGGCATGCAAGTGGTCGCCAGACCCAATGGCAGGAGGCGTGCGTGTGGCTAGATCCATCCATCATTGTCACTGTTGCTACCGGCAGCAATACTAAGCCACCCCAGAGGGGAACAGGGTTGGGAGGAGAAGAGGAACACCATGCTAGAGGGGAAACAAAGGGGGGAGAACGATTATACAAGGGGAGGGAACTTCTAGAGGGTAATAAAAGAGAGGATATTTTACATCTCAAAACTACAACATCAATTCATTGAGAATTAATTAGTCTTGATTTATCTGTGTAGTTAGTACTACTTGTAAAGAGTTTTAAAACATGAAAGAGGTGACACGATAAATAAAAGCAAAAGATAGAGGAAGACATTTTGAACATGGAATGTTGGACATGGTGATGACAACGTCGGTTGCTACAATAGCACACTAGTCACCTCCATTGGTGGCCATCGTGCCACATCATTGCCCATTTTCCTAACAACCCAAGTGACATGTCGGCTCTAAGAGGCACTGGCGTGGTAGTTTTCAACGAAGAAGAGAGATGTGTTGTTCCCATCCAACAACTATGGCAACCTCTACGATGATGCAAATGATGGATCTGCGTCGACCAAGATGATCTATTGGTGAGTCTTCACTTCCTGTATGGCTCTCCTATTTTGGCTAAGACATGATCTTTCTATAAGAGCATCAGAATAGGGACCACCTAGGGCTGCAAGTTTCAAGATACTGTGTCTTTTTCATTACAACTATTGTAGCAGTCTAAGATGTAAAAGGATTGAGTCTTATTTAGTTAGAATGAAAAAACATAATATCTTAAAACTTGCAAACCTAGGTGGTCCCCATCCCAATGCTCTTATAAAAAGAATGTGTCTTAGCCAATATAGCAGTCATACACGAGGTGAAGACTCGCTTGTAGATGGTCCTTGTCAGTTTAGATCCATCCTTTGCATCGTCGCAGAGACCACCGTATTTGTTGGATGGGCATGACACCCCTCTCTTCTACTTGGAAAGCTACCACACTGGTGCCTCTTGGAGCCGATGTGTCGCTTGGGTCGCTAGGAAGATGGACGATGATGTGGCACAATGGCCACCAATGGAGGCGACTGGTGTGCTATTGTAGCAACTAATGTTGTTGTTATCATGTCCATCGTTACATGTTTAGAACATCTTTCCTCCATCTCTTGCTTTGTATCTCACCTCGCCTTTTTCATCGTGTGTTTCTCTTGCAACATGTCCACCAACTCTTTCATGTCCTTCAACGTCTTGATCATTTGCGAGATAAGTGTCATGACACTACTAGCTATAGGTGATTGCTCCTACGGGATGTCTATCAAACAACAACCGTTGTAGATGGTGTGAGCATGGAGTGTCTTAAAAACATGCTCGCCTCTACTGAGATCGGAATGAGATAGAGGCCTCCACACACTCCCATTTAGGTCATGTAGATCTCATCTGCCCCCATGCACATCAAACACTTAATGGATTAAATCCTTGTTCATCGAGTAGAGCAAATTGATCACTTTGACACAAAGGGTTTGCTCGAAATTGGAAGCCATGACAATGGCAATATCCAAAATATCATCCATTTGAATGGAGGTAGTCTTGCTTAATACTAGAAATACAAGGAAGGTATCAAGTATTGATCAGCAAATCATTATATATGGATTCACATTCCTTGACTCGTAGTTTGATTACTCATGGCATCTACAGTAGTTCTACGTACTAGGCTATATTTCTAAAAAATAAAAAGTAATTAAAATTTCAAAAATATAAAGATAAATATGTAATATTGTTCACATCCATCTATATTGAAAAATGGAATCGAGAATGTTTTATGTCTTTGTTGATTTATTGAGATTTGACTTTTGTTTCAGGCTGACAAGATCAGCATAGTGGAAGGAACCATAGGCTACATCAGGACTCTGGAGGACGTCATCAAGAACCTGGAGAGGTTGAAGATGGAGCGCGCGTGCGCGCAGCAGGGCGCAGCTGCCAACTTCGGCGAGGCGTCCACTCAGGCGGCGCGTCGGCTTGCGACGGAGGCTGACATGGGGAACGGCTTGATGAACGCGCCGCTGCAGGCAGCGGCCGAGGTGACCGCGGCCCCGGCCACGGCGCTGCAGACTTGGGCCGCGCCGAACATCACGCTGACCATGGCCGGCGACGTCGACGCGTTCATCAACATGTGCCTGCCGCGGAAGAAGGCCTCCCTCACGACGGTGCTGTTCGTGCTGGAGAGGAACCGCATCGACGTCGTGACGTCGACCATCTCGTCCGACCAGCAGGGCAAGACCTTGTTCAACATCCATGTCCGTGTAAGTGGCTACCTCCTTTGCCCAGTAAATTAGCCAATATTGTCTATAGATAATCCGGACTGTTCTTTTATCCTTTAATTTCCTCCGGCCAAAATTATAATCACAAGATGTGATGCTATGTTCCTTGTTCATTTTGGTTGTCTGATCAAACAGATCAACGAAGCCTCCAGTCACTGCACGACTAAGAATCTGAAGCCTGAAGCCAAGTACAAGCTAGCAGTGTCAGAGCTGATGATTAGGCTCGCCGAGTGAGGTCAACGATCATGCAAGACAGTCGACTGCCCTGAATTGCACCCCTGCTTCTATCGTCGAGGATTCGTACTCGTGGTATTTGGAATAAAGAACCGGTCTTTGCTTTGAATTTAGTCGTTCGCAGAATCCAGCTGTTAAACTTTGTGAACCTAGCTAATAAGTATCATGTTGATATCAAAAAATGGCATCAATGGTTAAGATTGTCAAAATATCAATTTTGGTAATTTGGGTCGAAAATACACATGTCCCGGGTCTTTTCTTTGAATTTAGTCGTTGAAATGTTGTCGTTTGGAGAATCCAGTTTAAGTTTGTGAAAGTTAATAAGGATCTGTTTGGTTTCATGGATTTGCATGATCATCCGTCCAACTCAACATTTTCGATGTATGCGATGCATGTTTGTTTGGTTGTCAACACCTGTTTATCCTGATCAAAATGAGATGATGCATATTTGTCTACTTGTATGTGTGGATACATTACGTGAGATAAAAATTGTTAAACAATGAATCACCGTAGTATTTATTATGTGCAGTCATTTGGTTATAATTATTAAAAGTATTAATCCATATTAAAGTTAACATTATTTAAAACACATTGTTATCATTTAATATATTTAATTATGTACTAATAATATCATTGGCTACTTAATTGTCTGCATCCAACGAGCCTAGCAAGGGAGAAATAGATTTCATTCTCGTCTCCGTGAAGCCAAACTGAGAATCTCTTTTGCACCTAGTGAGCCATCAGGCTCAGCTACTCGTGAAAACAAATGGTTTGTAAGTAATCAAAGCCATTGTTGACTAATGGATGGAGTTGCAGACCTGTTACCAAACAACATGGAGCAATTGTAGATTGATGCATGCAAGTGTGATACATGTCCCTATCGTATATGGCTAAAATTATGCTCTTACTGAAACTAGTTTCTTCCGCAGAAGTGCAAGAACATAGCCACGAGCAAGCCGGCCTTGAGCTTGACACCCCAAGGAATGCCATAGCTTCCCTTGCCGACTAGTCCCCTCACAAATGGCAAGAGGCACAACAGCACCCATGTACAAGACATGAACTCACCAATGCCTGGGCCACCACCGGTAGCACCGCTGCCTTTCGCATACCTAGAGACCTGCTGCCATGATCCGACAGTGATCGCGATGATGCTTAACATTGCGAGCGCCGTCACCGGGATGAACACCGGCGATGCGTCGAAGGTGAACCTGCCTAGGTCAGCCTTGTTGTGGGCCATACAACCACCATCGACGTCTGACTTGCTTTCGTCCTTGCGGGTGACCTCAAACACGGTCTTGGAGAGGCCTAAGGTTGTGAGAGGCACAGTGAAAAACGCTAGTAGGCAGGCAGAGGCCGCGGTGATCCGCCGCATCCTGTAATTGTTCCACCAGGCGCGCGCAGATAACCCGCATTCCATGAACTCAATGAAGCCGTATGTGATATGTGTCAAGAATAGGGCTATCAGGATGCTAAAACCATCTTCTGATGCCTGCAGGAGGAGCACAACAGTTCAGTTCACACCACACTCTCTAGCTAGCCAATTAATTCGAAAGCTCAAATTTTTCTTTCTCTGAATGCACAGAAGATTTGAGTATCTTTGTTTTTACTTTTTAGACCATTTTTATGATGCATTCTAACCTAATGAGAGTAACGAGGGATAGTAGAATGTACACATGGAAAAATCAGTCAAAATTGTTTGGATGTGAGAATTCAAGTGGTAATTTTCTACATGTAAAACCCTAGCAATGTAATTTTTCTACTACAGTGTCTCTCACATATTTTATGAAGGTGGAGATGGATTAATATTATATGAAAATTGCTAATAATGGTTATATGTAAATTATAATTAATTAAAAGTATAAAACTAACCTTTAAAATCAACAACTAGGATTGATTTACTAGAAGTATAACATTAATACGAGAATATACCCTAAGAGTCTGTTTATACCATACTATATAATTGATAAGTTTGAGTGTTCACCTAACCATCCATATATTAAATTATTTCTTCATTCACATATAATAAATCATAGCCGTCTTATCTTTCTTTTTCTCTCTTGTGCTGGCCCAGCCCATTATAGCCTCCCCTCCTCTCTCAGCCACTGGGCCCTATTTATATGAAAGCTGATATATTTTATATGAAAATTATTAATATATGAAAATTATCAATGAATAGAAGTTGATCTGTTTTATATGAAAATTATTAATATATAGAAATCATCAATATATACAAGTTGATCTGTTTTATATGGAAATCATTAATATATGAAATGTTGATTATAAAAATGGGAATCTGTAAAAATCTGATTAGTTTTATATAGAAATAATAAATAAATGAAAAATGTATTCATGGAACAATATTATTTTTGGAAGACTCCTAATCTCCTTCCGTACCCGCCCACTTGCCTTCTTTGACGCCTTCCTATAAAATCCGGAGTCTATAGTCAAATCCCGTCATCAATTTCAGCAAGAATACGATACTAGTTTAAGAAGAAACAAGCACTGAAAACTCTTGTAACCAATGTGGTGATACTAGTTTAAGAAGAAACAAGCACTGAAAACTCTTGTAACCAATGTGGTGACGTGTGTCGTGAGAAGATTTTACCTTTGGCAAGAAGGATTGGTTTGTGAGTAGGCAATAAGGCCCTAGTAATGCATAGCATAGCTCGAAAGGTGCCTTGACAGGCCACAAGTAGACCATCAGGTAGGCAAGGCACTGTCGGAATTGGAGGCGTCTGAACATGGCTGTGAGGATTGGGTTGTTCTTGCTGACGAGTATCTCAAACAGGCCTATTCCCCATCTCTTGAACTGGGTCAACGATGCTGGACCTCCGATCGGCGCGCAACCCAAGAATGCCGACGGCTCAGTATCCATCAGCACAGATCTCCAACCCGCCGCATGGATACGCTGCCCGGTCAAGATGTCTTCAGTCATTGATCCATATACCCAACCAACCTGACAATGCATGCATCGATCATACGGTAATTGAAACCTGACAAAAGTGTACTGTACTGTAGCATATCATACAAAAATATGGCAGCTGAAGTTTGCCTATATATATACCTCCTGACCCCAGTGTGTGCCATCCTCATAGTTGCAGGCAGCAACTTCTTTTGCAACTTCAATGCGACTGTTTGCTACTGACTTAGCTAACTGGTTCCCGGAAAAGGTGTTTCTGGCTGATTCGATCAACTCCTTGGAAGTTCCATACCTGTTCTGAAGCTCCTTGTAAGACGGCGAGCCTGAAAGAATTCATCCGGGGTGTCTCAGTTTAAGGGCTCTACAAGATTTATGACATGACTAGATGATTAATGCACTCCTGACAATCACATCAGTGTATGCCCGACCTATGGTGGTGACTCCTCTCCCTGCCCCGATGGAGTCCGGTGCCATGCCGTAGATGACTTTCCTGCGGTGAAAGCAGCCTGTCCCAGCATAGAAAAAGCCCTGAAGCCCTGCAATCCCAACTCCAATTTTCTGAAAACGATGCAAGAGCAAGATCGGTAACATCCGTGGGATTAGTACTAGCTAGCTAGCATCAGTACTGCTACACATGTGTAAGTGAGAGGTGACAGCAACTGGGCTGTACCTTGAAAGGAACCTCCATCCGGTTGCCAAAAGGATCATCCTTGAGGCCGCCGTAGAACCTCTGCGGCGCCTGCACGAACCCGCTGTGCATCTCGTTGTCGAACCCCAGCAGCAGGCACATGGCGTGTGTGAAGGCCTTGGGGTTGTTGACGAACATGTCGCAGTCCACGTTCACCATGATTGGTGCGTTGGTCATCACAGCCGACACCCTCGCCTGCACAGTGAAGTTTCACTTCATGGGTCGATGCAACTTCTCTGAATTTCTTGTGTTGAGTTGTCGAGTAGCAGACTGACCAGGACATTCATGGCGCCGGCTTTGTAGTGATGGTGGTAGCCGGGGCTCTTCTCCCTGGAGACGTATATGAGGCGCGGGAATTCTTCTCCGATCCTGCTCTTGCTGTTATCCCACAGAATCTGAACCCAGCAGATAATATCAAACAGATTAAATCATAAATAGATTGATTTTTGTGTAGGTTTTGAGAAAGCGTGCGGCCCGCCGGCGAGGCGATCGATCGACCTTGATGATGGCAGGATGGTTCATGTGCTCGATGTCCAAGAACTCCGCAAACTCGCGGCCACCGTGCCGGAGAAGGGAGCTCTCGTCGGCGTTTTCGATCCGGCGGACTAGCTTGTCATAAGCGCTCTGGAGTTTACCACGAGAAACAGAGTTCATGGCCATGAACGTAATAGGATCAGGATCGTGTCACTAATGCAAATCTTTATTAGTAAAAAGTATCCATACAATTAATTTTCCGTGAGGTGAGGAAGAGAGGAAGACCTTCATGATCGTCCAGTCATCAAAGAACTTGCGATTGGCCGTGCCGAACTCCGGCGTGGAAGAGAAGTATCGGAAGGGGGCCCTCACGGCGACGCTGTGACGCCGGCAGAAGGGCACCCACATGCGGGCGAACCCGATGGCCTCCCGAAGCGCGTAGAACGTCACCGGCGAGCACCCGTCGTCGGAGACGTAGCAGGCCAGCTTGTCGCCGGCCGCCTGGTAGTCGACTGCGAGCAACGAGAGCACCGTGTTCACGGTGACAAGCGGCGGCTCCAGCACCGGGTCCGCCGTCGTCACGAACATGTCCACCGCCGGCAGATCGTCGATCCTAACGAAGCACGCGCGCGCATCCATGGAAGCCAAGTCATCGTCATAATCAAAAAATCATCACCCCCTGTCGAATTTCTTAAAGAGAGATCGATCACCTTTCCGCAAGGTTCTCCGGGTACGTTTCGAAGCGGGCGGGGCTCCACTTGGCGTTCATGTCGAGCAGCCACATTAACGCCAACCACACCTCGCAAACGAGCGCCGCGCTCCACGCCGCGCCCGCGCCCGCGCCGCCGCCATGCTGCATCAGCGCAGCGGCGCGGTGGGCGAGGAGGGCGAGGAGGAGGAAGAGGACGACTATGTCTACCAGCATCCACGCCCTGCGCCCGAGGGGCACCCTCTCCTGCAGCTTCTTCTCGCCGCTGGACGCCGCCATTTCAGGTCGGCTGGTCGGCCGGCCCAAACCCACTCGTGGAGCTAAGAGACACAGTAGTTAGTTCAGGGCAGATGCACTGAATCAGCACGCAAACTGAAAGTGGCTGCCCAGGTTATAAATACACACGTATGTGCGATCGAATTTAATTAAACAGCCTATTTTTTAAAAAAGATATAAAATAACGCAGGATATAAAGATATCAACGGTATCATAAAAATTAAAAAAATGATCATATATCTTCTTTCTACGTAGAAATTGAGAATTTAACTTGCTAACCCATGCGCCATTGAGTTGAGTAGATCGAGGTCATTGTAATGCGAAAGATAAATCTTTAATTTTCATCTACACGAATGATATATAAAAATGTTCTAACTTAAATAAGTCAATAAAAAGATAAATTTTGAAAACCTTTTTAATTAATTATTGGGATCAATTTTGGTCATCAATTCGGAAAGATAAATTAGTGATTTTTAATTAATCATTTTTGGCACAATTATTATTAATGAATTGCATTAATTTCAATGCTTTCCGTTTACACCGTCGCACACACTGCTTCCACTCTAATACATCTGCTATATAAATTTATAGTTTTATCTTTTTCTATCATTTTTTTGGAGAGATGATTTATCTTTCATAATTTCTTCCACAGTTAATTAAGAAATCATTTTCAAGATGAAATAGGATGATAAGGTTAGTAAAATTTCTCCAAATTTATGGTCAGTAATTAAGAAAGTATTGTCACCTTCAATTGCCTTTAGATCAGCTAGCACCACGGGATCAGCTAGCACCACGGGAAAACAGGGTTCGTCCAAGTGCCACAGACACTAGTCGAACCCAAAACACTTGGTGAAGGGGTTCGTTGAGTGTTGCACTCAGTGAATCCTGTTGTGAGTGAATAGGGATTCATTGAGTATTTTTTATTGGACACACTGATAAACCCATTTGACGAGTATAAAATTTAGCACTAGGAGAAAAAAGGACTAACGGTGTGCACAATGGTGTGATAAACGGTTTGCCAAGTGTTAAAAACTTGGCACTGGACAAACAAGAAAACTAGAAATAAAAAATGAGTGGCCGCAGTGTAGCACGACACGATGGGGGCATAGCACGGCGATGGGTGGAGGGCTGACCACGTGGCACAAGGCGACCAACAGAGGGGTGGAAGGCATGACATGGGGCGACTTGTGGAGGGGTGAACGACGTGGACGATGTGTGGACGACATGATACGGGCGATACACGATTAGTGTGGGCGACATGAGGAAGGCGTGGGGCCGAGGCTCATCAATGGGGTGGGGTGATGTGGTCGGGGCATGGGCGCAGCGCGGGAGTGCGTTGCTGGTGCTGGAGCTTGGCAGGATGGTGGGACCGGCTATGGGGGAGGGTCACCGGAGAAAGAGCCAGAGATGGGGGAGGTGTGAGAGGGAGGAAGAGAAGTGAAGAGAGAGTTTGAATTTAAACGAGGAAGAGTGAAAAAAGTGCAGGAGTTTCGAAAAATAGGGGTGCATGCGTGAAAAAAGAGTGTGGCATGATTTTTTTGTTTGTCGAGTGCAAACACTTTGTTTGCTAAGTGTTTTAAATTTGGCACTCGACAAACAATTTTTAAATTTTTTTTCCAAAATTATTATTTTTTATTTTTTTTCCTTTACAAAATTTGTGAAGCAATAGTGGGTAATGCCTAATAATACACTCAAAAACATGAATATGATTTTTTTGAACAATTTAGTTTATTATTTCATACACTTGCAGTTCTAAGTTGACATGTTTCAATTTAAATCCTAGAAAAATAAATAATGAATTAAAAATAGCTAAATGACAAAGAAAAATGTCAAACTTTTCATGGGATAAGATACATTGTATTTTGATTGTAGAAAAAAATTCAAGTTCAAACAAAAGTTTAACCATCGGTTTACTTTCAAACCCAACTAATTTTCTTTAAATGCAAATTTGTCCTAAAAAATCTCCGTTTTCTTAATATCCTATATGACAACTTTCGTGAAACATTTTTGATTTTTTGTAACAACATATGTGTATCATATTATAACTCTATGATAAGTCACATATTTTCAGACTTCATTTTAGGGGCCTTTATCGATTCACAATTAAAATATATACAAAAATAAAATGATATAGAATAATATGTATATATTAAATTACATAAAAATTTCTTCTAACGTTTCTAGACGTGAAGCCATTGATGATAGTGTCAATATTAATCTCATCCAACATTTGCTTCTCACTGCATAAAGTTATCAAACTATTTGAACCTCTCTTGAGACATTTTAGATCTCAAATAGTTCTTCAATAATTTCAATTTTAACAAGCTTCTTTTAGGTGATGCTACAGTTACATGCACGGTAAAGAAGATGGAATAAACAATTGAAGTGTTAGGGTAACAATCTGCTTTTGTAATAAACTAAAAAATATTCATAGCTGACATTGATTTATCTAGCAAAGTGAATCGTAGAACACTTAACCCAAAATTAGATCATTTAAAATATAAAAAATAAGCACTATAGCAGAACTTAATCTAAAATTTAATCAAGTAATCATGAATTAGTACTTAATTTAATGGTCGTTACCAGTAGCAGATAGCAATGCACACCTTGCAATCTTGATAGAACAGGAGATTAGCCCTACGAAGAATATTAAGAGTTAGCGAATTTGCAATCGGCTATGAACTATCATAACTGATTAACCGTTTATCGGGCTACCGCAGTGGTATAGTCAAGAGTGCAGATTGCAGAATTTGAGGATTGGAAACAGTAGAAAAGTAGTGCGCCAAGGCACAAGCGGTAGGCCTGTAGTCGGCGCAGCCGCACAGCGTCGTAGCCCGTAGCGCAACTGCGCAACCGCAACATCGATTTGCCGGACGGCTAATAGAGTAATCCCTCCGGTGTACTAATAGTTGTCGTTTTGGACAGGATCTCGCATACCAAGGAGATATTAAATATGACTCATTGTCCTACTTGTCTAGCAAACTTTATCATCTCAATTGGTTACTAGCCCGATTCTCAAGTGAAGTGGTGCGGGATTCGATTCCTGCCAGCCACTCATGTGAGTTTTTTTGCCTCAGGTTTCGTTCTCATGGTATAAATGTTTCATTGGGAGTGTAAAATGACTACTAATTCTCCACTCTAGCAATAAGACCAGAATGACAAATATTAGTACACCGGAGGGAGTACTCAGTTGCAGGGCGCAGGCCTGCAGACTGTAGTTGGGACTTGAGCGAACCACAAATGATAGGATCAACGCTCTGCTCTAGTCTGCTGCTATTATCATCTAGTAGTTTCTATACATGTCATGTCACTAAAAAACTACTCATAAAAATTCACTCTCACAATGCATTGTTTTTTGTCTCTATTTATTTTTCCTCTTTTGCCCAATCATAAATAAGTGGGCCCCATCTATAAAACTACTATACTCTTTCAATGCATGTAGAGTGATTTCTTCATCCTTGGTATTAGTGATAGAAATCATTTCTTGCATGAGAAAACATTTCCTCAACTTTTCTCATCTTTCTTCATTAACTTTCATGCCACATCAGATATTTGCTTATGTGGACTGCTATTTAATGCTATAGAAACCATCATAGTCATTGCATTGGAGATGTTCTCTGAGGATCAACGCTCTGCTCTAGTCTGCTGCTACGTGCCTACTCCCTCCGGTGTACTAATAGTTGTCGTTTTAGACAAGATCTCGCATACCAAGGAAATATTAAATACAGCAAACTTTACCATTTCAATTGGTTACTAGTCCGATTCTCAAGTGAAGCGGTGCGGGATTCAATTCCTGCAAGCCACTCACGTGAGTTTTTTTGCCTCGGGTTTCGTTCTCATGGTATAAATGCTTTATTGGGAGTGTAAAACGACTACTAATTCTCCACTCTAGCAATAAGGCCAGAACGACAACTATTAGTACACTGGAGGGAGTACGCGTTGGCTGCATTAGGACTTGGGCGGACGAGCGAACCGAAGAACAGCTGAACAGATCAAACTTTGCGCCGGAACTTTCGTTGATTCAATATTGAATATTGATCGCTGATTGGCTGGCATTTAGATTAGTAATCCTATACATACACTGATACACATAAATATATAGGGGCCCACCGGACTTTAGGGCCTGGGGCGATGGCACCCGTGGCCCCGCCCCTGAGCATAGGTCATCGCCCTAGTTCCCTTTCTTTCTTTTTGTTCAAGTTCATACAATATGTCTTGTCTTTCTTTTATATCCATGTCTACTTGATTCCTAAGTTTCCTTTAAACTCCAACTTGATTCCTAAGTTTATCCTAATCATCTGCTAATTATATTCCAATTACCTTCGAGATGATTCCTAACATTCTGTCTCCCTTAAAAATTGGTTGCCCCCAAACCGGTCTTCAAGGAATTTTTATTGCAATTATTCAATTTAAATACTAAAAAATCACAGAATCATAGAATTTTCATCTACTTTTTTATTAGTTACCTTGCAGTAAGCTTCTTCTCTCTCTCCCTTTTTAATTCTTTTTTTTTTGAAATTCAGCCCTTGCTTCCTGAAAAAGCCTCAGCCTTCGTCTTCCTGAAGAAGCCACCGCTTCAGATCTTGATTTTCCATGCTCCAACCTTACTCACCGGACTCACACCGAGGGTGTTTGGCTTTGAGCTAGTGAGAGGATGGAATCGTGGACGGCGGGTGATGCAATTGGTGCGCACGGCCGCACGGGTGGCGCAACACCACCGTGCGGCATGACGATCGGTGTGATGCCAACGCGTGGCACGACGAGTGGGCTGGCTGCCAGTATGGCGTGTGCGGCTGACGTGCGTGGTGTGTGTGCGAAGGATTGTGCGTAGCGTCCGAGAAATTACGTTGAAGATCATTAGTTTTCGTGATTTTAGACGATGATGAGTCAACGAGAGTCAAAGCAAGAAGAGAAGACTCGTTATGTCTTGATCGTGTATGACTTAGGTAAACGGGCGGCGAACAACTGTCGAGCAGAGGGAGCCGCGTAGTCATGTCAGCCCAATTCAGATACATGGGCCAGGAACGACAGGAGAATTGTCATGGTTTGACCGGGTTTGACACATGTAAACAGGTATCGAGCGATTGCTAGGCCGAGGGGGCCGTAGAGTTGGATCAGCCCAATCCGGGTACCTGGTGCAGAGGCGATGAGCGCTTTCTCGGTTTCGGTGCAAAATCGAAGCCCCAATTTAGAACGTTGATTGGAGAGCAGACGTTCTAAAGCGAAGTCATAGCTACTATAAAAGCTCCACGATAGGCAATTTACCTTTAATTAGGTTTTTACTATTTTATCTTTTAGGCTTATAGTCTGTCTTAGTCGAGTCTGTAAAATTCCTAAGAACGGTTTATACATTATTCTATTTTTAAGATAGTAAAATACCTTAAAGGGTATATTGAGATTTTCCTAATTTGTATGCAACCTATAAATAGTTCCGCATACCCTAGTTTTTTTTACTGGTTTTCTTCCTCCTTTTACTGGGGTAAAAAAACTGGTTTTCTTCCTCCTTTTCCTGGTGTATCTGCCGGTTGCCGCCGTTGGCTAGAAGCTTCCCCGACGCTGTTTTCCTCGTTCATTGCCACTGGCCCCACACAGTTTCCGGTTTTCTTTCTCACGCGCGCGAAGACCAGGCGAGTGCCCGGTTTTTCCTTCAGCCTGGCCTCACGGCGCATCAGCGTCTCCGCCGAGCGGAAGGAGGCGCTCGGTTTTTTCCCATCGGCCGGCCTTGCAATCCAATCAGCCCACATCTCCACGCGTTTTTTTAGGGATTTTTGGATCTGGGGCTAAATTTTAGCCTTTGTCACATTGAATATTTGGACATCAATTTGAAAGACTAAACATAAATTAATTATAAAAATAATTACATAATCAAAGGATAATTTGTGAGACGAATTTTTAAGCCTAATTAATCTATAATTAGCAAATGTTTATTGTAAGATTATATTGTCAAATCATAGCATAATTAGGTTCGTTAGATTCGTCTCATAAATAATCCGCCGATTATAAATGTGTTTTATAAATAATACTAGTAGTGGGCCCGTGCTACGCAACGGTAAATGACAAAAAACAAATATTTGTTAGACAGTTAAATAGTGCTACGCAATGGTAAATGATAAAAAATAATTGTCTATTAGACAGCTAAATAGTAATGGGCTTGTGCTACGCAACGGTAAATGCCAGTTTGAAATCTCAATTTTAGATTTTTTTTTATGATTTCATAGTTTCAAAAGTAGTAATTAATAAATATCAAGTTATATTTAGTTGGAGTATAATAGAACTGATGATCTTTAGACATAGCCCATAAATAAAGATAAATAATTAGCATATGTATAGATTTGGAGCTAGCTAAGCTGTTGCACGAGCCCATAAATAAAGCTAAATAATTAGCATAAGCAAAAAACCGCTACATAATTGTTTGGTCCAAATCAAAAAAGTGCTTGATCAGAACAACTCTGATCCCGTTTTGGAGCGTGATCATAGCCTGGATTATTTGGACTCCCTGAAGACACTTGGGAGCTCCGATTCTTGACAATGCAAGGGTTGTTCAGAGAGGATAGAGAGTGACATGTAGATATATTTCACTTAAAGATGAAACAAATGTGTAAATCCCTTTAAAAGCACTCAAGTGCTATACAAATTGAAATATTTCAACACGCTTTAGAATTTCTTGAATTACTTCATGAATATTCTCTTTGCATTCATTCTCAGCGTACTTCAATATTTCTACAAGAAACTTTGTTCTCAAAACATTCTTATCCTGTAAATGCATTTGACATATAATTATCAGAAAAACAGTAATATAGAATATTATGAGACAAATATAAAGATGTGGGCACTCACTGTGCTAATTAATGGTAATCTTATACCATTCCATGCGCGCATATAATTGATAACCAGATATCCTGTTAAATTACTGCAAAAGACATATTAATGTTACATGTTATTGAACATAAGTAATAATTAAATTAATTAGATATTTATGATTTAGAGGCAATTACCAGTCAAATGTTTTCGGGACCCATGTTGGTAATACACGATGCCATTTATATACATCGTCGTTCCATTCAGGATTGGCTAAATTCATGGCAAGTTTCATATTATTAGCAATATTCAGTAGTGGATAGGTATAATGTACGGTTGGATGAAAAACCTTAACCCCCGTAGGTATAGGCAATGGATCCATTATAATGACCTTTCTAGCCTTCATTTTAAAGATGAATAGTTTGTGACGTTCCATGAAAGAGTAAGGCATTAGAATCTGCAAAAAATAATCATTGATATATAGTAGTTACAAAATGACAAAACTCACCAATAAAAAATTTTGTACGCTACAATAAATTAATAACCACGAACGAACATTGAATTAATAAATTAAACATGGGAGTACTATTATAAATATGTGTTTGTAGAAAATAAAAGGAGAAACAAGAGGACATACAATTTATACACACTATTTTATACTTTCTGCCTTTCATATAAGGGCAATAAATACAAATACAATATGAAGATTATAATGGATGTAACAAAGGATAATAACTTACATCGCTGCAATCTGAAATATCGTACTCCATATCAGGCCAACATTCAAACAATTTTGCCAACCGAGTAACATCTAGTTTGGGTTTACGGAGAGGGTCTCGAGGAAAATCAGATATGGTCTGTTTTTGATCAAAAATATTGTTATTACGAACATGAACACAATAATTGTGATATTATATCACATCACATATAAAATAATTATATGACTTACAATAAATTGTAGATCCATGTAGTGGTATTTGTCTTCACACCACAACAAGGCCTCATCACATGCAAACATCCGAACAGCCAGATTAAAACAATCAATATCCATCGGCTTATTTGTGTCTAATATGTCCATGATTTTCTTGATACTTATAGAAATTGGATAAGGCTTACTGCTTCGAATCCATTCTTTCCTATTAAATGATTAACATATCTTTCGTTAAAGCAGGCTCATATGTAATAAAGTTAAACTAACACATCATTGTACTAAATAAAAAGTACTTACTGTAAGTATTTGTTGTCTATCGACATGATGTACGCGCATAATGCACACACCAATTCTTCGGTGGTTGACGAAATTATTCTTCTTTTCTTGGAAAAAACACATGGAGATACATCCAATTTAAACTCATTTGATGCGTATGATAGTTTAGGTACCTTAAACGAAGTTTCAATAATATCAACTTTAGAATCAACTTTAGCTGGACCCTCTGTATCTTCATTCTTCTGTTCAGGATCTTCTTGTTTTTTCTTTGTATTTGATGCATATGGCAGTGTAGCTGACTTAAACGGAGTTTCAATAATCTCAACATCACTTGGACCCTCTATATCTTCAATTTTAGATTCTTTTTGTTGTTGTCCTTTATTTGTATTTAATTTGGACTCCCATAGGATAGAGGGCAGCTTAAATCTAAAATTTATTATATCATCCTGCAAAATAGTGTAATATATAAATAAACATTCATACATGCAAGTTTATAAATATACATACCATGAAATATGATATTTATTAATTTACCTGGGTTACATTATCGGATAAGCAAGTTCCAGTCCAATATTCCATATAGTTTATCATCCACAGACCACATGATACTCTATATATACCAATTAAAATAAAAATGCTTAATTATATACAACATATGTAGAAATAAACTCAAACAATTTTGTAAGTTATAAGCCACATAAACTTTACCCATCTGTTTGCATTTGCTCTGTGATCTTCTCTACAACCGGCCATGACGCAACATCGTGGTTTGGCCATTTGTCTTGATTAAAATTTTTATGTTCTGCTACAAGCTTGATTTGTCTCTCTAGCCCTTTCAACTATTTTGATAAATATATAGCATTACAATATTATTAATTATTAACAATAATGTAATAACAAAAACCATCGTAATAAAAAATAAATAATAAATAATAATTACTTACTGTAGTTTCAAGGTCTCTACGGTCTCTTATTTCTAGTCCCATTGAATCAAGAACATGTACCTCACTTTTATTTGCATTAATCACTGCCAGGTACCAGTGAAAATTTTGTATGTTAATGGGAATGAAGACCTGTAATAAACATTAACATTTATCCATTAACATTATACAATGATAGATTTTATTTCAGTATAGATGAACTGAGATATTAGTTTACCATATCAGCTTGCAAATATATCTCCACTCTTTTACCAAGATCATCATCATCCTTATAATTTAAGACCACGTTAGGGTCACCATCACGCTTAAGCAGGCTCGAAATATACGTGTTCTCCAAAAAAACCTTTCCATCTTCTCTGTGAAGTAAATGCTCCTCGTCCCTTATACAATGAATATAAGCACTGAGTACCTATTTGTAATAAAATAATATAGTTAGCAGACAAACAATATCTTTAAATCTATATACTTCATACATATACTTACTTCTCCATTCATCTGCATGTCATCATGAAAAATACACTCCATATCATTCCTATCTAACCACGCGCTGTTGATATCTACCAAAACTTTTTTCCCGGCAATGATTTCAAATATTCATTAATCTTTTCATCTTCTTTGGTACACATATAGTCTGCAACAAATGTTTTTTAAATAGATAAATAATATCAAAGCAAAACAAAAGAAGATGCAACAAAATAAATGTGGAAACACTTACCTTGAGGCACAATTTGAGTCGTGTTTGATTTCTTTGGTTTATTGTGTTGTGATATTATACTCATAGCGGGCATGTCATTTTGTTCTATCATCTGTACATCACAAAATGTACCGAAGAATACTGTTACCTAAAATATGTTTAAAAACAGTAGTGATATACTAAACAATGGGTGCATATAAAATTATGTCTAAATACTATAAATAAGGTGTGCCTAAATAATATAAATAATGTGTGCCTAAAAAACTATCCATCAGGGAGAGGGGGCAGTGAGGTTTGTTCACCTTGAGAATTAATAGTTTTACACTAATCTCGTGCTGCTGTTACACCTACATGCAAAGAGCAAACACATTATTATAATCAAATCAACAACATTTGGGAGTATACGTTAAAAACAAGAGGAGAAACTCTACAGCCGCACCGCATCCTCCCACTCACCTCCGCAAGCCACCGCACCCAGCCTCGGCAGCACGCAGATCCTCTGCCAACCACCGCACCCAACAAGTATCGACAGCACGCAGATCTCGCCGGAGCGCTGCGGCAGGAGAGGGAGCACGCAACCGGTGGAGAGGGAGCACGCAGCCGGCAGGAGAGGGAGCAAATAGATCTGGCCGGCGGTCAAGGGAGCACACACATCTCGCCGGTGGTCACCTCCACATGCGCTCTCTTCATCACTCTCCGTCCACTCCCCTTCACAAGCGTCCACACCTAGCCTGTCTCGGCGCCGTCAGTGGGAGAGGGAGCACGCGCAGATCCAGCGTCGTCGCCCTCCGTCCACTCCTTGCAATCGCTGGCGAGCGCTCTCGTCGCCGTGGGATTTGTTCTCGTCGCCGGCTACAAGAAGAAGATAAGTAGTTCTGTTGCTCCTTCACGATTGCAAAAATTTTGGCGAAGCTAGGTTCGGCTAGGGAGGCCGTAGGCAGCGTGCTAGTTGTTATTGCCATGGAGGATATATATGCAGTCTATTTCTTCTATCCTTAAAATTCAGTTAGAATCATATCATATAATTTGAAGAAAATCTGTGCGATCTGTTTCTATCCTTTCTGTTAGAGTTGGATTGTGTTTTTATTTTGGTCTGAGTTGGGTTGATGTGCTTCCTTTTATTTTTCATGACCAGGTGTCTGTGTCCTTTCCTTCTTATATGTTTTGTTTTATGCCATTTAACTTGTTAATTTTTTTGATTATTCTTTTAGATGTGCATGTTCATAGAAGTGGACAAAGATGTGTTGTTTTTGCAATTAGCAGATTCCACATCTGAAAAAATGGTTTCTGTTAGCATTGTATATGATATTTTTCATTGCTTAGTATGAGATTTCAATTGTGAAATTTTTCAAGATGAATAATCCTAAGACCATTTGCTGACAAGCTTGATGTGCTACTTCTGTACAGCTGGAGAAGAGTGCTGTTCTTTTTAGGCCAAAGTTGATTGTTGCTGGTGCAAGTGCATATGCTCGTCTTTATGATTATGCCTGCATAAGGAAGGTGAGTTTTGCTCCTCAATAGAGCGCATTGAATCGTCATCTTCTGTCCTCATCCAATAAGTCCACTTATATTGTTCAATCTGCAGGTATGTGACAAGCAGAAGGAATACTACTCACAAGTCACTCCGTGGACCACGTGGAGCCATGATCTTTTATAGGAAGGGGGTGAAAGAAATAAACAAGCAAGGGAAAGAGGTATACTGCTTCTATTTCAGCGAGCCTGTGAGCTCATGCTGTAGAACTCTCATTTTTGAAAATATAAAAAGGCCTAATGACCCTCTACGGTATAGGTTACGTATGATCTTGAGGACAAGATCAATGCTGCTATCTTCCCAGGTCTGCAAGGTGGACCTCATAATCATACCATTACTGGGTTGGCTGTTGCACTTAAGCAGGTCTGCAGCACTTCTGATCCTTGATGTTTTATGTTATTTTCTATGTCACATTATTTGCCCCTTGTCTTAGATTTTAAGACAGTGTTTAACTTGCCAGGCAACCACTCCGGAGTACAGAGCTTATCAAGAACAAGTTATCAGCAACAACGCAAAATTTGCACAGGTATGTGCTTAAATCTTGCTGGAATTATCTATCAGCAGAACTTGCTGGAATTATCCATCAGCAGAACAAGATTTATGATTATATCTGCTAACTTATTCTGATAAAAAAGTCTGCTAACTTAAAATGATGATTGATAAGTAATCAATCATGTTTTATGTTTGACTTGTTCTTTATTTTACAACTCTCTCGTGATAGATTCTGTAGCTACTATGGTTAATAATGGTCTTATTCTTGATTTTGTTCCCTTGAGCATGTTATCAAGTGCAAATGATTAGTTCTCAACATGATAAATTGTGCTTCAAAGTTTAAACCACTTACGAACCTCGTTATCGTAAGGTGACTGATATGTCCCTATAAGTTGACATCAATCATACCAAGGTATGTTAGGATTACTAAACGAAACCGAATCATTTTATGCAAACGGTAAATATATAGGGAAAAACTTTTGAAATGTAGTTAGGCAATATCAATGGTACCTTTTTTGACATGGTTTGTAATATCTATCAATGCAGTCCGACCACGTTTTTCCGTTCCCATTGTGAGAAGTGATAGATCGAACCTTATTTGTACGATCTATAACTGTAATAATTGAACATAGAATTGTGAATCTTAGCCATATCAAATATGAACAAACTGATTGTATGCCATAGCAAATATGTTTGAAGAAGTTAGTAGTGATATAATCAGGTTCCATATATCTCTTTAGATTTTTTGTTTTCTCTGTTATCATTCTATACTGTTATCATAATTCAGTAGTGCTATAATCAAGTTCCATATATCTCTTCGGATTCTTTGTTTTCTCTGTTATCATTCTATACATATGTGCTTTCATTCTTATGTTATCAGTAGAATAGGTAAATAGTTCACAATCAAGTCAGCTATCAAAAAGAAATAATGCATTAGGCAGAACTAGCAAGATTATTCGTCATCTAATATTTTGATTTTTCTATACAATAGGTCCTGTTGGAGCATATTATTCCTTTTAATAATTCTGAAGCACCTTCCTAGCTACCTATCAAGCAATTGGATTTTATTTTTCTCTCCCAGTTCTTGCTGAAACTTCTGTTCTTAATATTCATGGTTTGGCTGACAACCATTACATGCTAAATGTGTTATATTAAAGTGGTTGCTTTGCCAAAATGAATACATGCTATTTTGTGTTGGTGTATGCATCATATATCATATTGAATCCTGTTGATGTATGTGTACCTCCTGCGTTTGATTGGGAAAATGTGTGTTGTAGGTTGGCTGTGGGCGTCCAGCACGGCGGGAATGCATTAGGCAGAACCAGCAAGATTATTGGTCATCTAATATTTTGATTTTTCTATACAATAGGTCCTGTTGCAGCATATTATTCCTTTTATTAATTCTGAAGCACCTTTCTAGCTACCTATCATGCAACATATTTTTTGATGGTTTGCAGTGATGTAAGCATTCTTGCTGCAATTGGATTTTATTTTTCTCTCCCAGTTCTTGCTGAAACTTCTGGTCTTAATATTCATGGTTTGGCTGACAACCATTACATGCTAAATGTGTTATATTAAAGTGGTTGCTTTGCCAAAATGAATACATGCTATTCTGTGTTGTTGTATGCATCATATATCATATTGATTCCTATTGATGTATGCGTACCTGCTATGCTTGACTGGGAAAATGTGTGTTGTAGGTCGGCTGTGGGCGTCCAGCGCGGCGGGCGCTCGTCGCGGTAGCAGTGACATTCGGCGCGGCGGGAGCGTCGGCTCTGGGCGTTCGGCGCGACGAGAGAAATTCTGGCATTGAAAAATCATGTTTGCTACAATTGTGTATTGATGTATTTTAATTCAGCTGTTGTTGCTACAATTTGTGTATTGATGTATGCGTACCTGTTGCGCTCGGTGGCCGTTCGACGCGGCGACGCGTCGGTAGGAACCTCACCTCGCCTCGCCTCTGGGCGTTCGGCGCCGCTCTAGGGCGTTGGGCGCGACGGGAGAAGCCTCGCCTCTAGGCGTTCGACGCCGCTTCGCTACAATTTTAATTCAGCCGTTGTTGTTACAATTTTTTGTGTATTAATGTATGAGTACCTGTATTTTAATTCAGCCGTTGTTGCTACAATTTGTGTATTAATGTATGCGTACCTGTTCCGCTCGGTGGTCGTTCGACGCGGCGGCGCGTCGGTAAGAGCCTCGTCTCGCCTCTGGGCGTTCGGCGCCGCTTCTGGGCGTTCGACGCCGCGGCTGGACGATCGGCGCCGCTTCTGGGCGTTCGGCGCCGCGGCGGGATGGTCGGCTCGGCGTCCGGCGACACGGCTCGACTGTGGGCGTCGGCGCGTTGGCAGCTCGGTGGTGGGGGAGGGCTGACGGAAGAGATTTGATTTCCGGAAATCTCGGCTGATTAGTTCGAGCTTTGCTGCATGGACGGGAATCGGCTGATTGATTAGTTGGGTTTCCCTGCATGGAAGGAACGCAATGCATGGAAGGTGATCAACGGTCGTGATCGTTTCAATGAGTATGAGTAATCAATGGATGGCTCAGATTGTCCAAATGAGTAAACGAACTCGCTAATTATATATTAGTATAGATAAATTTAATACTCTAAAATAATATCTAAGGCGCTAAAATTTAGGCCCCGTATCGGTCAGATATTTCTGCTTCCACCGTGTACTGGACTCCATTTTCCACATAGTTGCTTCTTCTGGAATCTGGATACCTCCGTCAGAATCACTGCGCCACCTGTGCCTTGGGTGCTTACAAAGTTGCTGTTCGGGGACGCCGGACATACTGTTGTGCGATATTTCCTTGATTGGCCGGTGCACTTGGTGCTCACGCAACCACGCCTTCGCCAGATGTTGCTCAGGCAAGAGAAGGTAAAACTCCTTTTTTTCTATTTGTTATATCGGTTAAATTACTGCAAGGTTATTTATTCCCGGTGTTTAATATTTGAAGGATAAAATACCTATGATATATTTGTGCATATTTGATGAAATGCCTATTTATCCTGAGTTACATGCATAATGTTTGTGAGTACTTTGTTTTTTTTGCCACGAGCCACATGAAATGCTTATGATTTGGAAATTTGTTTGTTCATTTGTTATCTGATCTGTGAGTTGTATTAATCTGCCTTCAAGCACAATGCTCATTTACCCTCCTTTGGTCGCTATTTTCGGTTCTACAAGTAGTATCAAAGCCTGGTAAGGGTTTTTACATACCTTAACTGGTTCTAACCTAAGGTAGTGATCATTACTTCTGCTGGAAATGTTATGTCTCTTGAGGTTTTTGGCTATAATTATTGGAAGACTCACACGCGGGCCTATCTATTGAGCCAGAGCTCAAGAATATATGACATATGTGTTTATGATTTTTTCACTGTGCATTCGTCTGCTGAGCGTTCTACCCCTGAGTTAGTCGCTGAGCATGACTTGAAAAACAAAGCAGTGAACATTCTCTAACAAGAAGAGCACCGCCGGTGGCTCCTACAACTCTAACAAGCACAATAGCTCCGACAAGTACACCTTCACCAAAGGCAAGTCTAAGACAAAGTTCTTCACCAAAAGCCAGATCTTACCTATTGGTAAGGTTTTTTGAATTGATTTCTCTAGTTCATTTAGCTCTTCTCACTGTTTGATTGCTGGATCCTCCTCTAAGCTCTGGAGGTGACATAGGATGTTAGGTTATTTGAGCTTTGATCTGCTAGTTAGATTGAGTTCTATGTACCTCATCTAAGGATTTTCTAACCTTAAGATGGAGAAGGATATAATTTGTCATCCCTGTCATCATGGGAAGATGGTTGTCGCTTCTCACACACCTATGACTCAGGTAATGACTTCTTACCAGGGAGAGTTGTTACATATGGATACTGTTGGTCCAGTTCGAGTACGTTTAGTTGGTGAGAAGTGGTACACGCTTGTGATTGTTGATGATTTTTCTCGATTTTCGTGGGTTTTCTTTTTGGACTCTAAGGATGAGGCTTTCCATTTTATTCATGACCTGATCCTGAAGCTGAAGAATGCGAACAATATTCGGATGCGAGCAATTCGTTCTGACAAAAGTTTTGAGTTTAAGAATTCTTATTTCATCAGTTTTTGTAGTGATCAGGGTCTTGAGCACCAGTTTTCTGCCCCTTACACTCCCCCACAGAACGACATTGTGAAATGAAAGAACCACACACTAGTCGAGATGGCTAGGATGATGCTCGATGAGCATAGGACTCCTATGCGATTTTGGGCCGAAGCTATGAACACAACTTGCTATCTGGCCAACAAAATTTTTCTTAGAGCTTACCTAGGTAAGACATCATATGAGTTGCAGTATGGCAGATAGCCTAAGGTGAGCCACTTGCGAGCGTTGACTGCAAGTGTTTTGTACTCAAGAAGGGAGGGCATTTGGACAAGTTTGAATCTTGTTGCTGGGATGAAGTCTTTCTTGGTTATGCTTTGCATTCTCGAGGCTTCCGAGCCTAGAACTTCGACTCCCAGTAGCTTGTTGAGACGTGTGAAGTTTCTTTTGATGAGTCTATGCCTTCTATTACTACTTCTTTCGAGCTTTCTAGTGATGATGAGCTTGAAGAGACAATCTTTGAGGAAGATAAGGACACTCAAGCTATTGATGAGGGTGGGCTTTCTGCACAACCTATAGAACCCACGCCTTCTGTGATGTCTACTGATGATGAGGGCGGACCTCTGATCACTACTTCTACTTTGATCGAGCCCTCTCAGTTGAGTCCATAGGTGCCAGTTGCTGACTCCAGTAAAGTGACATCGAATTGTCAAGGCTACCGGGCAGTTTAGCGTGATTACCCCTCATAGCTCATCATAGGTGATCTCACTTTGAGATCTTTACGTTCTCAAGCTGGTTCTCTTGCTGTGTTTGTTGAATTTGCTTTTGTTGCTACTTTTGAGACTAGAGATGTTTCTCACGCTTTATGTGATGCAAATTTGATAAATGCAATGCAAGAAGAGCTTGAAAATTTTGTTCGCAATCGGGTTTGGACAGTAGTTGAGTTGCCACCTAGATGCAACCCCATAGACACCAAGTGGGTGTTTAAGAATAAGCAAAGTGAATATGGGGTTGTGGTACACAACAAAGCTCGATTAGTTTCCTAGGGGTTTTGCCAGAATGAGGGTATTGATTTTGAGGAGACTTTTGCTCCTATTGCCCGTCTTGAGTCCATTCGCATACTTTTGGCATTCGTTGCTTCGAAAGGTTTGAAGCTTTTTCAAATGGATGTCAAGAGTGATTTTTGGAACAGGTACAAAGAGGAGGTCTATGTTAGACAGCCCCCAGTTTTGAAAACCCTAAGTTTCCTCGGCATGTTTCCAAACTACAAAGAGCTTTATATTGTTTGAAGAAAGCCCCTAGGGTTTGGTATGATCGTTTAAAGCGGTTTTTGTTGGGGAACGACTTTGTATGGGTTATGTTGTCAAAACTCTTTTCTTGCTCAAAAATGGCTCTGATTTCTTGATCGCTCAGATTTACGTGGATGATATTATTTTTGGTGGTTTTACTGATGAGCTTGTGTCCAAGTTTTCTGAGAAAATGCACAATGAGTTTGATATGAGCCTTATGGGTGAGCTTAAGTACTTTCTAGGGCTTCAGATCAAGCAGACAAAGGACGACACTTTCATCCACTAGAGCAAGTACACACGAGAAATGTTGAAGAAGTTCAACTTCGGTAAAGAGCTGAAGCCTCAGATGACCACCATGGGCACATCTGGGGGCCTGGACAAGGACGAGAGCGGTGTCAAGGTCAACGAGAGAGAGCATCAATGGATGATCAGTTCACTTCTATACTTAACTGTGATGAGGTTGTACATCCAGTTCGCCGTTGGGGTGAACACCCGGTTCTAGTCTTCTCCACACACATCTCATCGTTAGGCTGTGAAGCGCATTTTCAGGTATCTTACATATGCGCCCGATCTTGGTCTTTACTATTTTGTATCATCATCATCTCTTGAGTTATCTGGCTTTTCCGACGCTAATTTTAGTGGGTGTCAGCTAGATCGGAAGCCAGCTACCGGTACTTGCTAGTTCCTTGGTTCTTCAATTGTTTCTTGGTCTTCGCGTAAACAATCTGGAGTTGTGATTTCCACTACAGAGGCTGAGTATGTAGCTACTGCTAGCTGCTGCTCACAATTGCTTTGGATGATTTCCACTCTTAAAGATTTTGGGTTATCTTTCCCTACTAGAGTGCCTTTGTTTTGTGACAGCACTAGCGCGATTAGTGTAGGGAAAAACCCATATTTTCATTCGAAAACCAAACATATTAATGTGCGCTTTCACATTTTGAGGGATCAATATGAGAAATGTGTCATTGACCTTGTTCATATTGATACTCACATTAGTTGGCTGACATTCTCACCTAACCCCTAGATCAGTCTACTTTTGAGCGTTTGCGAGGGGATTTGGGAGTGTGTATCCTTTTTAGGATATTTTGAGTCTTTTCTTTCTTCTTTACTCTCTTATTTTAGTCTTTTCGTGTGAGTACATTTCATGTGTATTCATATATCCAAACTTTGAGCTTACTTCTGTTATATGATTAAACTGCCTTTACTTATTCCTATTAGTATATGCTTTTGAATACCTATTGATGATCATGATTTGGTTCAGTTCACATAATATATCTTATTTTTCATATGCGTAGCTTTTATGCTTTAAACTTGAAAAATGATCACCATTGATTATGGTAACTAGCATGTGTAGCTTGAATGCTTTTGCTATATTTTACATGCCTGGTAACTGAATCCTTTATTTTGATACAAATATGCAACTTGGACATCTATATGCTTTACATGGAAAACATGATATAAAATGGTAAAAATCATGAAAAATGAAAAAAAATCCATGCCTTTTATGCTTATGTGAAAAGATCTAGGTAGGTTTACCGTGTCGCATTGCATTGTTCTGGATTGCTTACCATAACATTTTTGGTATGAACTAGGATATTGTAATGTATGTTAAGACCAATGTCTTAAACTTCTAATGGTCTTGTTCTGGCCTAGGCTTGACTTGGTCGGTTAGCATAAGGTTGACATGCAAATAACCCCTAGAACAACTGAAAAAGGAAAAGAAAAAAGACTGAAAATTTATAGATAACAAGTTTGCTGAGTCTCTGAGTTTTGGATAATGCTAATCTTGGTAGATATTAGATAGCCTTTCGCAATTCATGCTTTACTTTGCTTGTTAACTAGAAAATGTGGTGATGCTTTTGTTTGCAAAAATCTAAAAAATGCGTGCTAATGACTTTCTTTAGATTATATTGATTGCACTAATCATACCATGTTTCTTAGACAATATTCTTTGCTATGCTTGCGAAATTTTGTAATTGGAGTTAATCATATCTGAGAAGCATGCTTTTTACACTCCATTTGCACCCTAGTTGAATTCATTGCATATTCTGAGGAGGAGCTGCATTTTAGGCGCATTTTAGGGGGAGTTGAGTTCATGTCTCTTTTGAGTGCTTTTAGTCTCACTTGAATACTTGATGAGTCCAATTGTCAACAAGGGAGAGAAATGTTAGGATATTTGATCTTTTAGAAGAGCTTAGGGAGAGATTTTTGGCTTTCTCTGGGATTGGTTTAAGGGGGAGTTGTATTTTCTTATGCCTTTACTCTTCTAGATTGTCAACAAGGGAGAGAAATGTTAGGATATTTGATCTTTTAGAAGAGCTTAGTGTAACACCCCAAATTTTCAAAGTAATAAAAATATTATTTAATTCAATTTCTTGAATTTATTATTCTGAAAATACCTTTAATACCCTCCTCTCCCATTTTGAACTACAACATAGAGTTAATGACCAAACCAGGAGCTGAAAATTTTTGTATAAACTCCCAAGGCCAAGATATATTTTTGAGAATTTTTACAAATTTTTATCAACTTGGGAAGTAGCCTTATTATTTTAAACCAATTTCTGCAATTAATTTTAATCAGAAAAGATTTTAACCAGTAATGGGCCTCCCCTCCCTTTCTCCCTCTCCCACCCGGCCCAGCCTGAGGGAGTTCACCATTGCCTTTCGCGCCGCCCACGTCCCCGCCGGTGTCATCGCAGTGAAACAGCAGGAGTTTCGCGACCTGCACCAGGGAAGTCGAACTGTCATGGAGTACCTCCATGAGTTCAACCGCCTCGCCTGCTACGCACCGGAAGAGGTGCGGACCGACACCCTCCGCCAGGCTAAGTTCCTCCGGGGACTTAAGGATGAGCTGTCCATCCAGCTCGTCGCCACCGACTACGCCGACTTCCAACGGCTAGTCAATAAGGCGCTCATCCAAGAAACTGAGCAGAACAGGTTGGACCTCAAGAAGAGGAAGATGATCGCCTTCAAGCATCAGCAGGCGAACTCTCAGAGGCCCCTCTTCGTCCCTCCGCCACCAGCGCCCGCCTACCATCCTCGGCCCGCCTACAGGCCACCTCACGCCGCCGGTGGATCCAACGCTGGGCATCCTCGCCCCTCTCCACCAGCTCCGACCGCTCAGCCGACGCTAACCGCCAAGGCCCTGATCTTGAACGATCGCCAAGGGAGGCCGGTCGTCTGCTTCAACTGCCGCAAGGAAGGGCACTATTCGCACTAGTGTCCTCACCCCAAGCAACACCAAGGCGCGGCACCCAACCAGGCGGTTCGTGCCCACGTCAATCACATCACCGCGGAGGAAGCTCAGGACGCTCCCGAAGTCATGCTCGGTACGTTTACCGTGAATTCCGTACCAGCTACGATTTTATTTGACTCTGGAGCGACACACTCCTTCATCTCGGAAGATTTTGTGAAAATCAACGAATTGGACGTACTCCCTCTATCCGTCCCCATGATGATTGCCACTCCCGGCAATAAAACCTTAGCCCACTTATACAACCCTAAGGTTCAGATAGAGATCCAAGGAGTATTATTCCGGGCTGAGCCAGTCCTCATAAAGTGCACCGGACTCGACCTCATCCTAGGGATGGATTGGTTGATGAAGCATAAGGGAGTGATCAATTGTGCCAACAAGTCCGTCACAGTGACCAACCCCGAAGGCGAAGCCGTCACCTTTCGGATGACCTGCCACAGACCACTCGAAGCGTCCCTTCATTCGCTAGCCCTTGAAGAAGTGCCCGTAGTCAAGGAGTTCATAGGACGTCTTCCCAGAGGACCTACCAGGAATGCCTCCCAAGCGGGACATCGAATTTAGAATCGAACTTGTCCCTGGGACCACTCCAATCTCCAAGCTCCCATACCGGATGGCCGCCAATGAATTAGCCGAGGTCAAGAGCAACATCGAAGACCTAGAGTAGAAAGGGTACATCCGACCGAGTACCTCACCTTGGGGTGCACCTGTCATCTTTGCCATGAAGAAGGACAAGACCAAGAGGATGTGCGTGGACTATAGAGCCCTGAACGACGTAACCATCAAGAACAAGTATCCACTGCCTCGGATCGACGACCTGTTCGATCAACTGAAGGGATCCTCGGTGTTTTCCAAGATTGACCTCAGGTTAGGTTATCACCAATTGAGGATTAGAGAAGAGGACATACCCAAGACTGCCTTCACCTCCCGCTATGGACTCTACGAGTATACTGTGATGTCGTTCGGACTCACGAATGCTCCGGCCTTTTTCATGAACATGATGAACAATGTTTTCATGGAGTTCTTGGATAAGTTCATCATGGTATTCATCGACGATATCCTCGTCTACTCCAAGACCAAGGAAGAACACGAGACTCACCTCCGCCTGACCCTCAGAAAGCTAAGGGAACATCAACTGTACGCCAAATACAGCAAGTGCGAATTTTGGTCATCCGAGGTGAAGTTCCTCGGCCATGTCATATCTGCTGGAGGGATAGCGGTGGACCCGACCACCGTGGAAGCAGTGACCAACTGGCTGCAGCCCACAACCGTGACCGAGATCTGAAGTTTTCTCGGATTAGCCGGATACTACCGCCGGTTCATCGAGAATTTTTCAAAGATCGCCAAGCCTATGACTAGACTTCTACAGAAGGAAGTAAAATTTGAATGGACCCTAGACTGTGAAGAAAGCTTCCAGACCCTCAAGAAGAAGCTCGTGTCAGCCCCTATTCTGACTCTGCCAGACATCCGGAAAGACTTCCACGTCTACTATGATGCCTCCCGTCAAGGATTGGGATGCGTCTTAATGCAAGAAGGGAAGGTGATATCCTACGCCTCCCGACAGCTGAGACCGCATGACCTGAACTACCCAACCCATGACCTGGAATTAGCAGCCGTGGTTCAAGCCTTGAAGATATGGATACACTACCTTGTGGGGAATCGGTGTGAGGTCTTCACCGACCACAAGAGCCTCAAGTATATCTTCACCCAACCAGACCTGAACCTCAGGCAAAGGAGATGGTTGGAACTGATCAAGGATTACGACTTGGGCATCCATTATCATCCAGGCAAGGCAAATGTGGTGGCATACGCCCTTAGTCGAAAAGGGTACTGCAATGCCATCATGGTGCAGGACCAAGCACCTTTGTTATACAAGGAGATGGAAAGGCTGAATTTAGGGATCACCACCCGAGCGTACCTCACCGCCTTGGAGTCTAGGCCTGTCTTAATAGACCAGATCCGAGAACAACAAAAGGAAGTGTTGGAACGGAAACGGCGACCAGAGGGGGGGTGAATGGGAGCTTTTAAAATTTCGGGCTAAAAACTTAGCCTTCGGTTCTGTTCTGTCTTCTGCGGAACAGGCTTCGAACACTACCTTCGAAGGTCTGGTTCGGAGGTACTTCGACAGCTCCGAACACAGGCTTCGCAGGAGCAAAAGTTCGAAGCCAAGAAGACTTCGCTCCACGAACAACCCTCGAAAATCTACTCTGCTAAGTCAGTGCAGGCTCCGCACACGAGGTGCTTCGAGCAGGCTTCGCACTTCACCCTTCGCAAGAGTGGACAGCCCTCTGAGGACTTCGACCAAGTACTTGGCGACAGCAACTGGTGCCGGGCTTCGTACGCGAAGGTCTACACGCACACAAAACGGACCACGCTAAGGGCTTCGACACAAGAAGCACTACGGGAAAAGATCAGGGCTTCGCTAGTAAGCAGCGAGGTCTTGCCTCGAGTTACACAGAGCGACAGCACACTGTAAAACACACTTCGCGAGAAAAACACCCTTCGCCAAAACAAGCTTCGGTGCACTAAGACTAGCGAGGTATGCTACGCGAGTTCAAGCAAAAGCACACAGAAGCAGGGCTTCGCCGCTTGAACAAGGAACACTAAAATAAATTGAACTCAGAATGAATACAGCGAGGTCTGTCTACAGGAGCTCAACAGTAAATGCTCAAAGTGTTAAATGTTACCTACCGAGCCCCCATATTTATAGCCCACGGCTTCATCCTAAGGAAGTGACTACATTACCCCTAGGGTTTACAACAGATTTGACTCTACAGAACTAAGGGGTACAAAAGGTAGTCCACCTTTATTTTGGAGGCTTCTCTGTCAGCTGCAGAGGGGACAGTGTCAGCCTTTTTCAGAACAGACAGTGTCAGCCTTTACAGAGTTGACTTCTGGAACCTCCCTTCGCACCGGAGGGTGCGGTAGCTTCGGCGAGAAGCCTGCAGCCTGTTGGCCTTCGTTCCGCCGAAGAAGTCCTTCGATACAATGACGGTTTTGAGCCGAAGCCGTCAAAGCCCTTTGGGTCTTCGCACCACCACCTTCGGAGTGGACCTCCACGGCTTCGCAGCTACTCCGAGCTCAACCACCGTCCGTCCGTGTACCGAAGCCATGCATGGCCGAAGCACCACAAGTCAACCTCACTCCGAAACCCCACCTTCGGAGTACCACCCTTCGAAGTCCCTCCTTCGTCCAAGGCCTCCGCATGAAGCATTCCATGAGCACTCCGTCGCAGTGCCTCTTCCCGAGCACACTCCTCGACGAGCCTCACCCGGACCATGCCTTCGATGCGCCTCGACTTCTGAGACCTTCGTCGGGCCACCTTCGAGTGTCTCCCTCCGGAGCACACTTCGAACACCTTGCCTCCGCAGAGGGCTTGATCCACCAACTCCGAAGTCACTCCATTCGGAGTACCTTCGAAGTGCCTCACCTCCGAGGACTTTGTCTCGGAGTACCTTCAGCCGGAGCCACGCTCCGCACTCTCTGCCTTCACCTGGCACGCCTCGACCCGAGGACCGACCCGGTCCACCTTCGCAGCCACCGTGACGGAGCTCCCCGCTCCCCTGACATCAAGCCTCCTGCTTGACCCAGGTTCACCCGGCTCGAACCTTGTCCGTCGCCTCCGAAGTCCCTGCGCACCACAGACAAGCAAACAAGTGTTTTCCAGTAATCCGGAGACCTCTCCGGGTTAGCAACCTCCGGCACACACTCCGGTGTACCGCCCAAAGTACCGAAGCCATCGGTACGAAACCTATCATCGCGTACTGTCGGACCCCTCCGACAGGTACACTCTGCTGCAACAGCTGCAGCAAGCAAACACCGAACACACTCCGGTAAAACCACCTCCGAACACACTTCGGAGGTACCACCTCCGAAGCCCCTTCGGAGGTACCCTTCGAACAGAGGGTAAAAAGCCTGTCAATCACTCATCACAACACCGAAACCACCCTTGGTTTCTCAATCTCCCCCTTGATGAGTGCATTGACAACCAAATCAAAGTTCAAGAAATTTTTTTTTTTTTTTAAAAATTTCAGCACACAAGTGACCATAAAAACTCAAAAAGAGCCACAGCATGTCACTTGATAAAAGAAATTTTCTCCCCCTTTGTAAAAGATTAAAAGCCCCTTTGGCAAATCTCCCCTTGAAAAGAACTCCCCCTGAGTTGCAAATTTTCTCCCCCTTTATGTCAAAAATCTCTCCCCTTTTTCGAAATTATGCCTTCTTGCGGCAGAGAACATAGCAAATCTCTCCGGAATTTCTCCCCCTTTGGCAATGCAAGCATCAAGGAGCAGTCAAAAGATGCAAAGCTTCGAAATGAATAGAATTGCAAGGACATATAATGCAAAAATATGCCAAAATTAACACAAATGATCATGTGCTCAGCTCAATTTAACAATCTGTGAAACAAGATGATGGCATGTGGTTTTGTCAGTTTGAAGTAAAAGCATCACCACGTAATCACAGCAGCTAGCCAAGAGAAGGCAAAGACTGCGCAAAGCTAACAATTTCTACCCTA
Organism: Zizania palustris; assembly: GCA_019279435.1. Classification (NCBI taxonomy): domain Eukaryota; kingdom Viridiplantae; phylum Streptophyta; class Magnoliopsida; order Poales; family Poaceae; genus Zizania; species Zizania palustris. The sequence goes on from JAAALK010000285.1 coordinate 5,377,602, forward strand.
GACAGACAATTCTTGTTCAAAAGGAGCTTTGAAAGCAAACTTGATGAGCCATTAAATTTGTTGTACTTTTCTTAATGCCAGGGGTTATTTGTTTGTCCACCTTATACTTTCCAATCAGGCCAAGCCTAGGCATGAAAGCCATTTGAAGCTTAAGGCGGTGATTTTGGCATACATTACACTATCCCAGTTCAGACCAATGTGCAATGGTAAGCAGTCTAGAATAGAGTAGTGCGACAAACAAACCCTCCTGGATCTTTTCATTGAAACCAGGCAAATCATGGATTTTTGATTTTGATTTTGATGAATTAAATATTTTGATGAGTATCCATGAATAAAGAACACATTTTTCAAGTTCCATATTTTAGCATCCAAAGAACAGTGTCTTGCTGTCAAGTAGATAAAAGATAGCGAAAAGCAGTCCAGCCTAAACAAGCTAGATGCAAGATTGTGCGGTGAGGCAAGTTTTGATTTTAGAAAATAAAACAGCATGCACAACCAATGTTCCAGATATATTTCATAGAGCTGAGCTGACATGATTTCTTTGAATTCAAAGCAGGCATATAATATCAAAAGATGTAAATGCAATTCCACACATAATGAGCATATGCAAGACAATTAAAATCAGCTCCCCCTCACAAAATGCCGTAGAGATGACAAATATCAAGTTCCCCACGCAAGTAAGCAAATCGAGAAGCATCGAGGGGTTTTGTAAAAATGTCGGCAAGCTGGTGTTGGGTATCAACATATTGAAGTTCAATATCACCCTTTGATCAAGCTCACCAATGATCTGCTCGGGAGGATGCATCCTTTGAACATGATGTGGAGCCTCGCGGCGGGATGCAGTCTCCCCCTCAACTTGTGCGTTGGAGTGGTCCAAGATGACCGATGTTGAGGTAGTCGCTTCGGGACCTCGTGCCGAAGTAGTTGAAGCGGGGTCAGCTTCGGGGGTCGATGTCGAGGGTAGTAGGGGTTCATCCTCGAATTCTCCGGGATCCTCGTCTTCGAATAAAGTCTGTTCCATGTCGTGTTCATTTGCCTGTTCAAAAGCAGAACTAACAGAGGGGGTTGATTCATCAAAAGTCACATCACATGACTCGATGACAGTGTTAGTTTCCAAGTTATAAACACGATAAGAATGACCATGAGTAGTATAACCCAAAAAGATCCCGTCAGAAGATCGCGACTCAAATTTATCCAAGTTACCACGTTTTAGGATAAAGCAGCGACAGCCAAAAACTCGAAGATGAGTAACCTTGGGCTGTCTCCCAAAACGCAGCTCATAAGATGTCAAGTTTAAAATTGAGCGCAAGAAGATTCGGTTTGAGATGTAGCAAGCAGTGTTCATGGCCTCAGCCCAAAATTTTCTAGGAGTCCTATGCTCGTCAAGCATCGTCCTAGCCATCTCAACCAAAGTGCGGTTTTTCCTCTCAACAACACCGTTCTGTTGAGGAACCCGCGGAGCAGAGAATTGATGTTCTATGCCATGCTCCATGCAAAAGTCAACAAAGAGACTATTTTTGAACTCGGTGCCATTATCGCTTCGAATGAATTTTAATGCACCAGGGAGTTCAGTGAAAAGTCTCAAAGCCAAGCTCCGAAAGTGTGAAAACACTTCATCCTTGCTGGCAAGAAAGAAGACCCAAGAGTAGCGAGAGTAATCGTCGACAATAACTAAAACATACCATTTGCCGCCTAAAGAACTAACCCGAGAAGGACCTACAGTGTCCATATGGAGAAGTTCTCCGGGCTGTTCAGTCATCACTGTGGTGACTGGCGAATGCGAAGCGGCAATCATTTTTCCATGTCGACAAGGAGCGCAAACTAAATTCTTCTCAAACTTGAGCTTGGGCAATCCTCGGATCAGACCTAGGGCGCTCAAACGAGCGAGCAACTCAAAGCTCATATGCCCTAGTCTCCTATGCCACTTCCAAAGCTCAGAAGTCGAATGTGCAACAAGACAATGAGAAGATCCAGGTGACTTCGAAAAATCAGCTCCAAAAACTCTCCCAACCCTAAAGATCTTACACACCACAACGCCATCAGAATTGAGCACTTGCGAAGTATCGCGATGAAATCGCACTTCGAAGCCCTCATCAAGCAACTGAGATACAGACAGCAAATTATATCCCAGGTTTTCAACCAAAGCAACATCTTTGAGAGTGAAGTTTGCGTTAATTCTTACCACACCTTTACCTTTCACTCTACTCCTTCGATTGTTTCCGAAGGTGATGTGTTCCCTTTGCTTGGTTGTGGTGAGGCTGGAGAACCAATTTGCATCTCCGGTCATGTGGCGCGAACAACCGGAGTCCATTATCCACGTGCCCTCCAAGCCTCGACCTGTCGCCTACACATGATAAAAACGCCTCGATCGCTCAGTGCTGGGGTGAGTAAAACAATGACGAGGCATCCAGCACTGAGTGACACGAGTAGTAGGCACAGTAAAAGCAGACGGTCTACGCACATGAAAATCAGAATGATGCAAAGTGCGAGGTCTACCTACATGCAAAGAACGCAAAGCATGACGAGGTCTCCTACTCTGACGAGGTACAAAGCTACTCGCCCGAGGTCTACCACCATATGGAACATGGTGAACACCTCGAGGAGCAAAACCTCTCCGAGAAGCACGAGGAGCCTCAAAAACAGGACGAGAGTAAAACTCAGACTCATGCATACCTAAAGATGGGTAATGCATGTCCTGATAGCTCATCGCCTGTGCACGTCGCTCATCCTTGATGCGACGGAAACAGAAACCAATCAAATGACCCGCCCGCTGACAATAAGAACAGTGAAACACTCTCCTGGGGGCACTCTCATGGGTCACAGGAGCAACTCTCACAGGCTCCTTGGGTTTTTTCACAGTGGTTTTCTTGGGAGGAGTTTTCTTGGTAGGAGGAGTGGTTTTCTTTGGTGGATGGGTAGGCTTTTTGGCTGATGGGGTGTCCAACAGAGCTCTCTCTTTCTCTAGGGTGGTGGGAGAGGTAAAAACAGTTTTGGTCTTACTGTCTGAAGCTATCCTCTCAAAACCCAAACCTAGAGCTACCCCGGCTCTGTCAGCACACAACTTGGTCTTGGCCAAGAGCAAATCCATCCTACCCTTTCCCTCAGTGCATTTGTTAACCACGGAAAGGAGGTATTCATTTTCAGACATGAGGTTTTCAGCTCGCTCTCGAACAGTGCCTAGCTGGTCCTTAAGGGTGATGCAAGTGTCACAAACAGGTTGCACATCCTTAGAACTACCGGCCCTCTCCAATCTAGCCTCCAAATCATGAACATGCTTATCACGTAAATTAATGCTATCGCGTAATAGAGAGCAGTTCATGCAATCAATAACATCATGAGGCCTAGAATTCCACCTCCAAAAGCTGCTTCTGTGCAGTCTCAAGCTCAGAAAGAGTTTGAGCATGAACAGAACGCAACTGAGCAAGCTCACTCATGACAACAGAACATGATTCACATTCAGCATCATCAAATTTAGACTTAAGCATGGCATATTCAGTAGAAACATTTTCTAGCCTAAGTCTAAGGTCTTTTCTTTCTCTAGCGGCTTGCACAAGTAATCTATCCTGACCAAGCACTACTTCATTCAGCTCATCTAATTTAATTAGTAGCTGGTCAGATGATAGGTTTACCTCAGATGAGTCAAGCTCATCGCCGCTGTGATCGCTGTCGGCCATGAAGCAAAGGCCGGTGAAGTCACGTCCCTTCTTGTCCTTCTTGTCCTCCTTCCTTGGGGACTCCTCCTCCTCAGAGCTCGACTCCTCAGTTGAGGATGTGTCGATGTCGCTGAGAGCAGCAACAAAGCTCTGGAAGCGGCCTTGGCTACTTTCTTAGCCATCTTGCCGCGCTTGCCCTTCACAAAGGGCTTCCTCTCCTTTTTGTGGAATTTGGGGCGGTCACTCTCTTCTCTCTTCTTGACCTTGGGGCAATTGGCCTTGATGTGAGAGGTGTCGCCACATTCATAGCAGCCACTAAAACCACTTCTCCGCTGATCCCGTCTCTCATGATGAAAGCGGGTGAACCTCCGGGCAATGAGAGCAAGCTCGTCATCAGCTAGAGTATCCACCTGCTCCTTTGTGACGGAGACCAGGGAGGACAAAGCAAAACCATCTGCAAGAACACAAGTGCCTGAAGTGCTTGGTTCTGCAGTGGTGCCACGGCTAGTGCTAGAAACCAATGCCAATGGCTGTGGCAAAGAGCTTCTGTGCACTGCAAGAGATGCCTTGGCAATCTCTGTGGACTTCAGCTTGCTAAAGAGTTCGTCACAGGTCAAAGTGTCATAGCCTGTGGACTCCTCAATGCTGGATATCTTTACTTCCCATATGCTACGGTCAAGAGCATAGAGAAGCTTGATAGCCCTATCATGATCACTGTAAGCAAGCGTCCCGTTGGATCGCAAGTTACTCACTATAGCATCAAAACGCGAAAACATGGCATCTATAGATTCACCAGGTGCCTGCACAAACAGCTGATACTGTTGGTTGTAGGTGCTTTGGCGCCTGGCCTTGATTTGAGCAGAGCCCTCATGAAAGACAGTGAGTGTTGTCCAAATCTCCCTAGCAGTCCTAAGGTGCTGCACCCTGTCAAACTCACTCCGACTCAAACCAATGAACAGTATGTTCCTTGCCTTCGAGTTGGCAATATACTGATCTTTTTCAGTTTGAGTGGTGCGGGTATCAGGGATGGAGTATTGTGAGTCCACAATCTCCCAAATTGCATTTCCTTGGCTTAACAAGTAAGCCTCCATGCGCACCTTCCAGTATGCAAAATCTGTCCCATCGAACAGAGGAATTTTACTGCCTCTATCCATGTCGCCAACAGATCACAAAACCGGTTAAGGTCAACTGGTGATCTTAACCTGCTCTGATACCAATTGTTGGACCGGAAACGGCGACCAGAGGGGGGGTGAATGGGAGCTTTTAAAATTTCGGGCTAAAAACTTAGCCTTCGGTTCTGTTCTGTCTTCTGCGGAACAGGCTTCGAACACTACCTTCGAAGGTCTGGTTCGGAGGTACTTCGACAGCTCCGAACACAGGCTTCGCAGGAGCAAAAGTTCGAAGCCAAGAAGACTTCGCTCCACGAACAACCCTCGAAAATCTACTCTGCTAAGTCAGTGCAGGCTCCGCACACGAGGTGCTTCGAGCAGGCTTCGCACTTCACCCTTCGCAAGAGTGGACATCCCTCTGAGGACTTCGACCAAGTACTTGGCGACAGCAACTGGTGCCGGGCTTCGTACGCGAAGGTCTACACGCACACAAAACGGACCACGCTAAGGGCTTCGACACAAGAAGCACTACGGGAAAAGATCAGGGCTTCGCTAGTAAGCAGCGAGGTCTTGCCTCGAGTTACACAGAGCGACAGCACACTGTAAAACACACTTCGCGAGAAAAACACCCTTCGCCAAAACAAGCTTCGGTGCACTAAGACTAGCGAGGTATGCTACGCGAGTTCAAGCAAAAGCACACAGAAGCAGGGCTTCGCCGCTTGAACAAGGAACACTAAAATAAATTGAACTCAGAATGAATACAGCGAGGTCTGTCTACAGGAGCTCAACAGTAAATGCTCAAAGTGTTAAATGTTACCTACCGAGCCCCCATATTTATAGCCCACGGCTTCATCCTAAGGAAGTGACTACATTACCCCTAGGGTTTACAACAGATTTGACTCTACAGAACTAAGGGGTACAAAAGGTAGTCCACCTTTATTTTGGAGGCTTCTCTGTCAGCTGCAGAGGGGACAGTGTCAGCCTTTTTCAGAACAGACAGTGTCAGCCTTTACAGAGTTGACTTCTGGAACCTCCCTTCGCACCGGAGGGTGCGGTAGCTTCGGCGAGAAGCCTGCAGCCTGTTGGCCTTCGTTCCGCCGAAGAAGTCCTTCGATACAATGACGGTTTTGAGCCGAAGCCGTCAAAGCCCTTTGGGTCTTCGCACCACCACCTTCGGAGTGGACCTCCACGGCTTCGCAGCTACTCCGAGCTCAACCACCGTCCGTCCGTGTACCGAAGCCATGCATGGCCGAAGCACCACAAGTCAACCTCACTCCGAAACCCCACCTTCGGAGTACCACCCTTCGAAGTCCCTCCTTCGTCCAAGGCCTCCGCATGAAGCATTCCATGAGCACTCCGTCGCAGTGCCTCTTCCCGAGCACACTCCTCGACGAGCCTCACCCGGACCATGCCTTCGATGCGCCTCGACTTCTGAGACCTTCGTCGGGCCACCTTCGAGTGTCTCCCTCCGGAGCACACTTCGAACACCTTGCCTCCGCAGAGGGCTTGATCCACCAACTCCGAAGTCACTCCATTCGGAGTACCTTCGAAGTGCCTCACCTCCGAGGACTTTGTCTCGGAGTACCTTCAGCCGGAGCCACGCTCCGCACTCTCTGCCTTCACCTGGCACGCCTCGACCCGAGGACCGACCCGGACCACCTTCGCAGCCACCGTGACGGAGCTCCCCGCTCCCCTGACATCAAGCCTCCTGCTTGACCCAGGTTCACCCGGCTCGAACCTTGTCCGTCGCCTCCGAAGTCCCTGCGCACCACAGACAAGCAAACAAGTGTTTTCCAGTAATCCGGAGACCTCTCCGGGTTAGCAACCTCCGGCACACACTCCGGTGTACCGCCCAAAGTACCGAAGCCATCGGTACGAAACCTATCATCGCGTACTGTCGGACCCCTCCGACAGGTACACTCTGCTGCAACAGCTGCAGCAAGCAAACACCGAACACACTCCGGTAAAACCACCTCCGAACACACTTCGGAGGTACCACCTCCGAAGCCCCTTCGGAGGTACCCTTCGAACAGAGGGTAAAAAGCCTGTCAATCACTCATCACAACACCGAAACCACCCTTGGTTTCTCAGGAAGACCCGGACATCTTGAAGATCCAGCAGAACATGAGAAAGGGTAAAGCCCCCGGATTTTCCGAGGACGAGCACGGTACCATCTGGTTCGGAAACCGGATATGCGTACCCGACAAGCCTGAGTTGAAGACCCTCATCCTTCAAGAAGCCCACGATACTCTATACTCCATCCACCCCGGTAGTACAAAGATGTATCAGGACCTGAAGGAAAAATATTGGTGGGTCAGCATGAAGAGAGAAATAGCTGAGTATGTGGCCAAGTGCGACACATGCCGGCGAGTCAAAGCAGAACATCAAAGACCTGCCGGACTTCTTCAACCCCTCAAAGTCCCTGAATGGAAGTGGGAAGAAATAGGAATGAACTTCATCACAGGACTGCCCAGGACCCAAGCTGGTCACGATTCTATCTGGGTGATCGTCGACCGACTCACCAAGGTGGCTCACTTCATCCCGGTCAAGACGACTTATACTGTCGCCAAGTTGGCCGAGTTGTATATGACCCAGATAGTATGCCTTCACGGAGTTCCTAAAAAGATCGTATCTGACCGTGGGAGTCAGTTTACCTCCAAGTTTTGGAAGAACCTTCAAGAGGAACTCGACACCCGACTGAACTTTAGCACCGCCTATCATCCACAGACCGACGGTCAAACCGAAAGGGTGAACCAGATATTGGAGGATATGCTTAGAGCTTGCGCTCTAGACTTTGGCGGAATGTGGGACAAGAACTTGCCATATGCGGAGTTCTCCTACAACAACAGCTATCAGGCTAGCCTGCAGATGTCCCCGTTCGAAGCACTCTATGGACGTAAGTGCAGAACGCCGTTGCTCTGGGATCAAACCGGAGAATCACAACTGTTTGGGACAGATATATTAAGGGAAGTTGAAGAGAAGGTCATGATCATAAGGGACCGGTTAAAGATAGCCCAGTCCCGACAGAAGAGATACGCCGATAACCGTCGAAGAGACCTAACCTTTGAGGAGGGCGATTATGTCTATCTCTGAGTCACTCCCCTCCACGACACTCAAATGTTCAACATGAAAGGCAAGCTAGCACCCCGCTACGTCGGACCTTTTCAGATCCTCCGACGCCAAGGAGAAGTGGCATATCAACTTGAACTGCCTCCATCATTGGCAGGAGTTCACGATGTGTTCCACGTCTCACAATTGAAGAAATGTCTCCGTATGCCCGCCGAGCAAGCCGATCTTCAACAGCTCAATGTCCAAGAAGACTTCACCTACACCGAGAAACCCGTCAAGATCTTGGAAACCAAGGAAAGGGTAACCAGGAGCCGCGTAGTTCGCTTTTGCAAGGTTCAGTGGGACAACCACCCCGCCGAAAAAGCTACATGGGAAAAAGAGGACGAACTGAAAGCCCAATACCGCGAGCTATTCGAGTAACGTTCCAATCTCAAGGACGAGATTCTTTGTAAGGGGGATAGGTTTGTAACACCCCAAATTTTCAAAGTAATAAAAATATTATTTAATTCAATTTCTTGAATTTATTATTCTGAAAATACCTTTAATACCCTCCTCTCCCATTTTGAACTACAACATAGAGTTAATGACCAAACCAGGAGCTAAAAATTTTTGTATAAACTCCCAAGGCCAAGATATATTTTTGAGAATTTTTACAAATTTTTATCAACCTAGGAAGTAGCCTTATTATTTTAAACCAATATCTGCAATTAATTTTAATCAGAAAAGATTTTAAACAGTAATGGGCCCAGCCCACTCCTCCCCGCGCGCGCCGTATGACCAGTGGAGCCCACACGTCAGCGAACCCCTCTCCGCACGCGTACCCGGCCCACCTGTCGGCGCCAACCAAACCCCTCACACCCGACCGCTCGGTCCCACCCGTCAGTCTCCTCGCTCGCGCGCTCACACCCGCTGGCCAGTGGACCCCGCCTGTCAGTACCGTCGTCTACCTCCCGCCTCCGCCCCCAAATTCCGCCGGCCGACGACCCCCGCCTCGGATCCACCTCGCTGGCCCCTCCCGCTTTAATTCGACGCCATTAAACGGTCCCCCGCGTTCTCTCGGCCGTTTCCCCCCGTTAACCCACGCCATTAAGCCACGGGATCAACGCTGCGCGTGCATGGCCAATCCCTCGTCGGCGAGTAAATCCCCCCCTCGGCTTTCCTTGTATACGATGCCCGTTAACCCTTGCCAGTGCCCCTATTTAACCCCCTAGCCTCCACCGCGTCCGACCCCTACGACCATTCACTGCGAAGACAAACAGAGAGCCCTCACTTCGATTTTTAGCGCACCACCGTCGCCCACGCTCCAGCCGTCGCTCGCCGTCGCCAAAGTTCCCATCTGTCCTCACCGACCGCACCACTGCGACCGCAAGGATGACCCCGACCTCGGCCACCCCTCCGCCGACGTCGAAACCCCGCCGGAACACCATCGCCGACGACGAACCCGAACCACTCCGTCGTCTACCCTCACCGCCGACCGCTTCCCGTTGACCCCTCGCCTCGCCTAAGGTACCCCCGTGATCCCCGAGACGTTCTCTTTCCATTTCTAGGCTTAGCTAGGGCCACCGTCGCTCGCCGTGGTCCCTGGCCCGCTCACCGTCGTCGGAGAAGATGACCGGCACGGGTCGAGTACCCGTGCCGTGTCGGATTCGATCCCGACCGTGCGATCGCGATCGAGCGGCGCCAGTTTCACCACATGCGCGATCTAATCCGCACCGTCGGATCTAATCAAAGCGGTATGTTTTAATCTCGCACGTTCATTTCTATTTAAAACCCGCACTCGATCTCGTGCGTCCACGTAGTACCCTTTCGCACGTTTTAATCGTGGCCGCCCATTATCACTTAACCGTCTCGCCTCGCTCTCGCGCGTTGGATCTGGATCCAACGGTCCAGATTGGGTCGGACCACGCGCATAGTGCGCGGGTTCACCGTGGACCCGAGGGGATTTAAATTTAAAAATAAATTCCAGAAACTGTTTAAAACTTGTAAAATTCATATCTGGCGCATTTGAACTCTAAAAATTGTCATTTCAATTCCAAAAATTTTATAATTTTATTCTCTACACTTTAGTTCAATAAAAACAGTATGTTACTTTAGACTTTTTCCTGTTTATTTAAATAGGTATTCAAATACCCTTAGGGTAAAAATGTAATTTCAATTATTTAGATTTCATTAAAGTTCCTAGTTATTTTCTTTCTGTTCATATACTGAAAACCACTACATTGCCCATGGACCTTTCATTTTAAATTGATTAGAATGTTTAAAAAGAGGTTACCCACATTTAAAACTCTTTATCCAAGAACAACACTTCCATTTAATTTCTTTTAAAATTATTTATAAAATGGATTTCAGAACCTTAACAACTTGATTTTTCTTTAAATTAAACCAACTTAAACCTATGTGCTCATTGTGTGATTTTATATTGTTTAGATTGGATGTTGTATTTATTTTATTTTATTTTACTTTATTTATATTGGAAAGACTACAACGCTGTCGAGGAGCCGGAATATTTCCCGGAAGTTCCTCCCTCTCCCTTCGCTGAACAAGGCAAGTCACCAAACCAATCTTTGAGCATATTGAACCCATGTTTTATTAAACTATCGCTAAAACACTTAGGGTATACATGCATTAGTCAAATGGAACCCTTACAATATATTTATTTAGGATCCCCCGACCTTGATGTGCAACCCAAGCCATGCTATCTCGCCTAACCTCCTTGTCACCGTATGATTAATGTTATTAGCTAGTGTCCAATGTAATGACACGATCGCTATAGGATAAAAATGAGTCGTAGCAACATGGTTCTACTATATGATCCCCATTGTTTCTTACCCTTGGAATTCTGTCGGTGATGAGTTATGGTTGTGAGTGTATGCATGGTGGGTTCCGAGTGCAAGCTAGGGCATTGGTCGGTAGCACCCGGGGCACTATAAGGACCGGTCTGAGGGATCCATTGCAATACACTTCCGTACTAACCACAAGTCTAATGGGTAAGTCCTAACTAAGGTATGGAATGTTCCAAACCGAGGCCACCATTTGGAGATGGGTCAAGCAGCACCTGCGGGTGGCTTGTACCGACGTGGCACAAAAGGGGGTGCGACGTTAGCCGGGATGCGGCCCGGCGCGCCGGCGAAACCTAGAGCGGGTGGTTATCGCTTGGAGCATTTCATGCTGAGGTTTTGGCACGAGTTCCCGTGGTATGGGTCATCTCGTTTGGGATGAGTGCGTGCCTTGTGGGTACAGTAGTACATCTCTGATCAGAGTCATTAATCTTTTCGAAAAGCCGAGCCCACAGTCAAGGGCGGGTTGCGCGACATCCCACAGTTAGTTTATTTGAATTTGTATGTGCATGATGGTTTGACATGTAAGGACTGTTGTGCGGGGAGGTAAAACGTACTCCTCGAGTTAGATGATGTTGTTGATGCCCATGTTTACTTTTCCGCATGATTAAATGTGACTACACTAAATGCAATAACTGAAAATGTACTTTTTCGCACTATTAGCCATTACCCTTCCTTGTTTATTATCCTGCATTATTACTTGCATTTGCGGTGGCTTGTTGAGTACTTTTTGTACTCATACCCGTTGAACAGCACAGAGGATGCCTACTATGAAGACGGTCTGGCGTAGCGACCGAGTCAAGCAAAGATCCCGAAGAAGGCGTTCATCTTGCTATTTACATTTATTACTATTTTTATTTCAACTCTGATGTAATAATCATGGTCTGCGTACCATTAATACTGTCGTATGTACGATTGTCGCATGATGAACCTCTTGAATTATTGTCTTTCTTATGAAATTCAATAATGTTCCGATTTCGGTAAATCGGGGCGCCACACTTAGGGAGAGATTTTTGTCTTTCTCTGGGATTGGTTTCAGGGGGAGTTGTATTTTATTATGCCTTTACTCTTCTAGATATACTTGTTGATAATTCAGAGATTACACTCGTTTGAGTATTTTGTTGGACCGGAAACGGCGACCAGAGGGGGTGAATGGGACCTTTTAAAATTTCAGGCTAAAAATGACCTTCTGTTTTAGTTTTTTCTTCCGCGGAACAGGCTTCGAACACACCCTTCAAAGTTTAGGTTTGGAGGTATTTCACTGCTCTGAAACTATGCTTCGCAAGGATCAAAAAGTTCGAAGCCAAGAAGACTTCGCTCCACTTACAACACGAAAACTCAACTCTGCTAAGTCAGTGCAGGCTCCGCACACTGGGTGCCTTCAAGAAGACTTCGCACTTCACAAAATGAACTCACAAGATGAATACAGAGAGTGTGGAGGCTAGCACAAAGTATTATTGTTGCCTAGCTAGCCTCCATTATTTATAGGCACTATTCAGTCCTGTGAATAGACTACTTTACCCCTAGGGTTTACACTAGTTTTGTCTCTTCAGAACAAAAGGGTACAACTGGTAGTCTACTTTATTTGGAGGCTTCTTTTGTCAGCTTCGCAGAGGAGACAACATCAGCTTTTGCAGAGTAGACACGGTTAGCCTTTACAGTCTTGGAGTCTTCTGAAGCCCCCCTTCGCACGCGAGGAGTGCGGTAACTTCGGTGAGAAGCCTTGAGCCTAACAACCTTCGCTTCACCAAAGTCAGCCTTCGATACAGTGACGGTTTTGAGCCGAAGCCGTCAAAGCCCTTGAGCCTTCGTGCCATCACCTCCGGAGTGGACCACTATAGCTTCGCAGCTACTCCCAGCTCGACCTCCGTCAGTCCGTGTACCGAAACCATGCATGACCGAAGTACCTCAAGACAGCCACACTCTGAAGCCCCACCTTCGGAGTACCACCCTTCGAAGTCCCTCCCTCGTCCAAGGCCTTCGCATGAAGCATTCCATGAGCACTTCGTCGCAGTGTCTCTCCCCGAGCACACTCCTCGACGAACCTCACCCGAACCATGCCTTCAATGCACCTCAACTTCTGAGACCTTCGTTGGGTGAACCTTTGAGTGCCTCCCCCCGGAGCACACTTCGAATACCCTACCTCATTTCTGAGGACTTTGTCCGCCAAACTCCGAAGTCACTCCATTCGAAGTACCCTTCGAAGTGTCTTGCCTCCGAGGACTTCGTCTCGGGGTACCTTCAGCTAAAGCCATGCTCTGTACTCTCTGTCTTCGCCTGGTGCACCTTGACCCGAGGACCAACCACGACCCCTCGCAGCCTTCGTGATCGAGCTCCCCACTCACCTGGCATCAAGCCTCCCATTTGACCCAGGTTCACTTTCTGCGAAACGTTTGTCGCCTCCGAAGTCACCTGCACACCACAGAAAAACAGACAAGTGTATCCAGTACCCCGGAGACCTCTCTGGGTAAACAACCTCCAGCACACACTCGGGTGTACCGTCCGAAGTATCGAAACCTTCGGTACAGCCAAGTCATCGTGTACTGTTGGACCCCTCCGACAAGCACACTCCGTTGCAATAACTGGAGCAACCAGAACCCACCGAACCCTTCGGTGAGACCACCTCCGAACCCCTTCGGAGGGACCCCTTCGAATCAGAGGATAAAATCTGTCAGTCACTCATCACAGACTCCGAAACCAACCCTTGGTTTCTCAATCTCCCCCTTGATGAGTGAATTGACAACCAAATTCAAGTTCAAGAAAATTTGAAAAATTTCAGCGCACAAGTGACCATAAAACTCAGAAACGAGCCAAACCATGTCACTTGACAAAAGAATTTTCCTCCCCCTTTTCAAAAGAGTAAAATCCCCTTCAGCAAATATTCCCTTTGCAAGATAAAAACTCCCCGTGAAATATTTTCCCCCTTTGTTGTAGTGAACTCAAAAATTTCTCCCTCTTTGGCAATGCAAGCATCAAGGAGCATTGAACAGATGCACAACTTCGAAATGGGTAGAATTGCAAAGACATATAAAGCAAAAATATGCCAACTTTAATATCAATTTTCATGTGCTCAGGTCAATTTAACATTCTCTAAAAATAGGATGACAGCATGTGATTTTCATCAGTTTGAAAGAAAAGCATCACTACTCAATCAAGGTAACTAGACAAGTAAAAACAGGAACTGCACAAGGCTAGTCAATTTCTACTCTAGATAGACAAGTCCAGTGCAAGTGGAGCATTGAAAGCAAACTTGATTGATATTGAAGTTGTTGCTTTTTTTCACAATGCGATGGGTTATTTGTTTGTCTACCTTATACTTACCAATCAGGTCCAAGCCTAGGTACGAAAGCCATCAGAAGCTTAAGGCAGTGATTTTGGCATACTCTACACTATCTCAGTTTAGACCAATGTGTAATGGTAAGCATTCTAGAATAGAGTAGTGCAACAAACAAACTCACCTGGATCTTTTCGCTTGAAGCATACAAATCATGGATTTTTGGATTTTTAATTAAGGGACCAAAATTTTTAGCACTTGATGAATATCCATGAGTAAGTAATACAATTTTTCAAGTTGCAATGTTTAACATCCAGAGAAAAGGAGTCTTGCTATCAAGCAGATAAAAGATAGCTAAAGTAGTCCTGCCTAAACATGCTAGATTCAAGACTAAGTAGTGAGCATGATTTGATTTGGAAAGAAAAATCATGCACAAAATGTTTCAGACATATTAAATAGAGCTGAGCTGACATGATTACATGAATTAAAATCAGGCATATAAGTGCAAAAGATGTAAATGCAATTTCACACACAATGAGCATATGCAAGACAATCAAAATCTGCTCCCCCTCACAAAATGCCGTAAGGGTGACAAACACCAAGTTCCCCACGCAAGTAGGCAAAACGAGAAGCATCGAGGGGTTTTGTGAAAATATTGGCTAGCTGGTGTTGGGTATCAACATATTGAAGTTCAATATCACCCTTCTCATTATGATCTCTGGGAAAATGATATCGCACATCAATGTGTTTGGTTCGGGAATGCTGAACCGAGTTGTTTGCAATACAAATAGCACTAGTGTTGTCACAGAAAAGTGGAACACTCTTATAATCTAACCCAAAATCCCGCAAAGTGGAAACCATCCACAAAATCTTAGAGCAACAGCTAGCTGCAGCAACATATTCAGCCTCAGCCGTTGATTTTGCAACACTAGAATGTTTGCGAGAAGACCAGTAAACCAGAGAAGTACCCAGAAAATGACAAGTACTGGAGGTACTTTTCCTATCAATCCTACACCCAGCAAAGTCCGCATCAGAATATCCTCGAAGACACAAAGAGGAAGACGCAGAATACCAAATGCCAAATTCGAGGGTATGCTTGAAATACCTGAGAATGCGCTTTACCGCTTGGCGGTGCGAAGCTCGGGGTGACGCCTGAAAACGAGTGCACAGACATACTACGAAGTGTATGTCCGGCCTCGTAGCAGTCAAGTAGAGGAGGGAGCCGATCATGCTTCGGAACTCCTTCTGGTCTATGGTTTCTCCATCCTCAACAGGATCCAATTCTACAGATGTAGCCATTGGAGTGGCGAGGGGCTTCGCATCAGCCATGTCGAACTTCTTGAGCAGGTCCTTGGTGTACTTCGTCTGTTGGACGAATGTACCTTATTTGCTTTGCTTGATTTGCAAACCAAGGAAAAATGTGAGTTCACCCATCATGGACATCTCGAACTCCCTGCTCATGGCATCTACAAACTCGGCAACCAAAACATGAGAAGAGCCACCAAAGATGATATCATCCACATAAATTTGGACTAGGAGGAAATATTTGCCATGCTTGAGAGTGAATAGGGTTTTATCAACAGATCCCATCAAATACCCTCGCTCAAGCAGAAAAGACTTAAGTCTATCATACCAAGCCCGAGGGGCCTGCTTGAGTCCATAAAGAACCTTATGAAGTTTAAGGACTTTGTGTGGGTACTTGGGGTTTTCAAAACCAGGGGGTTATTTTACATAGACATCTTCGCCTATGAAGCCATTAAGAAATGCACTTTTGACATCCATTTGATAGAGTTTGAATCCTCGGGATGTCGCAAAGGCAAGCAAAATCCTAATGGCCTCTAGACGCGGAACAGGTGCAAAAGTCTCAGTAAAATCAATCCCTTCTAATTGAGAAAAACCTTGAGCTAGAAGTCTAGCCTTGTTTCTAACTACAGACCCATCCTCCCCTTGTTTGTTTTTGAAAATCCATTTTGTTCTAATGAAATGAACATTTGGTGGAGGATCAACTAAAGTCCAGACTTGGTTTCTCTCAAAATTTTCAAGTTCTTCATGCATGTCATTGATCCAACTAGAATCAGAAAGTGCATGACTAACATCTAAGGGCTCGAAAGAAGCAACAAAAGCAGAATCAATGAAATGAGCATGAGAACGTGTTACCCTTGGATCAAGCTCACAAATGATCTGCTCGGGAGGATGCATCCTTTGAACATGATGTGGAGCCTCTCGGTGGTATGCAATCTCCCCTCAACTTGTGCGTTGGAGTGATCCAAGAAGACCGATGTCGAGGTAGTTGCTTCGGGACCTTGTGCCGAAGTGGTCGAAGCGGGGTCAGCTTCGGGGGTTGAAGTCGAGGGTAGGGGGTTCATCCTCGAACTCTCCGGGATCTTCTTCTTCGAAGAGGGTCTGCTCCATGTCGTGTTCATTTGCATGTTCAAAAGTGGAACTAACAGAGGGGGTTGATTCATCAAAAGTCACATCACATGACTCGATGACAGTGTTAGTATCCAAATTGTAAACACGATAAGAATGACCATGAGTAGTGTAACCCAAAAAGATCACGTCAGAGGAACGCGACTCAAATTTGTCCAAATTTCCACGTTTTAGGATAAAGCAACGACAACCAAAAACTCGAAGATGAGTAACTTTGGGATGTATCCCAAAACCTAGCTCATAAGATGTCAAGTTCAAAATTGAGCACAAGAAGATTCGGTTTGAGATGTAACAAGCAATGTTCATGGCCTCAACCCAGAATTTTCTAGGAGTTCTGTGCTCATTGAGCATCGTCCTAGCCATCTCAACCAAAGTGCGGTTCTTTCTCTCAACAACACCGTTCTATTGAGGAACCGCAGAGTAGAGAATTGATGTTCTAAGCCATGCTCCATGCAAAAGTCAACAAAGAGACTGTTCTTGAACTCAGTGCCATTATCACTCTAAGTCATGAACATGCTTATCACGTAAATTAATGCTCTCACGTAATAAGGGGCAGTTCATGCATTCATTTATATCATAAGGACTAGAATCAATCATCAAAAGCTACTTCTGTGCAGTCTCAAGCTCGGAAAGAGTTTGAGCATGCACAGAACACAACTAAGCAAGCTCACCCATGACAACAGTGCAAGATTCACATTCAACATCATTAACCCTGGACTTAAGCATGTCATAATCAGTAGAAACAGATTCTAGCCTAAGTCTAAGGTCTTTTCTATCTCTAGCGGCTTGCACAAGTAATCTATCCTGACCAAGAACTACTTCATTCAGTTCATCTAATTTAATTGAAAGCTGGTCATAGGATAGAGGTACCTCAGATGAGTCAAGCTTATCGCCGCTGTGCGCTGTCGGCCATGAAGCAAAGGCCGGTGAAATCTCATCCCTTCTTGTCCTTCTTTTCCTCCTTCCTTGGAGACTCCTCCTCCTCCTCAGAGCTCGACTCCTCAGTTGAGAAAGTGTCGATGTCGCTGAGAGTAGCAACAAATGCTCTAGAAGCGGCTTTGGCTACTCTCTTAGCCACCTTGCCGCACTTGCCCTTCACAAAGGTTTTCCTCTCCTTTTGTGGTATTTGGGGCGCTCACTCTCATCTCTCTTCTTGAGTTTGGGACAATTGGCCTTGATGTGAGAAGTGTTTCCACACTCAAAACAACCACTAAAATCACTTCTCCTCTAATCCCGTCTCTCATGGTGAAAACGGGTGAACCTTCTGGCAATGAGAGCAAGCTCTTCATCATCCAGAGTATCCACTTGCTCCTTAGTGACGGAGACCAGTGAGGACAAAGCAAAGCTACCTGCAAGAAGACAAGTGCCAGATGTGCTTGGTTCTGCAGTGGTGCCATGGCTAGTGCTAGAAACTAGTGCCAATGGCTGTGGCAAGGAGTTCCTATGCACTGCATGAGATGCCTTGGCAATCTCTATGGACTTCAGCTTGCTGAAGAGCTCATCACAAGTCAATGTGTCATAACCTGCGAACTCCTCAATACTAGATATCTTCACTTCCCATATTCTACAATCAAGAGCATAGAGAAGCTTGATAGCCCTGTCATGATCATTGTAAGCAAGCATCCCGTTGGACCACAAGTTACTCACTATCGCATCAAAGCGAGAAAACATGGCATCTATAGATTCACCAGGTGCCTGCACAAATAGCTGATACTATTGATTGTATGTGCTTTGGCGCCTGGCCTTAATCTGTGTAGAGCCCTCATGAAAAATTGTGAGTGTAGTCCAAATCTCCCTAGCTGTCATAAGGTGCTGCACCCTATCAAACTCACTCCGACTCAAACCAATGAACAATATATTTCTAGCCTCGGAGTTGGCATTATACTGATCCTTTTCTTTTTGAGATGTGTGAGTTTCAGGGATGGAGTATTGTGAGTCCACAATCTCCCAAATTGCATTTCCTTGGCTTAGAAAGTAAGCCTCCATGCGCACCTTCCAGTATGTAAAATCAGTCCCATCGAACAGAGGTATTTTACTAACTCTGTCCATGTTGCCAATAGATCATAAAACTGGTTAAGGTCAACTGGTGATCTTAACCTGCTTTGATACCAATTGTTGCACCAGAAACAGTGACCAGAGGGGGGGGTGAATGAGAGCTTTTAAAATTTCAGGCTAAAAATGACCTTCTGTTTTAGTTCTGTCTTCTACGGAACAGGCTTCGAACACACCCTTCGAAGTTCAGGTTCAGAGGTATTTCACTGCTCCGAAACCAGGCTTCGCAAGGAGCCAAAGTTTGAAGCCAAGAAGACTTTGCTCCACTTACAACACGAAAACTCAACTCTGCTAAGTCAGTGCAGGCTCCGCACACTGGGTGCCTTCGAGCAGACTTCACACTTCACCCTTTGCAAGTGATGACTTCCCTCTGAGGACTTCGACCAGATACTCAGCGCTAGCAACTGGTACTAGGCTTCATATTTTGAAGGTCGTAACGCACAATGAACACACTTCGCTGAGGACTCCGAAAGGGAAGAAAACAGGTTTCGAGTTAAGCCAAGAACAGTGTTTCGCTAGTAATCAGAGAGGACTAGCCTCAGTTTACACAGAGCGAGCACACACAGAAAAACACACTTCACAAGCACAGATCACTCACACACTTCTCCAAAAACACTCCAGTGCAATAAACTCAACGTAGGAAGAAGTGAGGCACAAAGAGATCAAGACATGTAGTGCAAAGCAGGCATACAATTTCAAGCACAAATGAAAAAGAATCAAAGTTTCATTGCTTGAACAGGGAACACAAATTGAACTCACAGGATGAATACAGAGAGTGTGGCGGCTAGCACAGGAGCTCAAAAATGACAGCTCAAAGTGTTACTGTTGCCTAGCTAGCCTCCACTAAATATAGGAACTATTCAGTCCTGTGAATAGACTACTTTACCCCTAGGGTTTACACTGGTTTTGTATCTTCAGAACAAGGGGTACAACTGGTAGACTACTTTATTTGGAGGCTTCTTTTGTCAGCTTCGCAGAGGAGACAACATCAGCTTTTGCAGAGCAGACACGGTCAGCCTTTGCAGTCCTAGAGTCTTCTGAAGCCCCCCTTCACACGCGAGGGGTGCGGTAGCTTCGGTGAGAAGCCTTGAGCCTGATGGCCTTTGCTTCACCGAAGTCAGCCTTCGATACAGTGACGGTTTTGAGCCGAAGCCATCAAAGCCCTTCAGCCTTCGCGCCATCACCTCTGGAGTGGACCACCACAGCTTCGTAGCTACTCCCAGCTCGACCTCCATCAGTTCGTGTACCGAAACCATGCATGGCCGAAGTACCTCAAGATAGCCACACTCCGAAGCCCCACCTTCGGAGTACCACCCTTTGAAGTCCCTCCCTCGTCCAAGGCCTTCGCATGAAGCATTCCATGAGCACTTTGTCGCAGTGTCTCTCCCTGAGCACACTCGTCGATGAACCTCACCCGGACCATGTGAGAAACCAAGGGTTGGTTTTGGAGTCTGTGATGAGTGATTGACTGTGTTTAACCTCTGGTTCGAAGGGGTACCTCCGAAGGGGTTCGGAGGTTGGATCTCCGAAGGTGTTCGGAGGTTGCTTTTTTTGCTGCAGCTGTTGCAGCGGAGTGTGCCTGTCAGAGGGGTCCGACAGTACATGATGACTGGGTTTGTACCGAAGGTCTCGGTACTTTGGGCGGTACACAGAAGTGTGTGCCGAAGGTTGTTAACCTGGAGAGGTCTCCGGAGTACTAGATACACTTGTTTGTTTGTCTGTGGTGCGCAGGGGACTTCGGAGGTGACAAACGGTTCGTAGCAGGTGAACCTAGGTCAAGCGGGAGGCTTGATGCTAGTGGAGCGGGGAGCTCCGTCACGAAGGCTGCGAAGGGGTCTAGGTCGGACATCGGGTCGAGGTGCACCAGGAGAAGGTAGTAAGTGCGGAGTGTGACTCCGGGTGAAGGTACTCCGAGACAAAGTCCTCGGAGGCGAGGCACTTCGAAGGGTACTCCGGATGGAGTGACTTCGGAGTTTGGTGGAACAAGTCCTCAGCAGAGGCAAGGTGTTCGAGGTGTGCTCCGGAGGGAGACACTCGAAGGTACCCGACGAAGGTCTCAGAAGTCGAGGTGCATCGAAGGCATGGTCCGGGTGAGGCTCATCGAGGAGTGTGCTCGGGGAGAAACACTGCGACGAAGGGCTCATGGAATGCTTCATGCGGAGACCTTGGACGAAGGAGGGACTTCGAAGGGTGGTACTTCGAAGGTGGGGCTTCGGAGTGACACAGGCTTTGGAGCAAGGCTGGCTCCGGAGTGAGGATGACTTGTGGTACTTCGGCCATGCATGGTTTCGGTACACGGACTGACGGAGTTCTAGCTGGGAGAAGCTGCGAAGCCGTGGTGGTTCACTCCGAAGGTGGTGGTGCGAAGGCCCAAGGGCTTTGACGTCTTCGACTCAAAACCGTCACTGTATCGGAGGCTAACTTCGGTGAAGCAAAGGCCGTCAGGCTCAAGGCTTCTCACCGAAGCTACCGCACCCCTCGCGTGCGAAGGGGGGCTTCAGAAGATTCCAAGACTGTAAAGGCTGACAGTGTCTGCTCTGCAAAAAGCTGACACTGTCCCCTCTGCAAAGCTGACAGAGAAGCCTCCAAAATAAAGTTGAACTACCTTTTGTACCCCTCAGTTCTGATGAGACAAAACCTTTGTAAACCCTAGGGGTAAAGTAGTCAATTCACTTGGGTGAATAGTGGCTATAAATAGTGGGGCTGGGTAGGTAACGTTTAACACTTTGAGCATTCACTGTTGAGCTCCTGTACTAGCCACCACATGTTGTATTCATCCTGTGAGTTCATTTATTGTGTTCCTTGTTCAAGCAGCGAAGACCTGCTTCTGTGTTGAGTTTCTGCTTGAGCTTGTTTGCATACGTCGCTAGTAGTAGTGCACCGAAGCCTGTCTAGGCGAAGTGTGTATTGTGCGAAGTGTGCTTTTCAGTGTGCGTTCGCTCCGTGTAACTGGAGGCTAGACCTCGCTGTTTACTAGCGAAGCCCTGATCGAAGCCCGGTTCTTTTCCCGTGTCGAACCCCCTAGCGAAGTCTGTTAGTGTGCGTTTAGACCCTCGAAGTACGAAGCCCAGCACCAGTTGCTGTCGCTAAGTATTTGGTTGAAGTCCTCAGAGGATAGTCCACTCGTGCGAAGGGTGAAGTGCGAAGCCTGCTCGAAGCACCATGTGTGCGGAGCCTGCACTAACTTGGCTGAGTTGATTTTTCGGGGTTGTGTGTTGAGCGAAGTCTTCTTGGCTTCGGACTTTTAATCCCTGCGAAGCCTGTGTTCGGAGCTGTCAAATACCTCCGAACCAGAACTTCGAAAGGTTGTGTTTGAAGCCCGTTCCGCAGTAGACTGAATTAAAACAGAAGGCTATTTTTAGCCTGAAATTTTAAAAGCTCCCATTCATCCCCCCTCTGGTCGCCGTTTCCGGTCCAACAATTGGTATCAGAGCGGGTTAAGATCACCAGTTGACCTTAACCGGTTTCGTGATCTCTTGGCGACATGGACAAAGTTAGTAAAATTCCTCTGTTCGATGGGACTGATTTTACATACTGGAAGGTGCGCATGGAGGCTTACTTGCTAAGCCAAGGAAATGCAATTTGGGAGATTGTGGACTCACAATACTCCATCCCTGAGACTCGCACCTCTCAAACAGAGAAAGATCAGTATAATGCCAACTCCAAGGCAAGGAATATACTGTTCATTGGTTTGAGCTGGAGTGAGTTTGATAGGGTGCAGCACCTTAGGACTGCTAGGGAAATTTTGACCACTCTCACTATTTTTCATGAGGGCTCTACACAGATCAAGGCCAGGCGCCAAAGCACATACAATCAACAGTATCAGCTGTTTGTGCAGGCACCTGGTGAATCTATAGATGCCGTGTTTTCTCGCTTTGATGCGATAGTGAGTAACTTGCGGTCCAACGGGACGCTTGCTTACAATGATCATGACAGGGCTATCAAGTTTCTCTATGCTCTTGATCGTAGCATATTATGACACATTGACCTGTGATGAGCTCTTCAGCAAGCTGAAGTCCACCGAGATTGCCAAGGCATCTCTTGCAGTGCATAGAAACTCTTTGCCACAGCCCTTGGCACTGGTTTCCAGCACTAGCCAGTGGCACCACTGCTGAACAAAGCACATTTGGCACTTGTGTTTTTGCAGATGGTTTTGCTTTGTCCTCCCTGGTCTCCATCATAAAGGAGCAGGTGGACACTCTGGATGATGATGAGCTTGCTCTCATTGCTAGAAGGTTCACCCGTTTTCATCATGAGAGACGGGATAAGAGGAGAAGTGGTTTTAGTGGTTGCTTTGAATGTGACGACACTTCTCATATTAAGGCCAACTGCCCGAAACTCAAGAAGAGAGATGAGAGTGAGCATCCTAAATACCACAAAAAGGAGAGGAAGCCTTTTATGAAGGGCAAGCGCGGCAAAGTGGCTAAGAGAGTAGCCAAATCCGCTTCCAGAGCATTTGTTGCTGCTCTCAGCGACATCGACACTTCCTCAACTGAGGAGTCGAGCTCTGAGGAGGAGGATTCCCCAAGGAAGGAGGACAAGACGGACAAGAAGGGATGAGACTTCACCGTCCTTTGCTTCATGGCCGACAGCGATCACAGCGGCGATGAGCTTGACTCATCTGAGGTACCACTATCCTCTGACCAGCTTTTAATTAAACTAGATGAGCTGAATGAAGTAGTTCTTGGTCAGGATAGATTATTTGTGCAAGCCACTAGAGAAAGAAAAGACCTTAGACTTAGGCTAGAATCTGTTTCTACTGAGTATGCCATGCTTAAGTCTAAAGTAAATGATGCTGAATGTGAATCTTGTACTGTTGTCATGGGTGAGCTTGCTCAGTTGCGTTCTGTACATGCTCAAACTCTATCTGAGCTTGAGACTGCACAAAAGCAGCTTTTGGTGGTTGATTCTAGACCTCATGATATAATTGAATGCATGAACTGTTCTTTATTACACGAGAGCATTAATTTACGTGATAAACATGTTCATGATCTAGAGGCTAGATTGGAGAGGGCCGGTAGTTCTAAGGATGTGCAACCTGTTTGTGACACGTGCATTATCCTTAAGGACCAGCTAGGCACTGTTAGAGAGCGAGCTGAAAACCTAATGACTGAAAATGAATACCTTCTTTCCGTGGTTAATAAATGCTCCGAGGGAAAGGGTAAGATGGATTTGCTCTTGGCAAAGACCAAGATGTGTGCTGACAGAGCAGGGTTAGCTCTAGGTTTGAGTTTTGAGAGGATTCCTTCAGATAATAGAAACAAAACTGTTTTTACCTCTCCCACTACCCTAGAGAAAGAGAGAGCTCTGTTAGACACTCCATCAGCCAAAAAGCCTACCCGAGCTCAAAAGAAAACCACTCCTCCTGCCAAGAAAATTCCTCCCAAGAAAACCACTCAGCAGAAGCCCAAGGAGCCTGTGAGAGTTGCTCCTAAGACCCATGAGAGTGCCCCTAGGAGAGTTTTTCATTGTTCTTACTGTCAGCGGGCGGGTCATTTGGTTGGGTTCTGTTTTCGTCGCATTAAGGATGAGCGACGCTCTCAGGCGATGAGTTACCAGGACATGCATTACCCATCTTTAGGTATGCATGAGTCTGAGTTTTACTATCGTCTTGCTTTTGAGGCTCCTCGTGCTTCTCGGAGAGGTTTTGCTCCTCGAGGTGTTCACCATATTCCATATGGTGGTAGACCCCGGGCGAGTAGCTTTGTACCTCGTCAGAGTAGGAGACCTCATCATGTTGTTCGATCACAGCATGTAGGTAGACCTCGCACTTTGCATCATTCCGATTATCATGTGCGTAGACAGTCTACTTTTACTGTGCCTACTACTCGTGTCACTCAGTGCTGGATGCCTCGTCATTTTTTCACTCACCCCAGCACTGAGCGATCGAGATATTCTTATCATGTGTAGGCGACAGACCGAGGCTTGGAGGGCACGTGGATCATGGACTCCGAATGTTCACGCCATATGACCGGAGATGCAGCATGGTTCTCCAGCCTCACCACAACCAAGCAAAGGGAACATATCACCTTCGGCAACAATCGAAGGAGTAGAGTGAAAGGTAAAGGTGTGGTAAGAATTAACTCGAACTTCACTCTCAAAGATGTTGCTTTGGTTGAAAACCTGGGATACAATTTGCTGTCTGTATCTCAGTTGCTTGATGAGGGCTTCGAAGTGCGATTTCATCGCGATACTTCGCAACTACTCAATTCTGATGGCGTTGTTGTTTGTAAGATCTTTAGAGTTGGGAGAGTTTTTGGAGCTGATTTCTCTGAGTCATCTGGTTCTTCTCATTGTCTTGTTGCACATTCAACTTCTGAGCTTTGGAAGTGGCATAGGAGACTAGGGCATATGAGCTTTGAGTTGCTCACTCGTCTGAGTGCCCTGGGTCTGATCCGAGGATTGCCCAAGCTCAAGTTTGAGAAGAATTTAGTGTGCGCTCCTTGTCGACATGGAAAGATGATTGCCGCTTCGCATTCGCCAGTCACCACAGTGATGACTGAACAATCTGGAGAACTTCTCCACATGGACACTGTAGGTCCTTCTCGGGTTAGTTCTTTAGGCGGCAAGTGGTATGTATTAGTCATTGTCGACGATTTCTCTCGCTACTCTTGGGTCTTCTTTCTTTCCAGCAAGGATGAAGTGTTTTCACACTTTTGGAGCTTGGCTTTGAGACTTTTCACTGAACTCCCAGGTGCATTGAAATTCATTCGAAGTGATAATGGCACCGAGTTCAAAAACAGTCTCTTTATTGACTTTTGCATGGAGCATGGCATAGAACATCAATTCTCTGCTCCGCGGGTTCCTCAACAGAATGGTGTCGTTGAGAGAAAGAACCGCACTTTGGTTGAGATGGCTAGGACGATGCTCGATGAGCATAGGACTCCTAGAAAATTCTGGGCTGAGGCCATGAACACTGCATGTTACATCTCAAACCGAATTTTCTTGCGCTCAATTTTGTATTTGACATCTTATGAGCTACGTTTTGGGAGACAGCCCAAGGTTACTCATCTTCGAGTTTTTGGCTGTCGTTGCTTTATCCTAAAACGTGGTAATTTGGACAAATTTGAGTCACGTTCTTCTGACGAGATCTTTTTGGGTTACACTACTCATGGTCATTCTTATCGTGTTTATAATTTGGAGACTAACACTGTCATCGAGTCATGTGATGTGACTTTTGATGAATCAACCCCCTCTGTTAGTTCTGCTTTTGAACAGGCAAATGAACACGACATGGAACAGACTATATTCGAAGAAGAAGATCCCGGAGATTTCGAGGATGAACCCCTACTACCCTCGACATCAACCCCCGAAGCTGACCCCGCTTCGACCACTTCGGCACAAGGTCCCGAAGCAACCACCTCGACGTCGGTCATCTTGGACCACTCCAATAAACAAGTTGAGGGGGAGACTGCATCCCACCGTGAGGCTCCACACCATGTTCAAAGGATGCATCCTCTCGAGCAGATCATTGGTGAGCTTAATCAAAGGGTAACACGTTCTCATGCTCATTTCATTGATTCCGCTTTTGTTGCTTCTTTTGAGCCCTTAGATGTTAGTCATGCACTTTCTGATTCTAGTTGGATCAATGCCATGCATGAAGAGCTTGAAAATTTTGAGAGAAACCAAGTCTGGTCATTAGTTGATCCTCCACCAAATGTTCATTTCATTGGAACAAAATGGATTTTCAAAAATAAACAAGGGGAGGATGGGACTATAGTTAGAAACAAGGCTAGGCTTGTAGCTCAGGGTTATTCTCAATTAGAAGGGATTGATTTTACTGAAACTTTTGCACCTGTTGCTCGCCTTGAGGCCATTAGGATTTTGCTTGCCTTTGCGACATCCCGAGGATTCAAACTCTATCAAATGGGTGTCAAAAGTGCTTTTCTTAATGGCTTCATAGGCGAAGACGTTTATGTAAAACAACCCCCAGGTTTTGAAAACCCCAAGTACCCACATAAAGTCCTTAAACTTCATAAGGCTCTTTATGGACTCAAGCAGGCCCCTCGGGCATGGTATGATAGACTTAAGTCTTTTCTGCTTGAGCGGGGGTATTTGATGGGCTCTATTGATAAAACCCTGTTCACTCTCAAGCATAGCAAAGATTTCCTTCTAGTGCAGATTTATGTGGATGATATCATCTTTGGTGGCTCTTCTCATGCTTTGGTTGCCGAGTTTGCAGATGCCATGAGCAGGGAATTTGAAATGTCCATGATGTGTGAACTCACCTTTTTCCTTGGGTTGCAAATCAAGCAAAGAAAACAAGGTACCTTCGTCCACCAAACGAAGTACACCAAGGACCTGCTCAAGAAATTCTACATGGCCGATGCGAAGCCTCTCGCCACTCCAATGGTTACATGTGTAGCATTGGATCCTGATGAAGATGGAGAAGCCGTAGATCAGAAGGAGTTCCGAAGCATGATCGACTCCCTCCTCTACTTGACTGCTACGAGGCCGGACATACACTTCGCAGTGTGTCTGTGCACTCGTTTTCAGGCTTCACCACGAGCTTCGCACCGCCAAGCGGTAAAACACATTCTCAGGTATCTCAAACATACCCTTGAGTTCGGCATATGGTATTCAGCGTCTTCCTCTTTATGTCTTCGAGGTTATTCTGATGCGTATTTTGCTGGGTGTAGGATTGATAGGAAGAGTACCTCTGGTACTTGTCATTTTCTGGGTACTTCTCTGGTTTGCTGGTCTTCCCGCAAACAGTCTAGTGTTGCACAATCGACGGCTGAGGCCGAATATGTTGCTGCAGCTAGCTGTTGCTCTCAGATTTTGTGGATGGTTTCCACTTTGCGGGATTTCGGGTTAGATTATAAGAGTGTTCCACTTTTCTGTGATAACACTAGTGCTATTTGTATTGCAAACAACCCGGTTCAGCATTCCAGAACCAAACACATTGATGTGCGATATCATTTTCTCAGAGATCACAATGAGAAGGGTGATATTGAACTTCAATATGTTGATACCCAACACCAGCTAGCCGATATTTTCACGAAACCCCTTGATGCTTCTCGATTTGCCTACTTGCGTGGGGAACTTGGTATTTGTCACCCGTACGACATTTTATGAGGGGGAGCTGATTTTAATTATCTTGCATATGCTCATCATGTGTGGAATTGCATTTACATCTGTTTCACTTATATGCCTAATTTTAATTCATGAAATCATGACAGCTCAGCTCTTTTTAATTCATATGAAACATTAATGTGCATGATGTTTTCTTTCCAAACTCAAATCATGCTCACTGCTCAATCTGGTATCTAGCATGTATAGGTAGGACTGCTTTAGCTATCTTTTATCTGCTTGATAGCAAGACACTTTTCCTTGGATGCTAAACATTGCAACTTGAAAAATTGTTCTACATCCTCATGGATATTCATAAAAGTGCTAAACAATTTGTTCACTTAATCACAATTCCAAAAATCCATGATTTGCATGCTTCAAAGTAAAAAGATCCAGGTGGGTTTGTTTGTCACACTACCCTATTCTAGACTGCTTACCTTTGCACATGGGTCTGAACTGGGATAGTGTAGTGTATGCCAAAATCACTGCCTTAAGCTTCAGATGGCTTTCATGCCTAGGCTTGGCTTGATTGGGAAAGTATAAGGTGGACAAACAAATAACCCCTGGCATTAAGAAAAGAACAATAAAATTCATTGCTCATCAAGTTTGCTTTTAATTGCTCCACTTGAACTGGACTTGTCTTGCTAGAGTAGAAATTGACTGGCTTTGCGCAGTCCATGCTTTTGCTTGTCTAGTTACCTTGATTGAGTGGTGACGCTTTTATTTCAAACTGATAAAATCACATGCTGTCATCATGTTTTAGAGAATGTTAAATTGAGCTGAGGACATGATAATTAGTATTAAATGTTGGCATATTTTTTGCTTTATATGTCTTTGCAATTCTGCTCATTTCGAAGCTATGCATCTTTTACATGCTCCTTGATGCTTGCATTGCCAAAGGGGGAGAAATTTGAGTTCTAACTCAGGGGGAGTTTTTATCTTGGAAAAAGGGAGATTTGCCGAAGGGGATTTTACTCTTTTAA
The DNA here is from genome assembly GCA_019279435.1 of Zizania palustris. Lineage (NCBI taxonomy): Eukaryota > Viridiplantae > Streptophyta > Magnoliopsida > Poales > Poaceae > Zizania > Zizania palustris. Next base: position 5,406,081 of record JAAALK010000285.1, read on the forward strand.
AAAGGGGGAGGATAATTCTTTTATCAAGTGACATGATTTGGCTCGTTTCTGAGTTTTTATGGTCACTTGTGTGCTGAAATTCTTTAAATTTTCTTGAACTTGAATTTGGTTGTCAATGCACTCATCAAGGGGGAGATTGAGAAACCAAGGGTTGGTTTCGGAGTCTGTGATGAGTGATTGACTATGTTTAACCTCTGGTTCGAAGGGGTACCTCCGAAGGGGTTCGGAGGTTGGATCTCCAAAGGTGTTCGGAGGTTGCTTTGTTTGCTGCAGCTGTTGCAGCGGAGTGTGCCTGTCGGAGGGGTCCGACAGTACACGATGACTGGGTTTGTACCGAAGTGTGTGCCGAAGGTTGCTAACCTGGAGAGGTCTCCGAAGTACTGGATACACTTTTCTGTTTGTCTGTGGTGCGCAGGGGACTTCGGAGGCGACAAACGGTTCGTAGCAGGTTAACCTGGGTCAAGCGGGAGGCTTGATGCCAGTGGAGTGGGGAGGTCCGTCACGAAGGCTGCGAAGGGGTCTAGGTCAGACCTCGGGTCGAGGTGCACCAAGAGAAGACAGTAAGTGCGGAGTGTGACTCCAGGTGAAGGTACTCCGAGACAAAGTCCTCGGAGGTGAGGCACTTCGAAGGGTACTCCGGATGGAGTGACTTCGGAGTTTGGTGGAACAAGTCCTCAGCAGAGGCAAGGTGTTCGAGGTGTGCTCCGGAGGGAGACACTCGAAGGTACCCGACGAAGGTCTCAGAAGTCGAGGTGCATCGAAGGCATGGTCCGGTTGAGGCTCGTCGAGGAGTGTGCTCGGGGAGAGACACTGCGACGAAGGGCTCATGAAATGCTTCATGCGGAGACCTTGGACGAAGGAGGGACTTCGAAGGGTGCTACTCCGAAGGTGGGGCTTCGGAGTGACACAGGCTTTGGAGCAAGGCTGGCTCCGGAGTGAGGATGACTTGTGGTACTTCAGCCATGCATGGTTTTGGTACACAGACTGACGGAGTTTGAGCTGGGAGAAGCTGCGAAGCCATGGTGGTCCACTCCGAAGGTGGTGGTGCGACGGCCCAAGGGCTTTGACGGCTTCGGCTCAAAACCGTCACTGTATCAGAGGCTAACTTCGGTGAAGCAAAGGCCGTCAGGCTCAAGGCTTCTCACCGAAGCTACCGCACCCCTCGTGTGCGAAGGGGGGCTTCAGAAGATTCCAAGACTGTAAAGGCTGACAGTGTCTGCTCTGCAAAAAGCTGACGCTGTCCCCTCTGCAAAGCTGACAGAGAAGCCTCCAAAATAAAGTTGACTACCTTTTGTACCCCTCAGTTCTGATGAGACAAAACCTTTGTAAACCCTAGGGTAAAGTAGTCAATTCACTTGGGTGAATAGTGGCTATAAATAGTGGGGCTGGGTAGGTAACGTTTAACACTTTGAGCATTCACTGTTGAGCTCCTGTACTAGCCACCACATGTTGTATTCATCCTGTGAGTTCATTTATTGTGTTCCTTGTTCAAGCAGCGAAGCCCTACTTCTGTGTTGAGTTTCTGCTTGAGCTTGTTTGCATACCTCGCTAGTAGTAGTGCACCGAAGCCTGTCTAGGCGAAGTGTGTATTGTGCGAAGTGTGCTTTTCAGTGTGCGTTCGCTCCGTGTAACTGGAGGCTAGACCTCGCTGTTTACTAGCGAAGCCCTGATCGAAGCCCGGTTCTTTTCCCGTGTCGAACCCCCTAGCGAAGTCTGTTAGTGTGCGTTTAGAACCTCGAAGTACGAAGCCCAGCACCAGTTGCTGTCGCTAAGTATTTGGTCGAAGTCCTCAGAGGATAGTCCACTCGTGCGAAGGGTGAAGTGCGAAGCCTACTCGAAGCACCATGTGTGTGGAGCCTGCACTGACTTGGCTGAGTTGATTTTTCGGGGTTGTGTGTTGAGTGAAGTCTTCTTGGCTTCGGACTTTTAATCCCTGTGAAGCCTGTGTTCGGAGCTGTCAAATACCTCCGAACCAGAACTTCGAAGGTTGTGTTCGAAGCCTGTTCCGCAGTAGACTGAATTAAAACAGAAGGCTATTTTTAGCCTGAAATTTTAAAAGCTCCCATTCACCCCCCTCTGGTCGCCGTTTCCGGTCCAACACCATGCCTTCGATGCACCTCAACTTGAGACCTTCGTTGGGTGAACCTTCGAGTGCCTCCCTCCGGAGCACACTTCGAATGCCCTGCCTCATTTCTGAGGACTTTGTCCGCCAAACTCCGAAGTCACTCCTATTCGAAGTACCCTTCAAAGTGCCTCGCCTCCGAGGAATTCGTCTCGGGGTACCTTCAGCTGAACCAAATGGGTTTACCAAAACTGCTTCTGCTGTGAAAAAGCAGCGGCCCTGCTTTTTTGCTTTTGCTTTTCTGCTTTTATGATTTTTAGTTCAGATTAAATAGTATGAATTCGAGGTGTCTTAATTGATTTAACATTATTATGGTTTGTATTGCATTGCAAAATTTTATGAGATAATATATGGTTGTCGGTTACTTTATAAAATGAACTATGCACTTTTTTATTTTTCTAATATATTTTTTAGTTATTTAGTTGCATCTATATTGAGTGTTTCCTATTTATATATATGTATAGAATATTATAATGATGAAAACTACGTAAGTTATAAAAACAGTCAGCTCACAGCAGTTTTTTCACAGTAGCTTCAACCAAACGACTTTTAGCTTTTTCACAGCAGGCAGCTCACAGCAGCTTTTTCACAGCAGACAACTCACAACAGCTTTTTCACAGCTCACAGCAGAACCAAACACACCCTCAGCCAAAGCTCAGGAATATAGGACATGTGTGTTTATGCTTTTTTTCAATATGCGTTCATCTCTTGAGCGTACTACCTCTGAGTTAGTCGCTGAGCATGACTTGAACAACAAAGCAGTGAACATTCTCTTTTCTGGTTTAGGTCCTAGTGAGTTTGAGTGTGTTAGCCATCTCGACACTACTCGAGAGATGTAGTTTACCCTTCAGGCACACCATGAGGGGACAACTAAGGTCAAGGCTAAGCTCTATAGAATATGAAAATTTCTGGTTTTGGTTGCTTTTAGTCGATCATTAACAAGCTTCAGGCCAGCAAGGCCGACAGAGATCAACTTGTCTCAGACCATGAACAAACGTTCAAGGTTCTTCATACCTTGGACCCTAAGGTCTGGGAGATCAAGGTATTTTCCATTGTAGAGAGTGCTTCTTATGATACCTTGACTATCGTATTGTAGAGCTTTTAAGTAAGCTCAAGGTTTCATAGGTTGATATACAATTGAGATCAAATCTCACTAGTTCTAGTTCCAAAACCGTGGCCCTTGCTACTCCTTCTGCTGATTCTTTCCTTGAATCGTGCTTTGTCCTCCTTGATGTCTATCACTGAGGATCAGTTAGATCCTTTAGGAGATGATGATCTATGCTTGTTCAACAACCGGGTTCACCGTGTTTATGATAGACGTTTTCTTAAACGACATGGCACACAACCTGGTTGCTTTGAGTGTGGTGATCCAGATCATTTCATCGCTGACCGTCCCAAGTGAAACAATCACAAGAAGGGCACCGCCGGTGGTTCCTACAACTCAAACAAGCACAATAGCTCTGACAAGTACACCTTCACCAAGGGCAAGCCCAAGACGAAGTTCTTCACCAATGGCCAGATCTTACTTATTGGTTGTTGGGGGAAAATATTCCATCTTCAGGGTTATTGCAGTGACGAGATAAAGACTGGTGATAAAGACGAAGTCTCTCAACATATAATTTCAGAGATGCATCAGGTCAAGTTTGAAGTATGATGACAGGCTCTAGTTCGGAGTATATCTTCGAACTTAGACTCTTCTAGGAACTTCTTTGCCAGCTAAGATGGAAGACTTATCTTCTTTCTAACTAGATTAGTCTTTTACCATTTTAGCCCTATTAAGGGTACCGAATAGTTTCTACTATGTCGGTTGTAATAGAGGGGTAAGAAGGTCTTTTCCTTAATGTTTGGGCCTATAAATACCCCCCATTTTACCCTGTAATAGGGACCGAATACAAGTTATTCAATACACACTTTCGAACTATTCTAAGTTATTATCCTTTTGGAGGCTTGGAATAGTTTCTTTCGCAAACACTTCGTTTGTTAAGTTCTAATCTTCAAAAACCTGTTAGCGTAATCTTTTACGCCAACATTGGTAAGATTTTTTGAATTGATTTCTCTAGTTCATTTGGCTCTTCTCACTGTTTGATTGCTGGATCCTTCTCTAAGCTCTGGAGGTGGCATAGGATGTTAGGTCATTTGAACTTTGATCTGCTAGTCAGATTGAGTTCTATGAACCTCATCTGAGGATTTCCCAAGCTTAATATGGAGAAGGATCTAGTTTGCCATCCCTGTCATCATGGGAAGATGGTTGCCGCTTCTCACACACCTATGACTTAGGTAATGACTTCTTACCCGGGAGAGTTGTTACATATGGATACTGTTGGTCCATCTTGGGTACATTTAGTCGGTGGGAAGTGGTACGTTCTTGTGATTGTTGATGATTTTTCTCGATTTTCGTGTGTTTTCTTTTTGGACTCTAAGGATAAGGCTTTCCATTTTGTTCATGGCCTAATCCTAAAGCTAAAGAATGAGAACAATATTCGGATACGAGGAATTTGCTCTGATAACTGTTTTGAGTTTAAGAATTCTTAGTTCATCAGTTTTTGTAGTGATCATGGTCTTGAGCACTAGTTTTCTGCCCCTTACACTCCCCCACATAATGACGTTGTGAAATGAAAGAACCGCACGATGGCCGAGATGGGTAGGATGATGCTCGATGAGCATAGGACTCCTATGCGCTTTTGGGCTGAAGCTATGAACACAGTTTGCTATCTGTCCAACCACATTTTTCTTAGAGCTTATCTTGGTAAGACATCATATGAGTTGCGGTATGGTAGATAGCCTAAGGTGAGCCACTTGCGAGCATTGGCTGCAAGTGCTTTTTCTCAAGAAGGAAGGACATTTGGACAAGTTTGAGTCTCGTTGTTGGGATGGAGTCTTTCTTGGATATGCTTTGCATTCTCGAGGCTTCCAAGTCTAGAACCTCGACTCCTAGTAGCTTGTCGAGACATGTGAAATTTCTTTTGATGAGTCTATGCCTTCGATTACTATTTCTTTCGAGCTTTCTAGTGATGATGAGCTTGGAGAGCCCATCTTTGAGGAAGATGAGGACACTCCCGCTATTGATGAGGGTGGGTTTTCTACACAACCTGCAGACCCCACGCCTTTTGTGACTTTGACTAAGGACGAGGGCGGACCTCTGATCACTACTTCCACTTTGATCAAGCGCCCTTAGTCGATTCCAAAGGTGATAGTTGCTGAATCCAGTGAAGTGACGTCAAATCGTCAATGCTCCCGGGCAGTTCAGCGTGATCACCCCTCAGAGCTCATCATCGGTGATCTCACTTTGAGATCTTTGCGTTCTCAGGCTGGTTCTCTTACTATGTTTGTTGAATCTTGTTTTGTTGCCACCTTTGAGCCTAGAGATGTTTCTCACGCTTTATGTGATGCGAATTGGATAAATGTCATGCAAGAAGAGCTTGGAAATTTTGTTCGCAGTCGGGTTTGGAGAGTAGTTGAGTTGCCACCTGGATGCAACTCCCTATACACCAAGTGGGTGTTTAAGAATAAGCAAGGTGAATATGGGTTTTGGTGCGTAACAAAGCTCGATTAGTTGCCTAGCTTTTTGCCATAATGAGGGTATTGATTTTGAGGAGACTTTTGCCCCTATTGCTTGTCTTGAGTCCATTTGCATACTTTTGGCATTCGCTGTTTCGAAAGGTTTTAAGCTTTTTCAAATGGATGTCAAGAGTGATTTTCTGAATAGGTACAATGAGGAGGAGGTCTATGTTAGGCAGCCCTGGTTTTGAAAACCCTAAGTTTCCTCGACATGTTTCGAAACTGCAAAGAGCTTTATATGGTTTGAAGCAAGCCCCCAGGGCTTGGTATGATCGTATAAAGCAGTTTTTGTTGGGGAACGACTTTGTGTGGGTTATGTTGACAAAACTCTTTTCTTGCTCAAAAATGGATCTGATTTCTTGATTGCTCAGATTTACGTGGATGATATTATTTTTGGTAGTTTTACTGATGAGCTTGTGTCCAAGTTTTCTAAGCAGATGCACATCGAGTTTGAGATGAGCCTCATGGGTGAGCTCAAGTACTTTCTAGGGCTTCAGATTAAGCAGACCAAGGACGACATTTTCATTCACCAGAGCAAGTTCACGTGAGACATTCTGAAGAAGTTTAACTTAGGACGAGAGTGACGTCGAGGTCAACGAGAGAGAGTATCGGTGGGAAAGTACAAATAGGAAAGAGGGGTTCCCCCAACGAGATCAGTAGTATAGACATTGAGCCAAAGTTGGAGGAACCACCAGAGCCCCTTGAGCTGACCGATGAAGGTACCGATCGACAGGTTGGCCGATACAGAATGGAGAAGACATCATGTGGCCCCAAGGAGGAAGCGACCAAGGGGAAGACGCACATGAGCGGCAAGACATTCAGCAAGGGATTGGAACTGGAAGGTCAGGGCTGGAGCCGACACAAAGAAGACAAATTCCTCCAACTAGAGGTTAAGGAAGGCAATATGCTCGCGAGTGCCTACAGGGCTAGTTTTCTTGTTGTGTCTTGAAATGTATTGGCCCCAGTTTTCAGCCGAGCTAATACCTAAGTTGTGGGATGGCCATATGCGGAGAGAGAAAGGATTGGCCGAAGAAATGATATCAAGATAGGTCAAGAAATGGATGTCAAGCAAAGTAGGGCTCATCGGCCCATGTCCAAAAATGAAGGAGTTTAAAGCATCAGACCAAAAATAACAAGATGCAGCCAACATCGACTCGTTCTGATAAGGCTTAGTAAGGGAGAGGCCGATGCAATGGCTGATGTCTATATTGTCCCATAAGGAATGATAGGCGGCTGATACCCTAAGATACCAGTCACGCCAACTAGGGATAGGAGAAGGAAAAGGGCCGAGACCGAAGTCCCAGTTAGAGGAGTGCATGGGAGAACATTTGAAAGGGATTCGGTAGGTCTCAGTGTTTATGAGGTCAATAGGATCAAGGTTGCTCAGGGGACCCAAGAAGAAACTATACGAATGAGTGACTTTTGGAATAAAAACTTGGTTCCAGAGGGCCTACATATAAGAAAATGGGTCAGAAGAGAAAAGGAGAAAATGAGAACCAAAAAAGAAAGAAAAAGCCAAGGAATGAAAGATCAGAGACTCACCAAGGAGATCATGTCGATACCAGCCATTTCGTTGCCTTTTCAATACAAGGTAACAAAGGAGGAGAGGGTGACAAGGTGGCAACAATCGGAAGATCACTAAAGGCAGATGAAGGCAAGCCTAGAGTAGAAGCGAAGAGCGATATGAAGGAGGCGTAAACGGCAAGGATGAGGAAAGCTGAGTACTTATTGGCCAAAATGACTCTTCGTCTGCCACGCCAGACCAATCCCTGCGAAAGAAGAGAGAAAGAGATTACTCGGGGGCCGAAAAATGAAGATATTTCATAAGACGAAGGGTTTCGGCTGACAATAATGAATGTGAAAAGATTGCGTGAAAAGGCTAGGTTGCAGATAATAACTTTTGATATTTTCTGTAACTTCCCAAATTTTCAAAGGTAAAAATAAAATGGGAAATAAAAATTTCACAAAAAGAATTATTTTGGATTATTGAATAAGCTGAAAATGTCCAAATAAATAAAAACCTTGAGAAATAATTCAAATCCTAAGTTGAGAAAATTATGTTAGGTTCCTAAGGCCAAGATAAACTTTTGAGAATTTTTACAAATTTTTAGAATCTTTGCAAATAGCTCATAAATTGTAAATTATTTTCAGAAATTATTTTTTATTCAAAAATGCATTGTAATTAGTTTTGGGCTGCACTCTCTCCCTCCTCTGGTAGGCCCAGCCCACTACTTACCCACGCCCTCACTGATAGGTGGAGCCCACCTGTCAGCCTCCCTTCCCTCTTCCCCTCACAGACACGATCCCCTCCCCTCTCGCTACCCCGCGGTCCCACTTGTCGGTGCTGTCTGACCCATCTGCACTCACCCGCACCCGCTGCCCAGTGGCCCCACGCTGTCAGGGTCATCTTCCCCGTAAGGAAAGTGCCCCCAATCTGCTCCGACCGAAACCCTAGTGAGTCAATCTCGCTGTCATCGTGCGTATCCCGTCAAATTGGATCCTGAAATCCCTTCCCCAAACCCCGGCAATCACTTTCCCCTTTTACCCGACGTGTTATTGCCCAGATCACTAGAACCGTGTGCATGGAAGGTTCACCGGAGCTATCCTCAGGATCTCCTCGGTTTACCATGTTCGCGCCTACCAAAAACCCTATCGGTGACCCTATAAAGACCCCCTCAACCTTCTGCGTTGTCCCGCACCCAAAAAACCCCTTGTTCCACACGTTAGAGCCCCGCATCACCCGCATTGCGCCACCGCCTTTGTTCCTGCTCTAGCTGCTGCTCACTATCACCTGAGGCCTTCGTCTGCCTCGCCATCGACCCCATCGGAACCACTTACACACGCTCTTCACCGGTCACACCTCCGCTTGTCTGACCGACCACCGAAACTCCATCACCATCAACAACACGAAGCTGCTCTGCGGCCCCGCTCATCGTTGTCCACGATTAGCCATCCCTGAGCCCCAACTCTGGTACCATTGCATTCACCTCCTGATCCGGTTCCATTTCTGCTTTTACCTTGTGCCCTAGGCCACCGTCGTCACCCCTAGCCCACCGCCAATCCTCTACCTTCACTGGGGAAGATAGCCGGCACAGGAAATTACCTGTGCCATGTAGGATTCGCTCACGGCCGTTCGATCAAATACAGACAGACGAGATTAGATCTCGTGCGGGTATGATCTAGCCCATCCGTTCGATCGAAGCGGAACCGAGCCATCACAGTCGTCCGTTTTCATTTATTCCCACCGCCTCGCCCTCGTGCGTCTGATCACCATCCAACGGACGATCTAGATCCAGTGCAAGGCACAATGCTCGGGGTTCATGGTAAACCTGGTTTACCGTGGACATGAGTCTGTTTAAAATTTAAAATATATTCCAGAAATTGATTTAAACTTTAAAAATTCATAACTTCTTCAATTTAACTCCAAATTTTACCATTCAAATTCTAGAAAATTTATCTTTTTATTATCTACAAGCTTAGCTAATAAAATTCACATGTTTGTACCATGCATTTTTCTTTATTTTAATTGTTTATTGTTCTTGTTTTGCGTGCCGAGAAGATTACGACGCCGACGAGGATCCCAAATATTTTCCCTAGGTACCTCCTTCACCATTCGCTGATCAAGGCAAGTCACAACTTCATTTTTAACATATTTAACCCATGTTTTATTTAAATATCGCTAAAACCCATAGGATATAAATGCATTATTCTGAATAAATGTCTTACACTATATTTATTTGATCCCCGACCTTGTTGTGCAAACCCAAGCCATGCTATTGAGCTTCATCTCCTTGTCACCTTTATTATTATTATTTATTAGATAGTGTCCAAAGTATTGACACAACTGCTATAGGCTAAAAATGAGTCGTAGATTAGTCACATTGATTCTATTATATGTTCCCCCGATATTTCCCTCATCCCCATGTATTCTGAAAAACTTGGAGAATTGGTTAAGTATGTTAGCATGGTGGGTTCCGGGTCAAGAGAGGGCATTGATTAGTCACACCCAGGGACTATAAGGACCGGTCTGCAAGATCTGATGTAAATCATTTCCGTACTAACCACAAGTCTAATGGGTAAGGCCTAACCGGAAGTATGGAATGTTACAACTTGATGCACCAAGCGGAGGGGGCAAGTGGCATCTGCAGGTGGCTTGTACCGACGAGGCACAAAAGGGGGCACGACATTCGTCCAATGCATTGGTGCGCCGGTGAAACCTAGTGGGTTGTCCTCGAGTTGGTGCGTTCCATGCTAATGGTTTTGGCAGGGACTTGGTCAGGGTATCGTGGTGATATCTTGGTCAACGTCGGGTTCTTGCCTTGTGGGTACAGTAGTACACCTCTGATCAGAGTCTAATCTTTTCAAAAATCCAAGCCCACGATCAAGGGCGGGATTAGCAATGTTCAACGCAATTAGTTTATGTTTATGATTGTGCATGAATGGTTGGCATGTAAGAACTATTGAGTGAGTGAGTACCGTTTGTACTACTCAAGGTAGAGGTTGTTTCATGATTCATACTTTACTTTCAGCATAAATAACTTGATCACATTAAATGCTTAATAACAAAACTATACTTTTCCACACTTTAACCCACATACTTCCCATTGTTATTACCCTTGCATTATATTGCATTTTGGTGGCCTGTTGAGTACTTTTGTACTCATTCCCGTTGAAACCACATCAGAGCTAGCATATTGCGAGGAGGAAGGTCTGGAGTAGCTGCCCAGTCAAGGCGCGAGATTGGAGAAGACGTTCATCTATAAGACTTTTTTATATTTATTTTACATTTATCATGTGTGTAATAATGTGGTATGCGGACCACTTTTGATTGTCATATGAACGAAGTCGTGTGATGAACGCCTTATATTTATTGTTTTTCTTTGGAATTACAATAAAGTCTAGAATTATTAAATTTCGAGAGCTATAGTTTCAAAGCATCAAAAGCCCGTTGATACTCCAAAGAAAGTCAAAGAATGGTCAACAGAGGTCAAAGAGTTCCGGTCAAAGAAAGACAAGGAAGCACGTCCATGTTGTTATAAGATGATCGGACGTAGAATGAGCCGATGAAGATAAGGTGTGGAAAAGAGAAGATAAAAAATTATCCGAAATCAGTTAAGATATAGTTCTTGGATGACAAGTCTTCAGACTATAAATATGTATCCCTAGTTAGCTAAGAAAAACACATCTCTGTCAACTAACTACTCGGCACATCGCCACCCTTGGTCTCCAAGGTTTATTCCGGCGGGATTCGACACTCGAAGCTAGGCTGCATCGTTTCAATCTCCGGTGAAGAGGTGAGTCCCGCCACCCCTGATGTCCATACCGATTAGATTAGTATCCTCACGGCTGCATCAATTCGGTTTGATCTCTTGAGGTGAACCTTGAAATAATACAGTCGCTGGTTGTTCTCGGTGTATTATCTAGGTCTAAGGTTGCATCAGTTCAGTTTGATCTCTTAGATTGATGTGATCTAGGTGTGATAGTTTGAGGCTTCATCGGTTAAGTCCGACATATCTTGCTATTGTATCTCTTTCATGCTGTATACCGTTCATTTAAATAAATCATGTCTGATTCTTCGATATATTATTAAGATCATCATGACTAGCTACAGCCTCAATTAGGTCCGATCTAGTTATTGTGATGATTTTCATGATATAGACTTGTTATCTAGCATGTTTTGTTGATTTTCATCAGAGTACAAGCCGATGGGTTATCTTCGAATCCACAATACATCTTATAAGTCATCGGAAAGGCATCCATCGGTCTGCGCAGTTCCTTGTTCATCTTATCGGCCGATGGCACACTCGCCCAATTGCTTCATCTCAGGTCATCAGCCTTATGGCCGATTGACATGATATTCCATGATTATCCCGTCCTCGTCGTGGTCATCGGCTCGATAGCCAATAGGTCATGCTACTAATGTCATATTTTCTGTTCCCTTATCAGTTGCAGGGTCAAATTGATTGGCATGCCTTGAACCATTCTTCTAAGAATGTAGGACCTGCACTGGAGTGAAGCGGATCTCCTAGGTCATACGTGTGTCAAAGTGTGACCAAAAAACGCACCAACAGAAACATATGTTAAATGTTTGATGTCTGACAAGCTCACACCTAAGTCTAACAAATGCTTCTTTGTCGGATTTGTTAGGAAAACCAAAGGATATTATTTTTATACCCGAGATGAAGGCAAAGTGTTTTCGCTCAGAGTGGTATTTTTGTTGAGAAAGAGTTTCTCTTAAAAGGGGTTAGTGAGAGCATAGTGCATCTTGAAGAAGTTCGAGAGCCACTAGAAAATGTTCTAGCTCTTATTGATCTACAACCTGATATGCAAGATGTTGTAGAGTCTATTGCTGAGACACCTACCCCATGATGGTCTAAGAGGGTTAGTCATGTGCCTGAGCGTTATACATTTTAACCACTGGGCAGCGTGACGTTTTGTTGTTGGACAACAATGAACCTAAAAACTATACGAAAGAAGTGATGGGACCAGACTTTGAAAAATGGCTTGGAGCCATCAAATCTGAGTTAGAATCCATATGAAAAAAATAAGTTTGGAACTTAATTGATCTACCTAATGGTGTAAAAAACATTGAGTGTAAATGGATTTTTAAGAAAACTATAGATGTTGATGGAAATGTTCATATATAAAGTACGATTGGTGGCGAAAGGTTTCAGACAGATTCAAAGTGTTGATTATGATGGAACGTTTTCGCTTATCGCTATGCTTAAGACTATCTAGATCATCCTAGAAATTGCCATATTTTATGATTATTAAATATGGCAATTGGATGTCAAGACAACTTTCCTCAATGGAAACCTAAGTGAGGATGTGTACATGACACAACTTGAAGGTCTTGCGATCCTAAAAATGTTGGGAAAGTTTGCAAGTAGTAGAGGTCCATTTATGGGCTGAAGAAAGCTTCTCGAAGTTAGAATCTTTGTTTTGACGAGGTAGTAAAAGAGTTTGGATTCATCAAGAATGAATAAGAGCCTTGTATTTACAAAAAGGCTAGTAGTAGTTTATTTCTGAGTTGGGGGTTATCCTAGTGCATCTAGTCTAGTAGAATTCTATTGTGATAATAGTAGTGTCATTGCGTTAGATTATAGATCAAGGTGATGTAAACATTTGCAAGGTACACATGGATTTGAACATAGCAGATCCATTGACTACATCTCTCTCTCACCACAAGCATGAGGCACTATTGAGCTCCATGGGCATTGCATACTTGCGTGAGTGAATTATGTGTATGTGAGAGATGGTGTCATATCTATGCTTATGTAGTTGGGATAATTGTTTTCATATTCCTTGAATAAATGTTATTTACATTGATCAACGAGTTGACAACTTGTTTGTGAAACTCTTTGTTATATAATGATGTTGTTTAAAACGATCCATAATCTCATATCGTCATGTGGACCAGTGATGATACATAGATTAGCACATCCGACTAATAGATAATCATGTTTCATAGATCATAAATAAGGAGATGTCAAATCAGTAATGTGGACACATATTAGTGAACATGGTGTTGGATAGACCCACTTTGAGATATTGTTGGGATTGTTATTTTTCTTAGTATCATCAGTTGTTGTAGAATCCATAGACATGAGATCGTCATTGATAGAATGTGTAGTGGCATACTTTGAGGCTTCCAAATGCTATTTCGTAACTGGATAGCCATAATGGTTGTTTTCTGATTTTTTATGATGCATGTCTTAGGATGTGAGTGGTCAAGATGGAATTTACCCCTCTTAATAATGGGAAAGACGTCTTTAGGCCCCTTGAGATACTTGGATTGGAAAAGTGCATGGCCATGCCACTATGACTAAATAGCTAACCAACAAGGGTGGCACGAATCTCTCCTTGACCTTACTGATGCTATGAGGTAAAAGGATTGGTGCATGAGTATGTCCAGGTTCAGAAAGTATGATTTTGTCTTTGTATGTGTTCAGCGGTCAATATGTGTTGCTAGGTACCGCTAAAAGGTTTTTGGGAAGCAACCATTATCATATGAACCTATCAGATCACACGCTTAAGCAGATGAAATTCAAAACGTACAATAATTTGCTCTAGTGCAAGTAGGAGATTGATTGAATTGTGCCAAAGAGAATTATGGGGTGACCGAAAGTTCTAGGTTCTGGAACTACCGGAAGTTCTGAGAAAATCCCAGAATCGATTTGCTAGAGGAACTAGAAGTTCCAAGTTTTGGATGAATTGGAAGTTCGGTTGTGAACCGAAAGTTCTTAGTCAAATTTAATTCGAAATAGAAGGGTCATACCGTAAGTTCCGGTTGTGAACCGGAAGTTTTGGTTTAGGCGAAATAGATTAGATCTATTGGGACATAATGCCAAGTGAGGGCCTAAATGTTGGCACTATATAAAAGGAGGAGGGAGGACGTGGAGTTATTGTTGCCTTTGCTATAAATCCTATACACTACACCTCTCCTCTCCTATATTGTAAAGTATTGCGGTCTTCTGTCTCAGGATCTCTCGCTCGATGCTAGCACGCCGGCGTGAGGTGATTCCGTCCCCGTAAGTATGGACTCCGTGGAGGCGCTGCTCGAATAGTGGAGCTCATCGTCTTCTTCACGTGGAGATCGCCAGGCTTCATCAACATGATCGCCGGTGAATGGGCGGAGCAAGGCAGAGTTGAGCGAGGATGTGGTTCCCCAACTTCTACTTTCACTACACTATTTCATCTCGCGTTAGAAGGTAACGATCTATGATCCCATTACACATGTTTTTCCTAGGTTAACGAGGTTTAAATTTGAAATTACTGGCTAATGTAGCCTCCTTAAATCCTAAGATGTTTCATATATGATATCTCTTCTTGAATCTACGTCTTAGCAGTGGTCATAGACATATTCTAAGTTTGGAAACTTCTTCTCATTCTTACAGTCATAGCAAGGACACCACATTGCAGTCTTTCCACTAGCTTCCATGTTTGCTCTAGCAATACTCATGAAAGGCTTCACCCCACTAAAGTATTCATTAAAGTACAACAATCAAAATACATCTAGCTCCTTATTGTTGGAATATATAAATTATTAAAAAATAAAACAACCATAATATATATCAAGGTTTATGACTAATAGGCACTAATAGGCAATGATAGGTTCTAAATCCCATCAGGGGCTATGCGGCCCACGTAACTAGGCTTGTGGTCCCTTACGATTCCAAAGAGAATTTTAGTAGCCTCTCTTCGCTATTCTCCAATTACACGTCTTGACTTAGGGTCAATAGGATTGTGTATTCGGAGAACAACAGGGAGACACCAGTGAAACTCTCTTTCGAACTATATGGGACCACCTGGTCCACCTGCGCGGGTCGTATATTCCTAAATTGTCTAAACTACATGGATAATTCGGGAGTGTCTTCCTATAAATATGACCAGTTACTCGGTCATATTTATAATCCAGCACTCCCAAACGAGAGACAACTTAATCGGTTGTGTGACTTTAATAATTATTTTACTTTGTTCAACAAAAATACGATAAATGGATCAAAATAGGATAAAAATATATACCTTTGGTCGGACATTGATACTAGATGTGGTGGGCGGCGGTGCACCAGAGCATGTAATAGTGTGTGTCATTATCATAGGCGTGCACGTGCAACTGCAGGTTGGTTGCCAGCCGGTAGTCGAGACTTAACTGTGGCTAGTCTGTAGTTATAGGATAGGGGGAAGTTGGCGATGGTTGGGAACAATAAGTGCATAACTCGATATCTGAGGTCTTTAAATACTTATCATCAGTGACAATTATCTCTAAAAATATGTCACTAATGGTGGCCTTAGTATTGTGGGAACAAGTTTTGTTACGCGGGTAAAATAACATGTGTCACTAAAGTTTACATCCTCTAGTGATGGGTAGTACTTCTACCCATCACTAATTGAGGTGCCGCTCTTTAGTGATGGGTCTTATCATAACCCATCACTATTTGGGGCAACCTTTAGTTACAGGTCGTACCGTGACCCGCTACTAATAGAAGTACTCCATCATTAGTGATGAGTCTGATTTCGACCCATCACTAATAATACGGAATTACTGACGTGTATAAAATAATCCATCACTACAAGTGTATTACTAACGTGTGTCTTTTATCCGTTAGTAAAGATCCGTCACTAACGTGTAAAGTTGGTAGAAATGCAACTTACCAGTTCAACAGCCGGTCTAATTGCCTAGTAACCTAATACCCATCCCCTAGTAAGCCTTCTAGGTA
Source organism: Zizania palustris (assembly GCA_019279435.1). Taxonomy (NCBI): domain Eukaryota; kingdom Viridiplantae; phylum Streptophyta; class Magnoliopsida; order Poales; family Poaceae; genus Zizania; species Zizania palustris. The sequence continues at coordinate 5,421,981 of JAAALK010000285.1, forward strand.
GGTATGACGGTTTCTGGCTGTGATACCACATGTTAGTGACCTGAATCACACCCAAACAGAACATAAGAATTTACAATAGAACAGAAAACAAAAATAAAAATCTCAGCCATTCCTATAAACTCTAACTTGTTCAAGTTTTTGTCTAATCATCTATTCCTTTCTAATTATATTCTAATTAGCTTCTTCTAGAAGGTTTCTAACACCTCATTATCACCCTGCAGCTAGTTGCATGTGTTGTTGTGATGTTTGCCTCCGAACAATCATTGGCCAGTTAAGCTATCGACGTATCTGATATATATCTACTGGCAGTAGTCGATTAATTGATGCGGTCGATCGAGCAATTATTGGTGAAGTGCTACCCGTCCACACAAGTCCACATCCGCCGCTTCAATGTCTTAGACTTTTAGCTATATCTGCAAGGAAGATTTCAATGGCATATAGTGTCTATATAGTGATTGACGTCGCTTAATTATTAAAATTATGTGATCGTCCTATCATTGCTTAATTCTGAAAAATTAGTGTAATAGTTTCCTTGATGCATGGTTTAATTTTCTTGAATCATGAGAATTTGGAGATCCAAGCTGGGCTCTGATTTCCGAGTGTAATAGTGTCATTAGAATTTCCAGTCAGTCCAAAATTGGTATACTTACTTCAATTCCTTAATTGCTTTAGCTTTCTTATTAACTCTTTTTTTTTAAATAAGTTGTTTAAGAACGTGTAGCTATTTTTAATTTTTTTCTTCAATGTTTATCATTGTCAGGTAAATTCTATCTCTCGCACAAATATACAACCCATATTTTTCATAAATTTTCATAAATAAGAGACAATAATATCATTTGAGCTGTTTTTTTAAATTTTATATCCAAGCTAAAAATGACTTATATTTACGTATCGAATCGCTTATGTACAAGCTTCCAAACAGAAACCATGCTCTAGGATGATGAGTCTCTAGTTGCGTCTGAATCTCATCCACATGCTTATGCTTCTAGAAAAAAACTATTTCTTATCTTGTTTTCTTCCTCCATGAGATATTGGACTTGGCCAGCTGAAGTGCTCTCTACTTCTGAATTAATTTCGTTCTGATCCGCTTTCTCATTTGCTTACTTGATTGAACACAAAGCAAATTTTAAGACACATCAAACTAAGTGTTAATTTCGTCTGTGCCATTATAATTTTCACGGTTTGCCAATATGCCATCAGTATGTCAATGACAAAGGGAGGTCACCACAGTCACTAGCAGTGACATGTAGGTAATTCTTGAAAATTATAATAGCGTGTGAGTAATTTTCCCAACTAATAAAGACAATTTATTTTTACAGATCTAACGGCTACAATTAAAATGAAGTCGATGTACTATCTTAATGGATCACCGTGATTTAGTGGCTAAGATTAAAAAATCGGCATCTTACTTTCTAAGAGGTAATATATTACTTTTTTCTAACTAATGGCTGAAATTAATTTTATCACTTTAATCTCTTATAGATGTATTGAAAAAGAACTAAGCATAGATGTATATGTGAGTGCATGGAGTAATTCCGTCGATATGATGATACTGTATTATTGGTGTTGATGATATTGACGGAGCCAGATCTAACAATAATACATTATCTGGACCGGTGCGTTCTTATCGTATCTTTTTAATCATGATGTTGCATCTTGTTCTTGACTTTTTTTAATTCCTTTGTATAGGAACGTCTTGTTCGATTTTGTTTGAACGTTTTACGGTATATCTTTTATTTTTTAAAGAGCCACATGTTAGAATTAATCTTTTATTTGTTAACAAAATTAAGGTGAAGTATTACCTCTTAGTTTAAGATAAGATATCGATTTCTTTTAATCATTGAAAGTTATGGTAAGTAGACAATCTAAAATTTTGAAAATTGTTAGATAAGATGTTCTCACAACCGGATGAAACCTCAGGTACTCTGGGTCCAAATGCTCTTATTTGATTTAGATGATCTGAACATGCCAAAAAAACAACACACAAAAATAAAATTAAATCTAACTAACAATCTATATGAATACAAATGAGAGCAAGATTATAAGCTATAACTTTTACACAGAAATTTGTTAAGCAAGCTAACTAGCAGGTCGATCAACTAATATAATAAGTAAGCTAATAAGAACAATATGAACAAGGTGAACACAATGAGTTATTTATTGGAGTTCGGATCTACCGATCCAATGTATTCGTTGAGGATCCCTAGAAGGCCGTGTATCATTCAATCATTTTCCTTACCAAGCACCGACCAAAGTCGAGCTTGGATTTTGACTAGTTACCTCATCAAAGCCGAGGTAGAGTTTGTATAAATTGCTCTGGACACACTACAATCGCTTTGGGTGCTCACGGATCAACGCCTAGCAATATAAGAGGTAGCACCTCCGAGAGTAACCAATCCGTTGAAAGATTTGTAGTCTAAAATCCTTGTGCCCAATATTTTCTAGAAAAATTAATGAACTCAACCATATAAAATCTTCCAAGAAGACGAAGCAAAAAGTTTACTAAAAGATTTGTGTTCAAATGGAATCTCAAAGATTTGCTAAGATCTACATTCAAAGAGTGATAGAGTGTGTAATAATGATTGCTCAAGAATTCTAGTCAGTCCAAATGAGGTGAGGGGATATTTATACTCCTCACACAAAAAGTTACCATTTGAAAGATATTTTGTAATTGTTAATCTGGATGCTCCTAACCAATCCATATGTTCTGAGATAGTTTAAAACCTAGATGTTCCGAATTGAGTCGAAGGCTTCAGTTTCTAAAATAAATCAAAACAGAATGGCATTCTCAGATCATATAGACTTGTCCCGATGTTATGGTCCTCAAAATAAATTAAAACAAAATAATATTTCTGGATCATCCGGTCTTGTCCGTATGTTCCTGGGTCACATAATAAATTTCAACCAGAACAACATTTTCGAAGCATCTAGGTTTGTTCGGATGTTCTGACATTAAAAACAATCCAAGACAGAACACTGTTTTAGGAGCATCAAGATTGCCCCAAATGTTCTTGTGTGTTAAAACTGTGGAAACAGAAACATACTTCCAAATGATCTGACTAGTCCGGAGCATCCGGGCTTGCTAGAAAAATATGGTTCAAAACATCCAAAATCTTTCAATGCTACTTTTCTTTGAGCACAAAGTTTTAGAACAACTTTTCAATGTATTCCTCTTAATAGAAGGCAGTCATATAGTCAAATTTATATGTAGATTATGATTTTGCGTCTTTGATCCTATTTTGGACTAAATGAATCTTTTTTATTTTTTAGTTGCAATGTCGTTTTTCATGTAATCTCTACATTCATCTTAGCAATACAATTAGTAGCTATTAATCACTGTCATCATTAATATAACAAAATTAATTAGGAGCCTAGATGCATCAAGATGCACTTTCAATCTCCCCTTTTTAGTGATTGACGACAACATGATCAAAGAAGGGATAAACATTACACAAGAGATGCATGAATATTTAAAAATTTAGCTCCCCCTAAATGAATGTAATATATATCAACAACAACAATTATGTATATTTTGCATTTAAGGCGTCACAAGGTCACATTTCACAAAATATCATGGTACGAGTGAAATGAACTTAATTATACATTAAGATTTAAAGAAATTTGTTCATTACATCCATGTCATACATAAGAGATAGTGTAATAAAACATATCACAACAAAATTGTTCATAACATGGATACAAACTTATAATCAAAAGCAAGATAACCAAATTACGGCAAGACGACTTCTTTAACATTTCCCCCTTTGGCATCAACGACACTAGAAAGAGAGAAAACAACTACTCGGCTGAGGAGGTGGCTGTTGATAACCCAAATACTCTGACCTTGAGCTAGGCCCTGAAGAATTAGGTGTAGGGCCATCGTAGTTGAGAAACATGTTCAGTGTGAAGTCACTACCATAGAAATGGTGTTTAGTAATGGAGGTTTACTGATGGATTAATGACATTCATCAGAATTATAGTTGAAGTGATGGACTATTTTACACGCATTAATATTATTGTATTATTAGTGATGGGTCATAGCCTGTCGTAAAAGAGGGAACACCCCCATTAGTGATAGATTGCACTATGACCCATAAATAAAGGGTTGCATCTATTGATAGCAAAAAATAGCATTAATGGTCGAAATTGTTGCAAAATCAATTTTGGTAATTTGGGACGAAAATATACTATTTCCTAGCATAGGCCGGTCCAACCGGCCATACAGGCCCGGTCAGACTGGCCATACAGGCCCGGTCGGACCGGCCCAACCTGGATCCGACAAGATTATTTTAGTTTTGGGTTGTTTTGATGTCTAATCCAATCTTAACCAATTTTGACCGACTCCTAGTCGAGTTAGACTCTAGGAAACACCAAGACCACCCCCCTATAAATATAGGGGACAGGCCGATTCAAGGGTATCTCAACAGATCAACTCAAAACCCTAGTTTTGAATCACACTTTTATTCCAATCTACTTTCCTTGCCCTAGGATTAGCTTTAACGTCCATCTTCATGAGTTTGCACTGAAATCTCTCCGTCTGCCGCATCGTAATCACGGTAAGTCCTTGTTGATTCGCTTGTGAATCTTCCGTTTCATCCACGTAATGGATTGTTATCGGTTTTATTGGTTTTCTTGGCCACACTGAAATTTGGTCTCTAGGCCGAATTGGTATTTGATTTTCATAGTGTTTCATCTCATCTTCTTTGCCAAGAAGGGTGGGAATCATCTACTATTGATAGGGTGATCACCAGAGCCTAGGAGTCATTTGCCAGAACTTGTCGGTCGAACCGGAGAGTACTCCCCGGTCTAACCGACACGTGCCACGGTGTCACGCCGTTGTCGGCTATCTCTGGTCTGACCGGCGCTTCGAGGCCGGTCTGACCGACCGCGTGCACCGGAGCCCTTGCGCTAGAGTACTTCGAGCATACGTCGCACCAGAGCCCTTCGGTCTGACCAAGGTTGTACCCCTGGTCAGACCGACCCTCTTCGCACCGGGAGGTTTCTTCGCGCCGGAGCCTATCTTCGCATCGACTCCCAGATCCCCAAGGACCCTTTGTTCTGACCGGGGTTATACCCTCAGTCCAACCGGCTGAAAGACTGAAGGTCCCTTCAGGATCCCTTCGAACCTCTTCGCACCCGAGCACCGGAGGCCCCCTTCGTTGACCCCTCTACACCACCGGTCTAACCGATGGTGTGCCTCGGTCTGATTGGCCCTCCTTGGCTGGTATGACTGTCGCGCCCCGATTTAATAAATCAGGACTTTATTGAAATTCCATAGAAAATCAATAAAACAAGACGTTCATCATGCGACCACGTACAATACGGGCAATCATTCACGGTTCGTAGACCGCATTAATACAAAAGTGAATAAAGATGAAGAGAAACTAATAAAACAAGGGTCCTAGATGAACGCCTCCTTCCAGTCTCGTCTTGATTGGGTCGCTACTCCAGACCTTCATCCTCCTCGTAGTAGACGGGCTCTGATGTTGTAAGTCAACGGGGTGAGTACAGATGTACTCAGCAAGCCACCGAATGCAAATATAATGCAAGATAATAACAAGGGAGATAGTGGCTAATTTTGCGGAAGCAGCATAATTGTAAAGCTTTAAATGAGAGCAATTTATTAGTATGGAAAAGTAAACAAGTGCATGTGTATCATCATCTTCTAACTCGAGGGGTACAGTCAGCCCCACCTCGCTCAACAGTCCTTACGTGCCATGAATAATTCGAACATTCAAACAATTGTAAACTAACTGCGAGTAGTCACACAACCCGCCCTTGACCGTGGGCTCGGCTTTTCGAAAAGATTAAATTACTCTGATCAGAGATGTACCACTGTACCCACAAGGCACGCACTCATCACTTACACCAAAGTGTAACGAGATGACCCATTTCACGGGAACTCGTGCCAAAACCTTCCATATAGTCCTCCCCGACTCAATAGCACCCTCTTATGGGTTTCATATGGTGTCCCGACGCATCGGAGCCCCACCATACCCCCCCTTGAGCCTCGTCGGTACAAGTCGCCCGCAGGCTAGCCCCTTGCCCCCTCCTCTATGGTGCATCGAGCCGGAGTATTCCATACTTCCAGTTAGGACTTACCCATTAGACTTGTGGTTGGTACGGAAGTGCTTTGCAACAGATCCCGCAGACCGGTCCTTATAGTGCCCCGGGTGCGACAAACCAGTGCCCGAGCTTGCACCCGGAACCCACCATACTTATAACCTAGCCAACTCCAACAGAGTCCAGAGACGAGAATAACAGGGAAATTCATATACAGAATCCAGCTATCTACGACTCATTCTTTTTATCCTATAGCAGTTGTGCCGGTACATTGGGCACTAGCTAATATTTTTATAGTAGAGTGACAAGGAGTTAAGGCTCAATAAGCATGGCTTGGGTTTGCACACAAGGACGGGGATCTAATAAATATAAGTGTAAGGCTTGATTGTTAGACTAATGCAATATTAATCTATGGGTTATAGCGATAACTTATTAAAACATGGGCTCAATTATGATCAACTATTTCCACAGAGGTGGTCGATGACTTGCCTTGATCAGCAAAGGGGGATGGAGGAACCTCGGGGTAGAACTCCTGCTCCTCGACGAACTCGTAGTCTTCTCGATACGGAAAAATAAATAATACATTCAATAAACAGATAAAAATCACCAAATAGAAGAACATACATAGTTGTGGGTGTTTTTATGTGAAGTCATATTTTATTATTCTGAGTTTTTGGCATAAAACAGTGGAGTTTATCTTTTTAGGATTTTCCTAATTTATTTTCTATATTATTAATAATTTATCCCTAAGGGGTTTGTATTCTTTTATTTGTTAAAAATATTTTGGGTAACAGTAACATACTGTTTTTATGGCATTAATGTGTAGAGAATAATATTCTGGTTTTAACAAAATTTGAATGGTGAAATTTGGAGTTAAAATGAGCAAGATATGAATTTTCAAAGTTTAAACAATTTTCTGAATTTTATTTGAACTGAAAAACAGTCCCTGGTCCACGGTGAGCCAGGCCCACGGTGGACCGCACCACTGTGCGTGTGGACCGGATCAACCAGATCCGTTGGATCCAGATCCGGCGGCCAGGCGCGAGGCGGGATCCCTTAAATGAAAACGGACGGCCACGATTAAATCATACCGAACCGGTACGCGTGGACGCTCGAGATCACTTCTGGGGTTTAAGTGGCGATCGACGGCCGAGAGCGAGCGATACCGCTTTGACTCAGATCGAGGGCTCAGATTAAGTCAACAGGGGATCTAATCTCAGCCGTTCACCGCAGATCGAACGGCCGAGAGCTCGTACGGCACGGCAAGCGGCGAAGGGGTAGTTTTACCCTTCTTCCCCAACTCCGGCGGTACTGCGGCGAGCTATTCCGGCGATGGTGAGGGCCTAGCGCCTAGGCTACTGGCTAAAATGGAATCAGGGGAGTGCAAGGATCACAACGGTACCGGAGATGGCGACGACGGGGCAGAGGCGACGGTCGGCGGCGAGGGTCGACGGCGGGGTCTCTTCGGGGCTCGACGGCGACGACGATCTGGCGGTATCCACGGCCAACCGAGTGGATGCCGGGGACGGGTGGGCGACGACGGATCCGACGGTGGTGACAGCTAGGGCGAGGGGGGCCTGGATCAACGGCGAGCGGCGGCCGGAGTTGAAGCAGAGCCGAAGACCTAAACGAGGTCGGCAGCGCTCTGTTTACGCTATAGCTGGCTTCGGTGGTGTGGGCTGAAGGCGGTGAGGGCGAGGGGTTCTTATAGGGGGGTCGCCAGCGTCCAATTGGAAGGGAACCGAGGGTTTCCCTTTGCTCAACGCCGGTGAACTTTCCTAAGGCTCGAGTTCCTTCCATGTGCGGCGAAAACGCGTGGCTATCGGTGGAATGAGATCCCCGGCGGTCGGAGAAGGCGATCCCTCGGTTGATTTGGTGAAAACGGATACGGGGCGACGTATTTGGAAGGTGGGGGTCGCCGGCGGGAGAGAGGGGATCCCTTTCCATCGAGGAAGAAGATCCTGACAGGTGGCCCCCACCTGTCAGCGGGCGCAACCGAAAAGGAAGGCCCGACAGGCGGGCCACGGCTGTCAGCGGACGAAGGGGAGCGCATGGAGACCGACAAGCGGGGCCAGGCGGGGTGCGGGCGGGAGGAGAGAGGGGAGGCGAGCGCCGACAAGTCGGTCCCACCTGTTAGTGGCTCATGGATGGGCTGGGCCGGGCTGAGGGAGGTTTCGGGGTTGAGGCCCATTAAGGATTAAAATTGATTTCTGATTTAAAATAATTCCAGTAATTCGAATATTTGATTAAGGGTTGAATCACTGTTGATAAAAATTTGTAAAAATTCCTAAAATTATATTTTGGTCTCTAGCTCATCTCATAAAATTTTCAAGTCCAGATTTTGAGTATTTCTCCCTGTTTGGTTTTATTTGGGTTCTTTTGTGAATTTTCCTCTAATAATAAATCCAAAAATGATTTAAATAATATTTTCTTTTATTTTATTCCTTTTTAATTTCTGGGGTGTTACAATCCTATCCCCCTTACAGAGAATCTCGTCCTCGAGATTCGGGTTAATCCTCGAATAGCTCAGGATGCTGTGCCTTGAGTTCATCTTCTTTTTCCCATGTAGCTTCCTCTACCGGATGATTGCTCCACTGTACTTTGCAGAAGCGGATTACTCGACTCCTGGTGGTTCTTTCTTTGACTTCCAATATCTTGACCGGCTTTTCCACATAGGTCAGATCCTCTTGGATATCCAACTGCTGAAGATCCACTTGCTCCGTGGGGACGCGGAGACACTTCTCGAGTTGAGATACGTGGAACACATCATGCACTCCAGTCAATGAGGGTGGTAGTTCCAACTGATAAGCCACTTCGCCTTGGCGTCGGATAATGGGGAATGGTCCAACATATCGAGGGGCCAACTTCCCTCTCATGTTAAACCGTTGAGTACCACGGAGAGGCGTAACTCGAAGGTAGACATGATCTCCTTCTTCAAAGACTAGGTCTCGGCGACGATTATCTGCGTAGCTCTTTTGTCGTGATTGGGCTGTCTTGAGATGATCCGTACTTTCTCTTCAGCTTCACGAAGGATATCTGTTCCGAATACTTGGGATTCACCAGTTTGGTCCCAAAGTAGAGGCGTTCTGCACTTACGTCCATATAGGGCTTCAAAGGGAGACATCTGAAGGCTGGCTTGATAGCTGTTGTTGTATGAAAATTCAGCGTACAGCAAGCTCTTGTCCCAAGTGGCTCCAAAATCCAAAACACATGCTCGAAGCATATCCTCCAGTATCTGATTTACCCTCTCTGTTTGTCCATCTGTCTGAGGATGGTAGGCGGTACTGAAATTCAATCTCGTGCCCATCTCCTCTTGAAGGTTCTTCCAGAAACGAGAGGTAAACTGACTTCCTCGGTCAGACACTATCTTCTTAGGCACTCCATGAAGACATACGATGCAGGCCATGTATAATTCTGCAAGCTTAGGGCCACTATAGGTCGTCTTGATGGCTATGAAATGTGCTACTTTTGTAAGCCGATTGATGATCACCCAAATAGAATCAAACCCAAGTTGGGTCTTTGGTAGTTCGGTGATGAAATCCATTCCGATCTCTTCCCACTTCCATTCAGGCACTTTAAGTGGCTGTAACAATCCTGCAGGCCTCTGATGTTCAGCCTTTACTCTTCTGCAGGTGTCACACTCGGCGACGAACTGGGCAATCTCTCTTTTCATGCTAACCCACCAATAACGTTCCTTCAGATCTTGGTACATCTTGGTACTGCCGGGATGAATGGAGTACAACGTCTCATGAGCTTCTCTCAGGATAAGGGTTTTTATCTCTGGCTTATCCGGTACACATATCCGGGTTCCAAACCATATGGTGCCATTCTCGTCCTCTGAAAATCCGGGAGCTTTTCCTTGTCTCATGTTTTTTCTAATGGCAGCTATATCCGGGTCCTCCAACTGGGCTTCACGGATCTGCTCAAATAGAATAGGCTGGGTCTCCAAGGTGGCTAGATATGCTCCGGTGGTCAATCCAAGATTCAGTTTTTCCATCTCCCTACATAACAGGGGCGCGTGTTCTTGAATCATCATGGCTGTGCAATATCCCTTGCGACTTAAGGCATCAGCTACCACATTTGCTTTTCCGGGGTGGTAGTGAATACCTAAGTCATAGTCCTTGATTAGTTCCAACCATCGTCTTTGCCTCAGATTGAGGTCGGGCTGTGTGAAGATGTACTTCAAACTCTTGTGATCCGTAAAGATCTCACAGCGATTTCCAACCAAATAGTGCCTCCAAATCTTAAGGGCGTGCACTACGGCAGCTAATTCCAAATCATGGGTCGGATAATTCAACTCATGAGGTCTCAACTGACGGGAGGCATAAGAGATAACCTTCCCATCTTGCATAAGAACACATCCCAATCCTTGGCGAGATGCGTCGCAATAGACATGGAAGTCCTTACGGATATCCGGTAGGGTTAGTATGGGTGCAGACACCAAACGGGTCTTGAGAGTGCGGAAACTTTCCTCGCATTTAGGAGTCCATTCAAACTTTTCTCCTTTCTGCAACAACTTGGTCATTGGCTTGGCTATCTTAGAAAAATTCTCGATGAATCTTCGATAATATCCGGCCAAACCCAGAAAACTTCGTATCTCAGATACGTTCGTGGGTGGCAGCCAATCCGTAACTGCTTCTACGGTGGCAGGGTCTACTGCGATTCCTTGCACAGAGATGATGTGTCCAAGGAACTTTACTTCTGCCGTCCAAAACTTGCATTTGCTGTACTTGGCATACAATTGGTGTTCCCTTAACTTTCCTAGGGTTAACCGGAGGTGAGCCTCGTGCTCTTTCTGGTCCTTGGAGTAAATGAGGATGTCGTCTATGAAGACCACGATGAATTTGTCCAAATACTCCATGAACACCTTATTCATCATATTCATGAAGAATGCCGGGGCGTTGGTCAATCCAAAGGACATAACCGTACACTCATATAATCCATAACGGGTAGTGAAGGCAGTCTTGGGTATATCCTCCTCTCGGATCCTTAACTGATGATAACCAGAACGCAAGTCAATCTTCGAGAATACTGTAGCTCCTTTTAGCTGATCGAAGAGATCGTCGATCCGAGGCAACGGATATTTATTCTTGATGGTTACCTCATTCAGAGCGTGGTAATCCACACACATACGCTTCGCCTTGTCTTCTTTCTTCTCGACGAAGATAACGGGAGCACCCCATGGCGATGTGCTGGTCATCCTGGAGTTTTCAAGGTAGACACATTTATTTTAGTGAACTTCTTCGTATTTTATTTCAAAAGATACCGTTCTTGCGGTTACATTTATTTAATTCTTCATTCATGCCTTATATTTTGACATGAATGCTAATACAAGCAAGCAAAACTGAAAATAACAATCAATCGTAAACTACGTCTACGGTAGCTCGGGGGACAACTCGATCTCGGGCTCGTGGGAGGTGGTCGGGGTCGAGGAGCTGGACGATCCGGCGGGTGGTGCGCTGCGGGAGATCCTCTTGGGCCTCACAGTGGGGATCTGAAGGGGTTTCTTCCTGCGAGGCGGAAGAGGCGCGATCTCCTCTATGTCCTTCTTCAATTCCTCGATCTGGTAGCGGAGCTGGGGGTTGGTGGCGACACGCTGCCGAAGGAGCTCATTTTGGCGCCGTAGTTCCTCTGCCTCGGCAGCCAAACGATGTCCCTGCTGTATGCGGCGACGAAGCTCTCCGTTCTCGCGGTTCAGATCCTCGGAAGAGTGTCGGTAGAAGCTGATGGTGTCGCGCTGTCCATTGGCGTCCTGCAGTGCCTCGTAATGGAGATCATCCATGGCCTCCAATAAGCGCATGGTATGACCAATCGCAGAATGGCGCTGGGAGAGTGTGCTGACGAAGACACTGTGTGGACTCCCTGGGGTGCGAAGAGGCACGAAGCGAAAGTCCGTGTCGTAGAGCTCGCTGTCGTAGATCATCCGGAGCTCCGTGAGTGCCTGGAGAGCGGTGCGCTGGCTGGCGACCAGGAAGGTAGGTCCTCCTCCGCGGTAGGTGTGAGCTGTCTGAGGGGAGGGCTGGACGACGACGGTGACCTCGCAGAAGCTCTCTTCCTCGTCGGGGAAGACTCCATGGTACATCGGCTCATGCTCGAATCCGAGGAAACTGACGAGCATGCGTAGCTCGCGAATGAATCCGGCCTCGTCACGAAGGTTCCCATTCATGGTACGGACCGGCATCTACAAAAGAGAGAGAATTTTTGTGAAAACCTCGGAAGATGAGAGGATAAGCAGTGTTTGTAAGAAAATATAGTAAGTATAAGTCCTAAGGTCAGGTCTGTTTGGCTTCCTACAGTCAAGTCGGCTCTGATACCATCTTGTCGCGCCCCGATTTAATAAATCAGGACTTTATTGAAATTCCATAGAAAATCAATAAAACAAGACGTTCATCATGCGACCACGTACAATACGGGCAATCATTCACGGTTCGTAGACCGCATTAATACAAAAGTGAATAAAGATGGAGAGAAACTAATAAAACAAGGGTCCTAGATGAACGCCTCCTTCCAGTCTCGCCTTGACTGGGTCGCTACTCCAGACCTTCATCCTCCTCGTAGTAGACGGGCTCTGATGTTGTAAGTCAACGGGGTGAGTACAGATGTACTCAGCAAGCCACCGAATGCAAATATAATGCAAGATAATAACAAGGGAGATAGTGGCTAATTTTGCGGAAGCAGCATAATTGTAAAGCTTTAAATGAGAGCAATTTATTAGTATGGAAAAGTAAACAAGTGCATGTGTATCATCATCTTCTAACTCGAGGGGTACAGTCAGCCCCACCTCGCTCAACAGTCCTTATGTGCCATGAATAATTCGAACATTCAAACAATTGTAAACTAACTGCGAGTAGTCACACAACCCGCCCTTGACCGTGGGCTCGGCTTTTCGAAAAGATTAAATTACTCTGATCAGAGATGTACCACTGTACCCACAAGGCACGCACTCATCACTTACACCAAAGTGTAACGAGATGACCCATTTCACGGGAACTCGTGCCAAAACCTTCCATATAGTCCTCCCCGACTCAATAGCACCCTCTTATGGGTTTCATATGGTGTCCCGACGCATCGGAGCCCCACCATACCCCCCTTGAGCCTCGTCGGTACAAGTCGCCCGCAGGCTAGCCCCTTGCCCCCTCCTCTATGGTGCATCGAGCCGGAGTATTCCATACTTCCAGTTAGGACTTACCCATTAGACTTGTGGTTGGTACGGAAGTGCTTTGCAACAGATCCCGCAGACCGGTCCTTATAGTGCCCCGGGTGCGACAAACCAGTGCCCGAGCTTGCACCCGGAACCCACCATACTTATAACCTAGCCAACTCCAACAGAGTCCAGAGACGAGAATAACAGGGAAATTCATATACAGAATCCAGCTATCTACGACTCATTCTTTTTATCCTATAGCAGTTGTGCCGGTACATTGGGCACTAGCTAATATTTTTATAGTAGAGTGACAAGGAGTTAAGGCTCAATAAGCATGGCTTGGGTTTGCACACAAGGACGGGGATCTAATAAATATAAGTGTAAGGCTTGATTGTTAGACTAATGCAATATTAATCTATGGGTTATAGCGATAACTTATTAAAACATGGGCTTAATTATGATCAACTGTTTCCACAGAGGTGGTCGATGACTTGCCTTGATCAGCAAAGGGGGATGGAGGAACCTCGGGGTAGAACTCCTGCTCCTCGACGAACTCGTAGTCTTCTCGATACGGAAAAATAAATAATACATTCAATAAACAGATAAAAATCACCAAATAGAAGAACATACATAGTTGTGGGTGTTTTTATGTGAAGTCATATTTTATTATTCTGAGTTTTTGGCATAAAACAGTGGAGTTTATCTTTTTAGGATTTTCCTAATTTATTTTCTGTATTATTAATAATTTATCCCTAAGGGGTTTGTATTCTTTTATTTGTTAAAAATATTTTGGGTAACAGTAACATACTGTTTTTATGGCATTAATGTGTAGAGAATAATATTCTGGTTTTAACAAAATTTGAATGGTGAAATTTGGAGTTAAAATGAGCAAGATATGAATTTTCAAAGTTTAAACAATTTTCTGAATTTTATTTGAACTGAAAAACAGTCCCTGGTCCACGGTGAGCCAGGCCCACGGTGGACCGCACCACTGTGCGTGTGGACCGGATCAACCAGATCCGTTGGATCCAGATCCGGCGGCCAGGCGCGAGGCGGGATCCCTTAAATGAAAACGGACGGCCACGATTAAATCATACCGAACCGGTACGCGTGGACGCTCGAGATCACTTCTGGGGTTTAAGTGGCGATCGACGGCCGAGAGCGAGCGATACCGCTTTGACTCAGATCGAGGGCTCAGATTAAGTCAACAGGGGATCTAATCTCAGCCGTTCACCGCAGATCGAACGGCCGAGAGCTCGTACGGCACGGCAAGCGGCGAAGGGTAGTTTTACCCTTCTTCCCCAACTCCGGTGGTACTGCGGCGAGCTATTCCGGCGATGGTGAGGGCCTAGCGCCTAGGCTACTGGCTAAAATGGAACCAGGGGAGTGCAAGGATCACAACGGTACCGGAGATGGCGACGACGGGGCAGAGGCGACGGTCGGCGGCGAGGGTAGACGACGGGGTCTCTTCGAGGCTCGACGGCGAAGACGATCTGGCGGTATCCACGGCCAACCGAGTGGATGCCGGGGACGGGTGGGCGACGACGGATCCGACGGTGGTGACAGCTAGGGCGAGGGGGGCCTGGATCAACGGCGAGCGGCGGCCGGAGTTGAAGCAGAGCCGAAGACCTAAACGAGGTCGGCAGCTCTCTGTTTACGCTATAGCTGGCTTCGGTGGTGTGGGCTGAAGGCGGTGAGGGCGAGGGGTTCTTATAGGGGGGTCGCCGGCGTCCAATTGGAAGGGAACCGAGGGTTTCCCTTTGCTCAACGCCGGTGAACTTTCCTAAGGCTCGGGTTCCTTCCATGTGCGGCGAAAACGCGTGGCTATCGGTGGAATGAGATCCCCGGCGGTCGGAGAAGGCGATCCCTCGGTTGATTTGGCGAAAACGGATACGGGGCGACGGATTTGGAAGGTGGGGGTCGCCGGCGGGAGAGAGGGGATCCCTTTCCATCGAGGAAGAAGATCCTGACAGGTGGCCCCCACCTGTCAGCGGGCGCAACCGAAAAGGAAGGCCCGACAGGCGGGCCACGGCTGTCAGCGGACGAAGGGGAGCGCATGGAGACCGACAGGCGGGGCCAGGCGGGGTGCGGGCGGGAGGAGAGAGGGGAGGCGAGCGCCGACAAGTCGGTCCCACCTGTCAGTGGCTCATGGATGGGCTGGGCCGGGCTGAGGGAGGTTTCGGGGTTGAGGCCCATTAAGGATTAAAATTGATTTCTGATTTAAAATAATTCCAGTAATTCGAATATTTGATTAAGGGTTGAATCACTGTTGATAAAAATTTGTAAAAATTCCTAAAATTATATTTTGGTCTCTAGCTCATCTCATAAAATTTTCAAGTCCAGATTTTGAGTATTTCTCCCTGTTTGGTTTTATTTGGGTTCTTTTGTGAATTTTCCTCTAATAATAAATCCAAAAATGATTTAAATAATATTTTCTTTTATTTTATTCCTTTTTAATTTCTGGGGTGTTACAATGACCGCTAGTTGTTTTGGTCCAACCGGCCTTGTTTTGGCCAGTCCTGTTTAATTATTTTTCATACAATTCAGTTAGTTGAATAATTTTTCTTTAAGATTATTTGATTGTCCGGCGACTCCGTTATTCCCTTACCACTATTTAAGGGTCGTTGGAATGCGACATCGGCGTTACGTTACACTTAGAGTTTTTTCTAGTATCTGCACACTTTTGGATCGTCGAATCGACCGTCAGTGTGTTTGGTGCTTTAACCGTTAGGTTTTAGTGTCAACATACTTTTTGGCGACTCCGCTGGGGACATACATGCCAAGAACTTCTACATCGGCGACGAGTAAACCTACTACTTCTACATCAATGGGACCCTCGACGCCGATGGATCCGGTGGGGATCGTAGAGATTGACGACAACAACATCATCGTCCCCACCCTCGACGACATCTCCAAGGAGGATAGGGAGGAGATCGAGACCAAGACAAAGGAGCTACACAGTCTTTTACTTGGGCGCTTCACCAAGACCCGTGATGGCTTCGTCAAGCGTGACATCGACATCCCCGATCTCCCCGAGAGCAAGGTAACACCATCATCTCCTCGTCTGTCCTCCCAAGACATCGAGCAAAAAATAGCCAACATAGTAGAACAGGTCGTTAGCGCTACCATTGCAAACCGTGTAGAGGCCATAGTCGACTCAAGAATGGAGGCGAAAATGGAGTCGATGTTTAGGATATTCGGCTTTTCGGAGGCCGCTTCCCCCACTCCAATAGCTAGTGTACCCCCTGTCCATTACATACACAGTAGGACTGATGGGAGTACCGGGAAGACCATAGCTTCTATGGCCACATCATCCATGGGCACGACAACATATGGACCTGTCGGTCAGACTGTCCATCAGGCCAGTCTGACCGGCTATAATACCCATGGTCAGACCGGCCCTATGGCCAATCAGACCACCCCTGCCACATATTATGCACCGCCACCTCCCGCGCCTGCGCTACCTTTCCCCGTGCTTCCTGCACCTCCTGCTCCCGCACACCCACATAGGCCCGATTACGTCCCGTATCATGAGCCGCCACGATAAGAGGAGTCGCATGGCTGACACCCCGATATACCATCGTGTGTCGCGCTCCCGCACGAGAGACGCGCACAAGTAGGAGGTGTAGATGACATAGAGGAGCAAATTCACGTGTTGTTTAGGGAGTGCACGGGTTGGACACTTAGGGGTCAGGTTAGGGTTTACCACAAGCCGTACCCCGATAACTTCGACACCATCCTGTACCCGCGCGCCTTTAGGGTGCCCGAATTTACAAAATTTTGATGGCGAAGGTAGTAAGACCACCCTATAGCACATAGGTCAATTCCTAGCGCAGTGTGGTGAAGCTAGTGGGTCGGATGCATTGAAGCTTAGATTATTCTCTCTATCGCTTTCTAGCACCGCTTTCACTTGGTTTTTGGTGTTACCATCGATTTCCGTACAGACTTGGGCCCAGTTGGATCAGAAGTTCCATGATTATTATTATACTAGGGAGATCGGGCTTAGACTTTCACATTTGACATCGGTTAGACATAAGGCTAGTGAGAGTGTCTCTGAGTACATTAAGCACTTTAGGGACACTAGAAACCAGTGTTTTACCTTTAACATTTCTAATATAGACTTGACCGACCTAGCTTTTTACAGTCTTCACTCTTAACATAAGGAGAAACTGGATGGCCAGGATTTATTTGATGTTAGTCAGGTGGTGTAGAAGACTCTAGTTCAGGAAAGCCGAGCCAAGAGTAGAAAATTCACTAAAACATTCAACAAGCCTAAGGACGAGGTGCACGTCATGGAGCACTATGATGAGGAATCATCGGACAATGAGGATGAATCGATTGACATGTACAACGCAGAGTGGACTTGGTCTAGTAAGGCCAAGCCCGTCACTTGCACTGAGTTACGACCGTCTCCTATCA
The DNA here is from genome assembly GCA_019279435.1 of Zizania palustris. NCBI lineage: Eukaryota > Viridiplantae > Streptophyta > Magnoliopsida > Poales > Poaceae > Zizania > Zizania palustris. Next base: position 5,439,607 of record JAAALK010000285.1, read on the forward strand.
AGAGTCGGCCCAGCGAGGTGAATTATTCATTTGACGTGATCAAGTGTGATATGGTATTTGATTTTTTGTTTAAGAACAAGCTTATCCAATTACCGAAGGGTCACGTCATCTCGACCGTCGATGACTTGAAGAAGCGAGCTTATCGTAAGTGGCTTGATTCTCATTCCCATTCTACTAATGATTGCAATGTTTTTCGTCGGCAGGTTCAATTGGCCATAGAAGAAGGACAGTTAAAATTGAATACAAGTCCCAAGATGAAGCTCAACCTAAGCAGGCCATGTCCGCTAAGGGGAAGGAGGTCGTGATCGGAGAACCTCGTACACACACGCTTGTGCCAAAGAACCCTGAGGTAGGAGTGTGGAAAGTGAATACTAATGCATCATCTTCAGCTGCGACTCATAAGAAGCTGAAGGTGACATATGACTAGCTGCTCTAGAAGCACAAGAGGGCCGAGAAGGCGAACGCTCGACCAGGACCTCCAACGAGGCTGAACCCTCCTTAGTAGAGTGGGTTTAGCCCAAGATGGGCAAAACCATAGGAGCCACCGCTTCCTCCACCATATCATTGGTAAATGGCACAGTGGCCGCCGTGTTATTTTCTGCCTCCCGAGTACCCTAGCCCATATTATGTTGCTCCATTTGTACCCTCCAGATTTTATAACATGCAGGATTAGATGAGTGTGCCAAGAGGTGATATCTTCGGCAGACTATCCGTTGCGCCATGAGGACGTCTAGAGTTGGCATCCGAGGCTATCATCGTCAAGTTGGGGTCCTAGGATGTCCCAATCCCTAAGGGGACCTCCGTGGAGCAAGGCCCGAACCACAAAGACCACCCGAGGAGATTGTCGGTCTGACAGCAGCACCAGGGCTGGTAAAACCGCCTTCACCGCTTCGGTCTTACCGGCCTACTATGGTCGATCCGACTGACATTCTACAGATGTTCGACACTAGCCAGTCCAACCGTCCCACCATGGTCGGTCCGACTGATATAGCCCGATCAGACCGGGCTAGTAAGTCCGGTCCGACCGACAGTATACAGGAGCAAAATTCAGCCAAGTGTAAAACTACGAAGTACGATCCGAGCAATTCCCGTTCGGCCAAAAATTGCAGAAGCAAGTTTGTGGCGCCCATCACTAAGCCGCAGCATGTGTGGGCACCACCAGGTATGACCAAGTCCTAGACGAGGTGGCTAATACATCTTCGAGCTCAGGAGATGTGCGAGAAGAAGGCAGAGGATGAGCGGGACGTCGTCTTCTAGGAGATTCATCCCCGACCAGTGATGAAATAGGTTTAGAAGCCGAAACCGGTTGTCGTAAACAACATGGATCCTACTTCGAGTGACGACGAAGACGACATGATGGACGACGACTATACGTCGATCTGCGAGGGGCCCTTTCCTCAAGCGATGTACATAAACATTGTCATGCTTCCAACTGAGTTTGCCCTCCCACAGGATGAGGCCGAGGTTGCCCAGTTGATCCTCAGCCCATAGGAGGCTATTTTCGAGAAGCCGAGGATACGGCTCATCACCTGAAGCCCCTCTACATCAAGGGTCACATCGACGGTAAGCGGACCTCGAGGATGATTGTAGATGGAGCCGCTGCCGTCAACTTGATGTCGTACTCTCTATTGAAGAAGCTTGGAAAGAATAAAGATGACCTGATAAAGACCAACTTGACGCTCAACGGCTTCAATGACGAGAGCTCCGAGGCTAATGGTGTGCTTTCGTTGGAGTTGATGGTGGGCAACAAGACGTTGTCAACGGTGTTCTTCATCATTGATGTGCAAGGTAACTATAGTGTATTACTTCAGAACGATTCGATTCATGCCAATTGTTGCATACTGTCTACTTTGCACTATTGCTTGATTCAGTGGGACGATGATGATGTAGAGGTCGTACCAGCTGACACTTCGACCCAGGTTGTTTTGGCCGATGTGTCTATCGACGCCATCCACGATAAAGTAGAATGATAGTCAGGTAGAGATCTCTAAGATTATGACATTATTAGCATGTTTGAGGGATGTTTTGTTCTAGTGTCTGTAAAGCCGGCTGGTGTAGCACGACTATCTCTAAATTAGTAGTCATGTCTTGTAATAATAATCTTGATTGGATCAAGTCTCATGTGGAGCAATATCGGTCTTTTAAGACGGTATTGCCGAAGCCATTGAAGATTTTAGCGAAGTAGAAAAGTTAGGTCAAGGTTTTGCATCGGCCGATCCTCTAGAAGAGGTCAAATAGGTGATGGTAGTTATTGATAGCAAAAAATGGCATTAATGGCCAAGATTGTCAAAATATCAATTTTGGTAATTTGGGCTGAAAATATACAACTTCTGGTACAGGCCAAAACCCTGAACGTGCTGGAGGGCCACCTGCATGAGGCTTTGGGAGGCCTTTTAATGGTCTGCTGGCTTCGGACCAAAGGCCCTTCGGCTTGTTTTTATCCCTAAACTTGATTAGGTCGAATCTTATCAGATTAGAATTAGATATAAGAAGACTAGACCCTATAAATACAGGGGTGAGGCCGGTTCATAGGACCCCCCCAACACAAATCAACTTCAAACCCTAGTTTAAACCGTACCTTTACTTTCTTTACATTTCCGTACACCTTCGTGGGTTTGCGCTGGAAGCCCTCCGATGGCCACGCCGTAACAGTGGTAAGCCTTGTTGGTTCGCATGTGAACCCTCCGTTAATCTACGTAATATATTGCTATCACCTTGTTAGCTCACTTGTGAACCGTCCGTTAATCTATGTAACAGATTGCTACCTTCATTCTATATACTACAACACTTAGTAATTCGGTCTCCAGGCCGAATTGGCACTTGATCTTAACTTTGCTGCAGGTTTCATGTTTGGAGCCCCCTTCGCCAAAGGTTTCCGGAGCTAGGAAGCTGGTTTCATAGGATGCCAGAGAACCCTTCGGCGAATCCCTGCTTCGTCCGTCCATGTCGGATTCGTCACGCTGTTGTTGGTCTAGTTAAGTCCCGTGCATCAGAGCTACTTCGCACCGGGGTCACGCCAGAACGGACCACACCGCATCAAACACATCACTGATCCGTCTCGGTCTTCATCATGCCAGTGCTCCGCGTTGGATTTGGTCATTTCAAGAGGCTTCGCACCGAACTCTGTCATTCGGGAGTGATTTCACGTCGCGATCTGTTTGGAGCCTGTCTTCAGCCAGATCGATCTGAACGCCGAAGGCCCCCTTTGGTGACCCTTCGCACGGTACACTCCGAACCAGTCAGGATCCGTTCGGCCAATTGGGTTGTTTTTATCTATATATTTCGGCTAATTGGATTATTCTTGTGTTATGTGATTACCTGGCGAATCCAGCCCCCTTGCAACTATTAGGGGTAGTCAGAACGTGACGTCAGTGTTGTCTTACGCTTAGTCTAGTTCCTAAGTATCCACATGCTTTTGGATCGTCGAACTGACCCAAGTGTGGGGCACGTTTTCGTGTCAACACACTTGTTGGCGACTCCACTAGGGAAGGCTATGCCAACATGACAAGTACATATAAATCAACTGCAAGTACCTCTACGATGGCTACTACATCTACAACGCTGATGGATCCCATGGGGGACGCTGAGATCAACAACCGCAACATCATGACGCCCACCATTGAAGATATCCCCGAAGGTCGGGCAGAGATCGAGGCAAAGGTGAAAGAGCTCCAAGATCTCATGCTCAGGAGCTACGTCAAGACACGCGCGGGCTTCATCAAGTGTGACGTTGACATCCTCGACCTCGTCCGAACTCAGGTAACACCAGTATCGCCTCCTTTATCTTATTTGTAAATTGAGCAAAAAATAGTTGCATCTGTAGATCAGGCTGTTAGCGCTTCGTTAGCCAACCGTCTAGACTTGGCAGTCAGCTCTCACGTAGAGGAAATGTTTAGAAGGTTTGGCTTTACCGAGGTCATTCCTCCAACTCCAATCGCTAGTGTACCCTCGGTAAATCACATTTATAAAAGAACCGACTGTAATACTGGCAAAGTTGTCATGTCTCCGGCCTCAACATCCACGGCCGAGACAAGTCACTACACTTACGGCCAAGCTAACCCTGCTTTTTATGCGCCGCCTCCACCCATGCCTGCGCCGACTTTTCCCGCGCTGCCTGCACCGCATGCTCCTACACAAACACATAGGCCCGAGCATGTCGTATATCCCGAGCTAGCACATGAGGAAGACCCCTGCGGCCGACACGCCGACATACCGCGATGTGTTGCGCCCCTCGCATGAGAGACGCGCGCAGGCAGGAGGCCAGGATGAAATTGAGGAGCGGATCCGCGCACTATTTAGGGAGTGTACCAGCTTCGCGCGTCGGGATCAGGCTAGGGTTTACCGAAAGCCATATCCCGATCACTTCGATACCATACCCTACCCTCATGTCTATAGAGTCCTAGAATTTACCAAATTCGGCGGCGAGGGTAACAAGACCACACTAGAACATATCAGCCAATTCTTAGCACAGTGTGGAGAAGCTAGTGGGTCGGACACATTAAAACTTAGACTGTTTTCTCTTTCACTATCCGACACCACTTTCACTTGGTTTTCGGCACTCCCGCCGAACTCCATCCAAACATGGGCCCAGTTAGAGCAAAAGTTCCATGACTACACGGGTGAGACAGAACTTAGGCTTTCACACTTGACGTCGGTCAAACAAAAGTCTAGTGAGAGTGTCTCTGAGTATGCCAAGCACTTCAGAGATACCAGAAACCGATGTTTTAGTCTCAATATTTCAGAAGGGAATTTGGCAGATCTAGCTTTTAACGGGTTGCATTCTGAGATCAAAGAAAGGCTAGACAACTAGAACTTTTTAGAAGTCAGACAAGTCCTACAGTAGGCTCTAGTCCAAGAAGGCCGAGCCAAGGATAAAAAATTCATTAAAACATTCAACAAGCCTAGGGATGAAGTTCACATCATGGAACATTCCGATGAGGAAGAGTCGGAGGAAGAGGAAGATTCGACTAACATGTATGCGGCTGAATGGGCTTGGAACGCTAAGAGCAAACCTGTCACTTCTTCTGAACTGCGGCCGTCTCCCACTAAGAATCGGCCTAGATAAGTTAAATACTCCTTTGATGTTACCAAGTGCGATAAAATATTTGATTTCCTCTTGAAGAGCCAGCATCTTAGGTTTCCCAAGGGCCAGGTCATCCCGACCGCCGACGAACTAGAGAAGCGTCCCTACTGTAAGTGGCATGATTCGCATTCTCATTATACTAATGATTGCAATGTTTTTTGTTGGTAGGTTCAATCGGCCATAGAAGAAGGATGATTGAAAATAGATTCTAGTCCAAAGATGAAGCTGGACAAAGACCCCTTTCCCGTAAACATCGTCGACTTCGATGAGAAGAGGGTGCTAATTCGGCCAGATCAGGCCAAGTCAGCTAAGGGGAAAGTGGTCATTATTGGAGAATCACGCACGCGCACACTCATACCAAAGAACCCTGAAGTAGGGGTGTGGAAAAAGAACATCAATACATCTCTGTCGGCTAGGGCTCGCAAGAAGCCAAAGGTAACATACCAGATGCTGTTGAGTAAACACCAAAAGAAAGCCGAGAAAATAGGTTCCCAGCCAAAAATGCTAAGACATCCGAAGGGGCCAGGACAACCATGTCCTTTGGAGGGTGAGTTCGGACCCCAACAGCCAAACCCTCCGAAGGGTGGGTTCGGACCCCAATGGTAGAACCCTTCGCATAATGAGTTTAGACCCCGATAGTCGAACCACCCGAAGGGTGAGTTCGGACCCCAATGGCCGAACCCTTCGCACAGTGGATTCGGGCCCCAATGACCGAACCCTCCACATAACGAGTTCAGACCCCAATGGCTGAACCCTCCACTAGGCGAGTTCGGACCCCACTGGCCAAACCCACCTCCACTCTGGGCGAACCCCCTAATGGGGGACTTCAGCACGCAATAGCCGAACATAGCTCTAGCCTGGCAGGATCCTTCGCTGATATGGTCCAAAATAACTTGAACGTGGCTGAACCCCCCCTCCGGGCAATGGGTTCGGCTCTCAGTGGGCGAAGCCTCTAGAGCCTCCAATTCCTCCGCCATACTACTGGGCAGGGGACCAGTGGGCTCCGAACTGCACCTCGCCACCGGAGTACCCTTTGAAGTGTAATGTTGCACCCCATTTTTCTTCGGAGTGTTATGATTGGTAGGGACAAGTGAACATGGTGAAGGGGAACGTCATCCACAGGCTATCTGTGGTACCTCTGAATCAACTCGCGCAGAATGAAGCCAAGGAAGACGTGCACAAAGAGGCGATGGAGAGGGAGTCCGAAGCTATCACAGTCAAGGTAGGGTCTCAGGAAGTCCAAATCCCGAAGGCCCCCTCGTCAAAGCCCGATGGAGGTAAGTCCCCTAATCCGGCCGAGGCCATTGCCAGAGCCTAGTCCGATCGGCCTGACGAGGCTGGTCCGACCTATAGGGCCCGCAAAAAGGTCCCTACCGAGCATAAAAAATTCGAGGCCGACTCGGGTAATGCCCATTCGGCCAGAAATCACAGAGACAAATTGGTGGCACCTGGTACCAAGCCACAACCATCTTGGGCACCTCCTGGTATGTCCATATCACAGAAGAGGCACATGCAACGCTTGCAGTCGTAGGAGATGCGCGAGAAGAAGGCTGAAGATGAGAGGGACACCATATTCGAGGAAATCCGCCCTCGGCCAATCGTGAAACAAGTATGGAAGCCCAAGCTGGTTGAGACGAACAACCCGGCTCCTGTTCCGAGCGACGACGATGACGACTACATGCCCATCTCCGAGGGGCCCACACCTTAGGCAACGGACATCAACGTCGTCATGCTTCCAGCTGAGTTCGCTCTACCATGAGATGAGGCCAAGGTCTCTCAGTTGAACCTCGGCCCACGAGATTCTATTTTCGAGAAGCTCGAGGACATGGCTCATCACCTAAAGCTTCTCTACGTTAAGGGGCACATTGACTGGAAGCCGATCTCTGGGATGCTTATCGGCGGTGGCGCCACCGTCAATTTAATGATGTGCTCTCTTTTGAAGAAGCTTGGTAGGGGTGAGGAAGACTCGAAGAAAACCAACCTAATGCTCAACGACTTCAACGGCGAGAGCTCCGAAGCAAAAGGCGTACTCTCCCTAGAGTTGACAGTGGGTAACAAGACATTGCCAACAACATTCTTCATTGTTGATGTGCAAGGTAACTACAATATGCTACTTAGGCATGATTGGATTCACGCAAACTGTTGTATTCCTTCTACTTTGCACCAATGCCCAATGCAGTGGGATGGCGATGACGTGGAGGTTGTACCAGCAGATACTTCGGCCCAAGTAACTTTGGCCGATGTATCTATCGACGCCATCCACGATAAAGTATAATGTCTATCAGGTAGAGACATATCAGATTACGACTTCGTTAGCATATCCGGGGGACATTTTGTACCCGTGTCTGTAAAGCCGACTGATGTAGCATGTCTATTTCTAAATTAGTAGTCATGTCTAGTAAAAGTAATCTTGATTGGCTGAAGTCTCCCATAGAGCAATATCGGTCTTCTAAAGACGGTATTACTAAAGCCATTGAAGACTTTAGCAAAATAGAAAAGTTAGGACAGGATTTTGCGTCAGACGATCCTTTAGAAGAGGTCAATATAGGTGATTGTAACATTCTAAGGCCAACTTTTTTAAACAAAAATTTACAAACTGATGAGAAGCCCTGGTTTTGTCGGCTTGTTTGAGTAGGTCGTTATGACTTTTGGTTTAAAGAATGCTATCGCTACATATCAACGTGCTATGAACTTGATCTTTCATGACTTGCTAGGAGTTATGCTAGGAGTCTACATAGATGATGTTGTAGTCAAATTGGATGCTATGGGAAACCATTTAGCCGATTTGAGAGTCGCTTTTGATAGAATGCGTTAGTATGGCTTAAAAATGAACTCGCTCAAATGTGCATTTGGTGTGTCGGCAGATAAGTTCTTAGGGTTCATGATTCATGAAAGGGGTATTGAGATTGTTCCTAAGAGGCTTGAAAAGATTAGAAACTTTGAAGCGTCGACATGCAAGAGAGATGTGCAAAAGTTACTAGGCAAGATGAATTATTTGCGTCGCTTTATATCTAACTTGTCTGGCAAGATCGATGCTTTTGTCCCTATACTCCGTATAAAAAATAAAGTCGATTTCACTTGGGGAGCAACTCAGCAAAGCGCCTTTGAGAAGATTAAAGAGTACTTATCATCACCACCCGTGGTAAGAGCACCAAAAGTCGGGATTCCGTTTCGGCTGTATGTTGCTGCAGAAGATAGCGTAATAGGAGTCGTGCTAACTCAAGAGGTGGAGGGAAAAGAGTACATCATAACATTCTTGAGCCGCCGCCTACTGGACCCCGAGACAAGGTACGTGTTTGTGGAGCGTTTTTGTTTATCACTTTATTATTCATGTACCAAATTACATCACTATCTTCTCCCTAGCACATGTATTGTTGCTTATCAAACTGATGTCATAAAGTACATGTTGCAAAAGCCGATTCTAAGTGGTAGAATCAGAAAGTGGGCTTATGCTTTGATTGAGTACGATTTGGCTTATGAACCCCTAAGAACTACGAAAGGCCAAATTGTCGCTAACTTTATAGTTGATCACCACGTAGATGTCAATTGGAGTAGTGATACTGCTTTAATTGAAGTAATGCCTTGGAAACTTTACTTTTATGGTTCGGCTTGCAAGAATGGCTAAGGTGTTGGAGTTGTGCTCATATCACCTAGTGGTATGAGTTTTGAGACCTTAGCCCGGTTAGAATTTCCTTGTACTAATAATCAAGCCGAATATGAAGTTTTGTTGCTAGGACTTGAATTATTAAGCTCTATGAGTGTTAAATATGTTCATGCATATGGTGATTCACTATTAATAGTTCAACAAGTAGATAAAGATGCCCAATGTTTTAATGGTTTGCTAAATAGTTACTTGGATAAATGTCTAGATATAATTGCCACTTTTGATGATTTTGAGATTTCATATGTGTTTAGAGAAGCCAACTCAGTAGCAAATGATTTGGCTCAGCAAACATCGGGTTACCAAATTAAAAGAGGTAAATTTTTCGCACAAGAAAAATCGAGGGGCAAGTTTAAGTTTACAATTTGAACGCCAGTTCGAGCAAGGATTTGGCGAGTACTTCAGGTAATCACGAGGATGATTGGAGAACTTCAATTATTCAATATTTGATAAATCCTAGCAAGCGGGTTGATCAGAAAGTTCGGTGGCAAGCATTTAAATTTGTATTACTCGACGATGAGTTATATCGTCGAACCATCGATGGAGTACTTTTGAGAAGTTTGAATGCTGATCAGTCTTGACTTGCTATGGGTGAGGTACATGATGGTCTTTGTGGTACTCATCAATTAGCCCAGAAAATAAGATGGATGCTCAAAAGAGCGGGTTTTTATTAGCCAACTATGATTGGGGACTGTTCTAAGTACTATAGAGGATGTGAAGCATGTCAAAGGTTTGGAAATATTCAGCTTGCTCCAGCAACTTTGCTTAATCCTATTATCAAACCATGGCTGTTCTGAGGTTGGGCCTTGCACTTCATTGGCAAAATTTATCCTTCCTCCTCAAAAGGGCATCAGTTTGTGTTGATGGCTACATATTACTTCACCAAGTGGACCAGAACCGTACCTCTCAAGAACATGATGCAAAACGAGGTAATTGATTTCATCTTGAAGCACATTATACATAGATTCGGTATTCCTCAAACTCTTACTATAGATCAAGGTGCTTCATTTGTTTCTAAAGGAGTATGTGATTTTGCCAATCTTATGGTATAAAGTTGATAAACTCTTCACCATTCTATGCTCAGGCCAATGGTCCGGCCGAGTCTAGTAATAAAACTGTGATTAAGCTCATTAAGAAAAAGATTGAAGAGTTTCCTAGAAGGTGGTATGAAGTTCTTTCTGAGGCATTATGGTCATGTAGAGTTGCGAAGCATCGTGCCACCAAGGTAAGTCCATATGAGTTATTGTATGGACAAGAAGTCGTTTTACCCGTAGAGATGAATCTTTGCTCTTTGAGGTTACTTAAGCAAGACGGCTTATCGGTCGATGAGTATGAAACTCTTTTGAAGGATAATTTGGAAGAAAAGACCGATAAGAGACTAAAAGCTCTATAGGCAATAGAAAGAGACAAAAGAAGAGTAGCTAGAGCTTACAACAAGAAAGTGAGAGTAAAATCGTTTCCAGTTGGTGACTTGGTTTGGAAAAATGATTTTGCCTTTAGGCACTAAAAGCCCAAAGTTTGGTAAATGGTCGCCTAGTTGGGAAGGTCCTTTTAGAGTTGTTGAAATCGCTCCAAGTAATGCATATTTGCTAGAGTCTCTGCAAGGAGAGCGATTTCGTAGACCTTTGAATGGTAGGTATTTGAAAAAGCACTTCCCAAGTGTGTGGAAAAATGCTTGAAGCATCGAAAGGCCGATATGAAGCATATCATCCTTAGCTCGTTGTGCTTTTGGCTCACTAAAGTTTGCCAAAACACAGGGGGGCATGTGTTGATATCAAAAAATGGCATTAATGGTCGAAATTGTCAGAAAATCAATTTTGGTAATTTGGGTCGAAACTATGCTATTTCCTGGTATAGGGAGGTCCAATCGGCCATAGTAGGCAAGTTTAACTGGCCATATAGGCCCAGTCATAACGGCCATATAGGCCCGGTCGGACCGGTCCAACCTAGATCTGAGGGGATTATTTTAGTTTCGAGTTGTTTTGATCTCTAATACAATATTAACCAATTTTGACCGACTCCTAGTTGAGTTATACTCCAGGAAACACCAAGACAACCCCCTATAAATATAGGAGCAAAGCCGATTCAATGGTATATCCACAGATCAACTCAAAACCCTAGTTTTGAATCACACTTTTATTCCAATCTACTTTCCTTGCCCTAGGATTAGCTTTAATGTTCATCTTCGTGAGTTTGCATTGAAAGCTCTCCGTCCGCTGCGTCGTAATCATGAAAAGTCCTTGTTGATTCGCTTGTGAATCTTATGTTTCATACATGTAACGGATTGTTATCGTTTTTATCGGTTTTCTTGGCCACACTTGAAATTTGGTCTCTAGGACGAATTTGTATTTGATTTTATTTGATTTCCAGAGTGTTTCATCTCATCTTCTTTGCCAAGAAGGGTGGGATTCATCTACTATTGATAGGGTGATCGCTGGATCCCGGGGGTCATTTGCTAGGACTTTTCAGTCTGACCAGAGAGTACTCCTCAGTCTCACCGACGCGTGCCACGCTGTCACCCCATTGTCGGTGATCTCCGGTATTACCGGTGCTTCAAGGTCGGTCTGACCAACTACGTGCACTGGAGCCCTCGCACTGGAGTACTTCGAGCATACGTCGCACCGGAGTCCTTTGGTCCGATCGAGGTTGTACCCTAGATCCGACCGACCCTCTTCGTGCCGGGAGGTTTCTTCGTGCCGAAGCCTTTCTTTGCATCGACTCCGAGAGCCCCAAGGACCCTTCGGTCTAACCGAGGTTATACCCTTGGTCTGACCGGCTAAAAGGCCGAAGGTCCCTTCGGGATCCCTTCTGACCCCTTCACACCCGAGTGCTGGAGGCCCCCTTTAGCGACCCATCTACACCACCGGTCCGACCGGCGGTGTGCCCTCGGTCCGACCAGCCCTCCTTGGCCGGTCTGACCACCAGTTGTTTCGGTCCAACCGACCTTTTTTGGCTAGTCCTGTTTAATTATTTTTCATACAATTCAGTTAGTTGAATAATTTTGCTTTAAGATTATTTGATTGCCTAGCGAATCCGTTATTCCCTTACCATTATTTAAGGGTCATCGGACCGCGACATCAGTGTTGTGTTATGGTAGGGGCTGTTTCTAAGTATCTGCAAACTTCTGGATCATCGGATCGGCGTCAGAGCGTTTGGTTCTTTAACCGTTAGGTTTTAGTGTCAACAGCATCATTAGTGATGAGTCATGTTGTGACTCGTCACTAAATAGAGGTGCTCCCATGAGTGATGGATCGCAGTATCACCTATTACTATAGGTTGTGCTAATTAGTGAAGAGTGCTATTTTACCCATGTCACTAAAGAGCCTGCAACCCTGAGGCCATTGTTAGTGACATGTCTTTAGCAATTACCGCCACTACTGACAAGTATTAAAGTAGCACATGAGCATCTCATCCACTGAGCTCCGCACTCATTTGCAAGGTTGATACCAAGGTCCTTGTTGGTGTCACAATCACCTTCGGAAGACTGACTTTCATTGGTGATTGTATGATCCAACAGGTCCCAACAATCGCCTCACTAGTGGTAAGAGCTTCGCACGCTCCTGCAGCACGCCTACCGATGGCTCAAGCGCCTGAGCACCCTGATCCTCTTAAGGCATTCCTTTGAGGTCCCCAGATGGTTGAGAAACTAGCTCTGTCCGGGGTTTGCTCCCAAGTTGTCACTGATTCACCCACTGACTATGTCATATTCGCCAACTCTGGAAGGCGCATCGTCTGACGATGACAATTTTCGATGATCACCTCAGAGCGACCTTGCCAACTGACCTCCACTCTCGAACAAGCTCCACCTCCTCTCACCGTCATGGCAATCACGGGGGTTGTCTCTGATGACCAGCCCTCTAATGTGAAGGAATAGTGCCCAAGAAAATTCTGGTTGGATCGGAAGTTCCGATTATTTTCTATATTTGAAACAGAGAGCTCAAATCGGAAGTTCGGATATGGTATCAGAAGTTCTGATATGGTATCAAAAGTTTCGATAATTTATTGTTTATGAAATAGAGAGCTCAAATCGGAAGTTCTGATATGGTATCGAAAGTTTCGATAATTTCTAGTTTAGAGAGAGAGTTGAAACCGAAAGTTCCGATGCGTACCGGGAAAAATGCACTAATCGAAAGTTATGATAGGGGTATCAGAAGTTTCGATGATTCCTGAAATTACAGAAATAGAGTCCTGATCGGAAGTTCCGATCTGAGGATCAGAAGTTCTGAGGTGGGCAAAACAGATTGAATCTGTTAGGCCCCAATATGGATTAGGACCAGGACTCTCACCTCTATATAAAGAGAGGAGGAGGAGGTCTTGGCAATCAAGTTACTCATACTTTAGATTATATTTAAACACTAGCTACCAAGAAATCCTCCTCTCCCTTTCTTGATCTCAAGAGTTAAGGTCAAGATCTCTCCCGGTTGTCATGATTGGTGCTAACAAGCCAGTGTGGGAGCAATCTCATCCCTGTACGTGTGGGTACCATGGAGGCGTTGCTCCAATAGCGGTGCTCCGTGGGCTTCTTCACGTGAACACCGTCGTCTTTGTTGATTGGATTGTGGGGGAATAGGCAGAGCGAGGTGAGGATATGCGACGACATGCTTCCCCAACATCTTCTTTCATTGCACCTAGTGCATCTCGTGTTAGAAGGTAATGATTCATGATCCCTCATGTGCATGGTTCTTGGGCTTTGGGGCAAATTTTTTAATTTGCCGGCTAGTTTAGCTTCCCCATTCCCTAACATAATGATGCCGATTCCAGCACACGTCGATGTGAGCACCGGAGGAGGAACACTGCTAGGGCCGATCGCCAAACGATAGCCCACGTGAAGGCTGAAACCTCCTGGCAAGGCGCACAAGCTGCGTACACCATGGATTTTGAAGGTCATGATGTGTATCGAACGCCCACAACAAACATGCTGGCCATCAAGAGGACGTTGGCCACACTCCCTGATACACCTGAGCTCCAAAGGGCTCGGGCCATGACTTAGGCAACAGTCACTCAGTTAGTCGATATGACACCTCGTCGCCGACTCCGATTGCAAGGCCAAAGTTCTCACTCCCGACCATCTGGGCGGTCGAGACACACACGTTTGAGCATGTGTGGATGGAGCTCCTATATTCGAAATGCCTGAAACATCATCAGTGAACATGGAGAGCTCCGACGTCATGAACAGTACGATCGGAGTCACGACGCACTAGGGCTCAATAGGCCCAACTCTGACATCTCGCGCCATGATGGCTTCCTCGCCTTCTCTGACCTCCTCCGATAGGTTGAATGGCCTCTTGAATTTCGCCCAATGGTGATCATGCCATATGAGGGTAAGACTGACACCTCCCAATGGCTGTGGCTATATTTTACGGCCATTCATGCAATCGGACAAGACCAGGATGTCATCGTCAATTACCTCCTCGTCATGCTTTCAGTAGTTGACGTTAGCTAGCTAGCTTCGCTCCCAAAGAGCTCTATCAACTCCTAGGATGATTTTTGTGATACCTTTATCATCTATTATCAAGGAACTTGGTAAAGGTCTACCTCTCAGTATGACCTGCGCTAGATTTTACAAAGAGAGGGAGATGTTAATAGAAAAAAATGGCATTAATGGTCAAAATTGTCAAAATGTCAATTTTGGTAATTTTGGCCCGAAAATATGCCAAGACCTAGCACAGACCGATCTTATTGTCCATGTAGGCCTGGTCTGACCAGCCATGTAGGCTCGGTCAGACCGGCCCAATCTGAGTACGATTCAGATTAATTGATTTCATGGTATTTTTATCTCTAATCAATTTTTAACTAATTAGACTCGTATCAATGTCAAATTAGATACCAGGCACATCATGTCAAACCACTATAAATATAGGGGCAAGGCCGATTCAAAGGACCCCCCAAAAACCCTAATAGATCTAATCTATTATTTACGTTGAATCATACCTTTACTTTTCAATCTACTTCCTTGCCCTATGATTAGTTTAGCACGTCTATCTTTGTTGCTTTGCGCCATAAACCATCCATCTGTCGTGTCATAATCATGGTAAGCCTTGTTGATTCTCTTGTGAATCAACCATTTAATCCATGTAACGGATTTCTATCGGTTTTATCGGTTTTTATCGGTAATTTTGTCTCTTGACCGAATTGCCTCTCAGCTTTTGGAGTTTTTGTAGTGTTTTCATCCCATCTTCTTCGCCAAGAACTGTTGTTGCCAGCTATCCACGACAAGACGATCATCGGAGACTCTTGGCATTCGGATCTGTCGCTATCGTCTGACCGATGGCAGGTGGTTGGTCTGATCGGGGCGTGCTGGGCCATCATCTTGTTGTCGGCACGCATCGGTTTGACAGATGGTGCACGACCGGTCTTACCAGGCTTCGCAGGAGGCTTTGGGACTACTTTGCATCGGCGCTAGAGCACCCTCTAGACCCCCCCTTTGGCCACTGTCCGGTCTGACAGGAGGACCACCTTTGGACCGACCGACCGAAGGTCGGAGGGACCCCTTCGATCACCCTTCGTAGCTTAGGCCAAAGACCCCCTCGGCTAGCCCCTCTGCACCGCCAGTACGACCGGTGGTCTAGCATCGGTCTGACCGGCTCATCTTGGCCAATCTGACTACCAATTTAACTTCATTCCAACTGGCCCCTAAATTGGCTGGTTTGGTATTTTAATCCACAACTGTGTTAATTGAATAATATTTTGATATTGTTTAATTGTTTGGCGACTCCACCCTCCCTTGTCACTATTAAGGGTCATCGAAACGCAACGTCGGTGGTTTGTCATGCCTAGGGTTGTTCCTAGGTATCCATGCACTTTTAGATCGTCGAATCGGTGTCAGTACGTTGGTACTTTGATCGACATATTTTAGCATCAACACACGTTTTGGTGACTCCGCTGGGGACAAACATGTCAAATACCACTACATCGGTGACAGGTACGTCTACTACGTCTACATCAACGGGACCCTCAGCACCGATGGACCTGGTGAGGCGCGCGTAGATCGATGACAACAACATCATCCTCCCCACCCTCGATGACCTCTCCGAGGAAGATAGGACAGAGATCGAGGTCAAGACGAAGGATTTGCACGCTCTCCTGCTTGGGCGCTTCACCAAGACCCATAGGGGCTCCGTCAAGCATGATATCGACATCCCTGACCTCTCCGAGAGCAAGGTAACACCGCCATCCCCTTGACTATCCTCCCGGGACATCAAGAAAGAGATAGACACCACAGTAGATCAAGCCGTTAGCGCTACTTTTGCAAATCGTGTAGAGACCATGGTCGACTCTAGAATGCAGGCGATGTTTAGGAGATTCGGCTTTTCTGAGGCCGCTTCTCCAACTACGATTACAAGTGTACCCCCTGTTCATCACATACACAGTAGAACTGACAGGAGTACCGGGAAAGCTATCGTGTCTTTGGCCTCATCATCCATGGCTGAGACCGTGTACGGCCCTGTCGGTCAGACCGGCCCTTGGGCCAGTCAGACCGGCATGTGCCAGCCCTAGCAGCCAACAACAGTCGCTCCAACCAGCCATCAGACCAGTCCAACCAGCTATTACACCCTCGGTCAAATCAGCCTATGACCATTCAGACCGCGCCTACCACCTATTACGCGCCGCATCTGCCTGCGCCTACGCTACCTTTCCCCACGCTGCCCGCACCTCCAACTTCCGCGTACCCGTATAGATCTGAGCATGTCCCTTATCACGAGCCAACACGAGAGGAGGATCCGCACGGCCGACATGCCGAGATACCGCCATGTGTCACGCCCTCGCACGAGAGACGTGCACAGGCAAGAGGCGTAGATGACATCGAAGAGTGAATTCACACACTGTTTAGAGAATGTGCGGGTTGGACACCTAGGGATCGGGATAGGGTTTACCACAAGCCATACCCAGACCAGTTCGACACTATCCCGTACCCGTGTGGCTTTTGGGTTCCTGAGTTCACAAAATTTGATAGTGAAGGTAGCAAGACACCCCTAGCAAACATAGGCCAATTCTGATAATTGGATTATTTCTGTGTGATCTGATTACCTGGCGACTCCACCCCCTTACCACGGTTAAGGGTAGTCGAAACGCGACGTCGGTGTTGTGTTACGCTTAGGCTTGTCCCTAAGTATCCACACACTTTTGGATCGTCGAACTGACCCAAGTACGGGGGCACGTTTTCATGTCAATAGATGCAAATTGGATAAATGTCATGCAAGAAGAGCTTGTAAATTTTGTTCGCAATCGGGTTTGGACGCTAGTTGAGCTGTCACTTGGATGCAACCCCATAGGCACCAAGTGGGTGTTTAAGAACAAGCAAGGTGAAGATGGGGTTGTGATGCGCAACAAAGCTCGATTAGTTTCCCAGTGTTTTTGCCAGAAGGAGGGTATTGATTTTGAGGAGACTTTCGCCCATGTTGCCCGTCTTGAGTCCATTCACATACTTTTGGCATTCACTGCTTCAAAATGTTTAAAGATTTTTCAAATGGATGTCAATAGTGCTTTTCTAAACAGGTATATAGAGGAGGAGGTCTATGTTAGGTAGCCCACTGGTTTTGAAACCCCTAAGTTTAAAGTTGCAGAAATCTTTATATGGTCTGAAGCAAGCCCCCAGGGCTTGGTGTGATCGTTTGTGGGATCGGAATGGTCACTAGAGGGGGGTGAATAGGCGCCTCGACAAATTCTCGTGAATCAGATGGCCTATTCAAATCACAAACTTTACAGCATGTGATTTCTTTTCCAGTTTAAACACAGAATCAGTGACAAGACAAATTCTGAAGATATAATTTCAAGAGTTTAATTTAGAACACAGTAACATAATTTGAAACTTCAGATTACAGATTGTTTCAGTTCAGACTTATATAAGTGTTAAAGCCAAAAATTTCAATCAGCAGAATTGACTTTGTTAATTTCAACAGGATTAAGCATGTACTCTGAAAACTTGAAGTCTGATGAATAAACTGAGACAGATTTAGATTTTAAATACTCACAGCAACAATTCAAACACAAATAGTGGGTGAGCACAATTGCTTCAAACTGAATATCTATTACTGAATTCTTTTGAGCAAACACAGTTTCAGAACTAAATCAAACAAGGAAAAACAAGTAAATGATTTCTTAAGGGTTCAATTCACATAGCCATTTGATGCATTATATTTAACTTCAGAATCAAACAGTACTACAACTATGGAAACATGCACTAAATCAGTTTAGTAAAACACTGTAGTATTTCAGAAAACACACCTTCAAGTGTAACTTGACATTGGGATATATGTAAGAATTCAGTTCATGATTTAGAAAACAATCTCAGACTTGATCCTTCAAGAATTAAACACACTGAGAAAAATACTGAAAGTAAAACTTCCAACAGTACACCTCTATTACCAAAAACTATTCAACCATACTTCTAAAATAATTCAACCTTAGGAAACTGGTGGTAAAACAATCCTTCTTTCAATAAACTCCATTCTGAATCTTAGGAAACTAATCTCAGAGTGAAATCAGAAAAAACCTGTTCAATCAGATCTTTGAAAAACACAACACAAGCAGAGTTGAACACTTTTGACAAACAAGGTGTTCCTTCTCGGGACAACCAAATTGTTCTCAGATAGTTCACAGAGCACAGATTACAGAAGTTGATCAAAAATGGAACACTCATTCGACCAATTTCTCTCCCAAGCATTCAAATCTCTGAAAAGAATATTAAATCATTTCTGCTAATGAATATTGAGTTGAGGATTACCTGATACAGCATGCAGTGCTTTGACAGATCTTCACAGGTGCAGATGTTGAATCTTAGCAGAAATTTCCTTCACTGATGTCTTGAAGAAGATATACTTGATTAAGCACACAAGATATAGCAAAGAATAAACACCTAAGAGATCAGATCAAGCAAAACTAAGAGATTCACTTTGTGGCGGCGCAACAGCAAATTTCAGGAGTTCATGACGATCAACAGTATTTTCGAAACTACATAGTGATCATAGGGAAAATCTGAAGAGGAACAGCAAGTTCTCCAAAAAGCTGTGTAGAAGAAGAAAATTCATAGACAAAATTTTCACAAGTAAACAGCAAACTCACAAAGAAATTTCTGGTTCTATTTCTCCAAAGGCAGCCAAACCCCTTGGGTATGAGGCCCATTTTATAGCCATACCCTAGAGGGCAGCTTTACACTTGGACCCTCCAACTTTTCAGTTTTACACATATAAACATGACACATTTTCAGAAATAGAAATTCTAAAAATTACCCACATAGACCTCTATTACTCTTTATTACAATTTGACTCAACTCTTTTAATATATTTTCAGAATTGGAAAATCCTGAAAAATACTAAAAGTTTACACATTACTCTAAATTACTCAAAACAAAAAAGACTCCTAACTATTGAATTTAAAACAATTAGAGATGTGATGGTTTTCAGCAAAAACCGACAAAGCCTCCCCGGTCGTCGACAATCGTCGTCAGTCCACGAACTCGACTACTAGCAAGTCTCTCCCGCTCTCGATCCCTCGAGCCGCCTTATCACTTGAACTGGCTTCCCTTTCGCTGACTCAACCGACACTTCATCTTGATCAACCTCCATCTCACATCCTGCTCGATCTCCATGTGTACATATGAGTTCACTCTCAACTTCGATTGACACCCACGACCATCTGGCATTATACTCCCCGTCTAACCCTGATCCCTTGCCATCGATAGTTGACAAGTATCTCAAGCTTGCACACACGAGACAAACACAGACACACACACACATATCCAAGCATCCATACATAAACCCCATGATAAAACCCCGTCAATCACTCATCATAACCAAGAACCATAGTGACGATCCTCACTAGGTTCCTCATCGTTTAAAGTACTTTTTATGGAATGGCTTTGTGATGGGTTCAGTCGACAAAACTCTTTTCTTGCTCAGATTTACGTAGACGACATTATTTTTGGTGGTTCTACTAATGAGCTTGTGTCCAAGTTTTCTAAGTAGATGCATAGTGAATTTGAGATGAGCCTCATGGGTGAGCTCAAGTACTTTCTAGGGCTCCAAATCAATCAGAACAAGGATGGCATCTTCATCCACCAGAGCAAGTACACGCGGGACATGCTGAAGAAGTTTGACTTCGGTGGAGAGCTGAAGCCTCATATGACCCCCATGGGCACATCTAGGGGCCTGGACAAGGACGAGAGTGGTGTCAAGGTCAACGAGAGAGAGTATCGAGGGATGATCGGATCTCTTTTGTACCTGATGGAGACGAGACCAGACATCCAGTTCATCGTGGGATTGTGTGTGTGCTTCCAATCTTCACCATGTGCATCTCATCGGTAGGCTGTCAAGCGCATTTTCAGGTATCTTACTTAT
This sequence comes from Zizania palustris, assembly GCA_019279435.1. NCBI lineage: Eukaryota > Viridiplantae > Streptophyta > Magnoliopsida > Poales > Poaceae > Zizania > Zizania palustris. The sequence goes on from JAAALK010000285.1 coordinate 5,459,687, forward strand.
GCGCCTGATCTTGGTCTTTACTATTCAGCACCATCATCTCTTGAGTTATCTAGCTTTTCCAACGCTGATTTTGGTGGGTGCTGACTGGATCGCAAGTTGACTTCTAGTACTTGCTAGTTTCTCGGTTCTTCACTTGTCTCTTGGTCTTCTCGGAAACAATCTAGAGTTACGCTTTCCACCACTGAGGTTGAGTATGTAGCTGCTGCTAGCTGCTGCTCACAGTTAGTTTGGATGATTTCCACTTCGAAAGATTTTGGGTTGTCTTTCCCTGCCAGAGTGCCTTTGTTTTGTGATAGCACCGGCGCAATTAGTGTAGGGAAAAACCCATGTCTTCATTCAAAAACAAACATATTGATGTGTGCTTTCACTTTCTAAAGGATCAATACGAGAAAGGTGTCATTGACCTTGTTCATGTTGATATCTGTTGGCGTAAAAGATTACGCTAACATGTTATCTAAGATTAAGAACTCACAAACAGTGGATTTGTGTTGAGAACTATCTCAAGCCTCTGAATTGGATAATAGCTTAAGTAGTCCGAAATTGTGTATTGAATAGCTAAGTATTTGATGCCTATTACAGGGTAAGAAGGAGGGTATTTATAGGCAAAAAGTCTAAGGAAAAGACCTATTTACCCCTCAATTACAACCGACATAGTGGAAACTATTCGGTACCCCGAATAGGGTTAAAATGGTAAAACTACCCGGAGAAGGAAGATAAGGCAAACATCTTATCAGTCTGACTGTTATCCACCTATGCTTGGAGCCTCCGGAGAGTACCTTCTAACTGTAAGCCGAAGCACTCTTCGACTTAGAAATTTCACCACCTTCGGATATAAGCACAAGCTTTGATGCCGATAAGTTATCTTCTACTGTCAATCTCTAAAGTCCTGAAGGTGAAGTATTTTCCCCCAACAGTAGCCCCTCGAATACGCTTCTCCGATTTAACCTGTATAGTAGGAAAGCAGTATACGCAAGGAATATTTTCATATTCAGGGACTTAGAGAAGTTTGAAGGTGTTACAGTTATTCGAAGGGTATTTGACACCGAAGTATTCTCGATGAAAGCTTCGAATTGGGACTGCTGTGTGAACACTTCGCGGGAAAGGGAACTGTTGCGGAGGTAAAACGTCGTGAAGAGTTGTTAATTTTGAGACGCTACCCTTCAAGTAGCTGTTATGCTCCCGAAAAGGTAACGGTCGAAATTTTATCATGGTTTCACATCTTTTCACTTCCTGGTCCCACCCGCCAACGACGGAAGTCAAACCTGCAGTGTGAATGCGACCGAAGCACAACAACTAATAGAGGGCTATAAAAGGGGGATCAGAATCTGCCAAAAACTTTTATCGTGCCTGACTTCCGAAATTTACCTTCTTCAATCTCCAAATCTCTCAACTTCCCGAGCGATTGAGCCATGGCGAGGACCAGCCACACCGTGCCAACAGCAGCAAGCACCTTGGCGCAGAGGCAAGCTTGGGCGGCTTCGGCGGCAGCGGCAATGCTAGGGGCTCCGGGAGACGTTTGGCCCAAGAATCCTCAAGAGCTCCGCCCTCCATCCAAGAAGAAAATCCCCCAAAGCTTCCTCATCGGCCAATATACAAGCACCGCAGAGTCCATAGAAGAAGCCATGGATGGGAAGCTAGGGCCCGGAATGAGGACTCGGGTCCCCGGAATAGAGTCGACCCCGAGGCCACGAAGCGGAGAAGTTGTAGTCTTCGAAGCATTCTTCGAAGCGGGTCTAGGGCTCCCTGCCATTAACTTTTTATCAAAGGTACTAGAAATGTTTCATATTACCTTGCCTCAACTGTCTCCCAACATCATCGTACGGCTGGCCATCTTTGAATGGGCGCTTCGAGCTGAAGGATGCGAAGGACGATCGGGGGTCTTCGCCGCCACCCACGAGGCTATCTGCCAGCCGAAGCCACAAGATGGCCCCGGAGACACCAAAGTGATAACAGCCTTCAGAGGTGTTAGCTTCTAGCTGCAGAGGGAGCACACTCAGCATTTTCCAGCGAAGGCCATCAACGACCGATGGTACACCAACTAGATCCTCCGGTGGTTCTACGCCGAGGTCGGAAAAGATTCTCCCTTCGCTGGACCTCTTCAAGAAATTTGGTTCCGGAAATAAGCAGAAGTCACTCCGAACCCGAGCCTGCTCTCCACGCGGCTAGGGTTACTTATTTCGATAGCCAGCCGCATGAGCATGCGGAACCTAGCCGAAGAGTTCATTGCACTTTGGATTCCACCTCTCAGAGGGTGAGCTTTGGAGTTTAGGTAAGCCTTCGATTCTCCTACGGTAATATGTTAGAAGAGAAACAACATACTTATAACATGCTACCTTTTTCAGCGGCTCCTCTAGCACTAGCTCCGGAGCAGATAGCGAGAGCCACCGAACGGGTGCTCAGAGCCCCTACGGTGGCTGAAAGACAAAAGAGAATAGAGCTGGTGGGAAGCTGGGAACGCTTCAACAGAGTGTGGAGGGCCCTCGGAATGGTGCATCCCCCTCTGCCAGACTTCAACCCATCCAGAGCGGCCCCTCGAAAAAGAAAAGCTCCCGCCGAGCCTTCGAAGAAAGCCAGCAAGACCCCAATTAAGAAAGGGAAAAAGTGGCCAAACCTCCTCCTCAACTGACTCCGGCGTCCTCTACTTCATCCCTGGACATTCAGAGCTCATCCTTAGAGGACTCCGGGAACAAAGGCTATGAAAACAAGGGCTCCGAAGTCCAAATGGGAAAAACCCTCGAAAAATATCTTCTTGACGATAGCGAAGATGAAGCGGTGGGCACAACCAGAGCTCCTGCTCGAGAGACTGCGGAGGTGGACACGGCGCCTCCTCTTGTGCCCGAAGCTGCGAGTTCGGAGTTGGAAATAGTTATCCCCAACTCACCCGTGGCTGGGGTGATAACAACGGAGGTCGAGCCGCCTACAGCAATTACACCGGAGAGGACTTCGGGGGACGACCTTGACGAATACCTCCGGTTGTACGAAGCCTTGGAGGACCCTACATTTTACCTCAAGGTGCCACTGAATGTAGACTTCGAAGCCGTTGCCTTTATCATTTCCTATAATAGTTGTTACCACAAATATTTATCAAGTACCTTAATGTTGTAGGTGCATCGAAGGGTAGCGCAGCTCCAACTACCGATGAGCTCTAGCTTCTTTCGGGATTGTGGCTCCTCTAGACACAACGACTCTGATGGACACAGCGGCTCCGACAACTGGAGTCGTCTCCATCGAAGAGGTTTCGGCCGAGGGAACACCGGTCGAGGGAGGATCTACCTCGGCCGAAGTCGCTCCTCCGGCCTTCATGCCAGGTAGGGGAAAAAGCATGACGAGTCTGGACTCCCTCCTGCTCCGATGACGACGCCTTCTTCCAACGAACCTTCAGCGAGCAACTCGGAGGAGGAGGCGACTGCGGACGATCGCCAGGCTTTGTCCTGGCTCCCTTTGCTGGCTCCCTTCTTGGAGCAACGAACGGGCCTCCGAGCGCTTCTGGAGCCCTTGGCGGAGAAAAGCCAAGAAGTCGTAAACTCCGACTTGGTCTCCGTCTTGAGCGAGGCCAGAGCCCCGAAACTTAATCTAGACCTCAAAAGGGTTGCCCTTCAGGTATACAAAATACACAAGTACCTTTAATTAACAAATGGAACTACTTAGTACTTACTTGCTCTTCTTGCAGCAATTTGTCCTTGCTAGAGCGGCAGCGACTTCCAACGAAGTCGAAGTTAATCGGCTCAAGAGGAAGGTTACCACCCTCCAGTCCATACTCAAGAGCTCCTCGAAGAACAGAGGGCTAGGGCTGCTACCAACGAAGTCCTTCGACTCGAAAGGCAGAGCAGCAACACACTCCGAACTTTGGCCCAAGAAGCCGAAGCCGAATGCGTGGTGCTCTGAGCGAAGGTGGAGAAGCTCCGACAAGCGGCAGCTACTTCGAGCTCTCAGCTTGTAGAACTCCAAGGCTCGCTCAAACAGGCGATGGCCCAGAAGAGCACCTTGCTATCTAGGATGGTTGAAGTATCTGCTACTGCTGCGGGGCTGGAAGCGGCAGAGACGAAGAACACTGAAATAGTGGAGTGTACCTTGGATGCCCTTCAGGGTACATTGGAATACGTCGGCACCATGTGCCTTTCATCTTTTACTGTGGAGAGTGAGCCTCTTGACCAGAAGCTGAAGATGATTCAGGTGGCGACGAAGCTGATGATGGGCTCCGGCATCCGGTACGGAGAGATCTCCGGACAAGTTGTTGGAATCGGAGTCCTCCATCACCTTGAATCTCTTGGGATTTCCGTTGCTCCGGTTGGGGGTTCGACACCCGCAGGCTTCGCCGACGAGGGCTTGTTGCGTCCTTCGCAGGATGTAGCCTCGGCTTGGGAAGCTTTCCGGTCCATATGGAAAACAGACCACAAGGCTGCAGCCAAAGCTTGGATCGACGAGACCCGTCGGCAAAAGCAAGCGCAAACAAGGCCTCCGCTTCTAACTTCACCAGCTCTGACACCTCCTGCTCCGCCAACCGACCCGCAGGTCTAGTCTTATAGGGTGCTTAAATATGTATAAGAAATCTTGTAAAGCCCCTTTCATTAATGAACAAAAAGTTTATAAACGAGGAACTTGTTTGGATGTTTATTCTTTTAGGTTTTGCCATGTCCTTCGGAGCCTGACTTCGAAATACTGGAAATTAACGAAGGGCTCCATCGGCAATGGTCAGTCCTTGAAAGCTTAAGGCCTTACCACCGTTCACAGCTTCTCTATTCCTCGTGGAGATCAAGGAGAGATAGCACCCGAAGTTTGCCACGAAGTCTTAACTTATATCAAAGAAGAAGAAAGGGAAAAAAACATCTTCATCCTTTGAGTATGTAGACTGGTCTGACTCGGAGTACCAGGCTGAAGACCCTGTAGAGGCTAGCTCTGAAAGGCTTCTGACTTGGGCTGAACTTCAAGAGGAGCAGAAAAAACTACGAGCTTCGAAGAAGAGACGCACTCGGACTAAGAAGACAGTCCCGACGGCTTCGAGCTCCGAAGGTCGAAGTGGCCTTAGAAGTAGCTCTAGAGGTCGGATGGGTCTCTGTTTTATCTAGGCTTAGACCAAAATTTCTCTTGATGTAAAGTATGATTATCCAATTAATATGAATTGCTTCGAAAGCATCTTGTTGTTCCTTACTCCCCTGCCCCTCCTTGTGGGTGGGGGACCGTACACGTTGCGATAGGGTCCGTCGGACACAATGATTTGTATAACAATCTGATGCTTTGCACAACACTTGGTAATCATACTTTACTTTTTCGTAGAGTTCTTTGAACTATTCGTTCATATGATGATGTTTGTAAGTTTCGGAGCTAAGTTTATACTTGTAAACTCCCATAGTAGTCGCTTAGGACTTTAAAAGTGTTTCATTGGCCGGAGCCTTGAAACCTTATTGCTTGGTCACCTTCGGCTCTTTTACAGATGCTTCGAACCCGGAGGCCGGAAATCTGTTCTTTTAAAGTCCTTAGACTCTTCTACGGATCCTAACAAGCTGGAGCCTAGAATCCGTAGACTAGCCACCTTCAGCTCTTTTACAGATGCTTCGAACCTGGAGGCCGGAAATCTGTTCTTTTAAAGTCGTTAGACTCTTCTACGGATCCTAACAAGTCGGAGCCTAGAATCCGTAGGCTGGAAACGGAGCCCTTGAACCAATGGTTCGAAGGTCGTTGCTCAGGTTCTTAGAAAGATGCTTGTCCCCGCAAGCATCTTCGTTCTCCTGATGCGTCCACCAGGAGTAAGGGATATTCGAAGAGCAAACAAGATTCGAACCTCCACTTTTATTTAGAAAGGAACTTTTACAATTGATTACAAGGAACCCCTAAGCGTAATAACGCTTAAGGTGCTCCGCATGCCATGCATGCTTCAACTCCTCCCCCTCTAAATTAGCTAATTTAAACGAGTCGGGGCGCCCTAAGTGTAGGACAATATATGGTGCTTCCCATTTGTTTCCTAGCTTCCCCGGGGCTATTACACTTCGCAAAACTAAATGACCTGGACTAAGCTCGCTCAGCCTTATCTTCGGGTCATATCATGTTTTTGTTTGATCTTGGTACTTCATCAGATTGGCGACAGCTCGAAGCCTTGTTTCTTCTGACAAGTCTAGCGAAGTGTTCCTCTCATCTTCGTCTCCAGGTTCTACTATGCGAAGGGATCCACCCTTGAGCTCCGTAGGAGTCATGGCCTCATCTCCGAATAGCAGCCTGAATGGGGTAAAGCATGTGGACCTGGCTTGAGTGGTCCGAATGGACCATAAAATCTTAGGGAGTTCTTCGTCCCACAGCCCCTTGGTCAACCCAACAATTCTTCGATTCAGACCAGAAAGAATATTCTTGTTGGCTCGCTCAATGGCTCCATTGGATTGTGGGTGACGAACTGCTGTGAAGCATAACTTGATGCCCAATTCTTCGCAAAATTCTTTAAATGTTTTAGCTTCGAACTGGGTTGCATTATCCACAGTTAGCTCCCCTGGCACTCCGAACCTGCATATGATATTTTGCCAGAAAATTTTTTGCACATTTCTTGAAGTGATAGCGGTTAGGGCTTCTACTTCGACCCACTTAGAAAATATTCAATTGCTACCCTGCAAACGTCAAGCCACCTTTTTCCATTGGAAAAGGGCCGGTGAGATCCATTCCCCATCGTGCCATTGGCCATACCGGGGCAATAACTTAAAGTGGTACTGGTGGACGGTGGCTCTGTCTTCCCATCCACTGGCATCCTTGACATATTCGAACCAATTCCTCCGCATCTCTTATAATTGTCGGCCAGTAGAGCCCGTGCCGAAGTGTCTTTCCTGCTAGAGCACGGGGGGCTAGGTGGCTTCCACATAAACCTTCGTGAATGCCCCGAAGTATATCTTGGCCTTCGGGTTGTGAGATGCACCGAAGTAGAGGATAACAAACTCCGGCTTTGTATAACACTCCATTGACAAGCTTATAATTTTGAGCCCTTGCTTGCAACCTTCGGAAATTTGGGCCTTCTGACGAATCTGCGCTATTTTGCAAGACATCCATTATCGGAGCTCGCCAATCTGTAGCTGGGATGCAAAGGACTTCTGCGGAGGGTAATTGATTTATCGTAGGCTTGTCTAGTTCTTCATAGAAAGCACCCTCTAGGAAGTCCAATGCTCCAGCCGCAGCTTTCGCTAGAATGTCTGCAAGTTGATTATCTGCTCGAGGGATACTTCGAACAGAAAATCCTTTGAATACTGCTTATGTTTTGCGGATTTCTTCTAGATACTTTGCCAGATGTGGGTTCCTTGCTTGAAAGCTTTTGTCAACATGCCCTGCGATGACTTGGGAATCTTTTTTAATTATTATCCTTGCTGCTTCAAGTGCCTTTGCCTTTCGGAGGCCTAGCAGGATCCCTTCGTACTCTGCGATATTATTGGTGGTCTTAAAGTTGAGCCACGTAGAATACATGGCCTTTTGTCCTGATGGTGATATTATTATAGCTCCAGCTCCGGCACCAGATGCCTGATAAGCTCCGTCAGAAAAAATTGTCCATAAACCTTTGGAGGGCTCTTCCAGAGCCCAAACTGCAGATGGAGTCCACTCTTCTACAAAGTCAGCTGTGATCTGGGATTTGATAGCTGTTCTCGCCGTGAAGGAAATTTCGAAGGGGGCTAGCTCGATAGCCTATTTTCTGATCCTACCCGTAGAATCTTTGCTCCGAAGCATATCACCAAGAGGGTACGAGGTAGGAACAATTAGGTTATGTTCTAGAAAGTAATGCCTTAGCTTCCGCGAGGCCATTACTAAAGCATAAGCAAATTTCTTGAGCTCGGAGTATATTGTCTTTGCTCCGGACAAAGCTTCTGAGACAAAATAAACTGGGTTTTTCACTAGCTTTCCCTTAAGCTCAACTTCTCTGACCAATACTGCACTTACTGCGGAGCCCATTGCTGCAAGATAAAGAAGGAGAGTTTCTTTCGGGAGGGGCACAGTAAGTGTCGACAGGCTTCCGAGGTACTCTTTTATATCATTGAAGCTCTTCTGGCACTCCAATGTCCAGTTGAAACTTTCGGACACCTTTAGAGCTTTGAAAATTAGAAGGCTTCGTTCGGCTGACCTGGCCAGGAATCTGCTGAGAGCTGCGAGCCGTCCTATTAGCTTCTGGACTTGCTTCAAATTTTCTGGTGGAGCCATTCTTTGCAATGCACTTATCTGCGTTGGGCTAGCTTCAATTCCCCTACTTGAAACTAAGTACCCTAGCAGTTTTCCTGTTTGCGCCCCGAATATATATTTTTCAGGGTTGAGGCGGACTCCACATGCTCGGAGTCTCTCAAATGTCTCAGCTAAGTCTAGACTATGCTGGTGCTTTACAACACTCTTTATTACAATGTCATCCATATAGGCTTTGACATTTCGGCCTATTTGGTGACCTAGAGCCTTAGCTATCAAACGTGAGAATGTGGCTCCGGCATTCCGCAAGCCAAAAGGCATTCTTACATAACAAAATACTCCGAATGGGGTTATGAAACTTGTCTTGGCTTCATCTTCGCGCTTTAGCCAGACTTGATGATAACCAGAGTAAGCATCGAGGAAACTCAATAATTCGAAGCCAGCCGTAGAATCCACCAGCTGGTCTATTCAGGGCATAGGGGAGGGGTCTCGCGGGCATGCTTTATTTAATGATGTAAAATCGATGCACATGCGCCACTTGCCGGAGCCCTTTTTCCTGACAAAAACAGGGTTAGCCAACCACTCTGTGTGGGCTACTCCTCTGGTGATGTCTTCGTCAGTCCAGGCAAAGATGTCCAAATTTTGCTTGACTACTTCTTCCAACGAGGCAGTTATTTCCGGAGATAGCCCCTTGCCAAACTGAATTGGGTATTCTTTGCCATCCTTCAGAATTATCTTTGTGACGACATCTCCTTCCGGGCTTGGCTTGAGGGAAAGGCCCTTCGAGGAGTTCGAAGACTCTGGAACCTCCTCCACGTGCTCCGTCACACTATGTACTTGCCGAGGGTCCAATGGCTAGCCGTGGCCATACTCCGTTCTTCGGGCTACAGCTTGGTCTCCTAAAATAGTGAGAACTCCGCCTTGTGTGGACATCTTGAAACATAAATAGTTGTGGTGTGCTATAGCCCCGAACTGGTTCAGCATCCCCCGTCTAAAAATTGCGTTGTAGGCATATGGGGCATCGACGACGTCGAAGATCACCTCTTCCACCCTGGCCAAGGGCCCCTCTCCGAAGGCAACATCGAGGCCTATTTGGCCGAGGGCATCGAGAGGCGGACATGTGAACCCTTGTAGTGGGCGGGCCGCTAGAAGTAGATGTCTCCGAGGAATGCACATCTGATCGAAGGTTTGGACAAAAAGTATGTTTGCGGAGCTCCCGCCGTCCACCAGGATCCTTCGAACTTCCACCCCAGCTATATCTGCTGAAATGACCAAGGGGTCAACATGGGGTAACTTCACCACTGCGGCATCATTGGCAGTAAAGGAAATAGGCACAATAGACCATTTGGGCATTTCCCTCTACGGAATTCGAGGTCCCTATGTACCCTACTTCGCGGATGTATTCGCGCCGCTGTCTTTTGGACATGCTACCGAGGGTCCCCCCTCCAGAGATGGGCAGGACCACTCTCCTGCTGCGATCATGGGGCTCTTCCTGCTTTGGTGGTGGCATAATGTTGGCCACCGGTAGCTGCATGTGGGTTTCGGGGAGACCGGCTCGGGCCACGATTTTCACAGGCTCCGACCGTGCCACTGGAGGGGCTCGATTCGAAGTACCTCGCCCTATACTTCGTCCAAGGTATTCACCCCGAAGGTTTGATATGGTCTTACAATTTTTTGTGTCATGGATTCTATTTTTTCCATGCACACAACAGAATAAACTCTGGCGCCTGCCAGCTACTCTTTCTTGGAGCTTCGAAGCCCCATCCTTGAACCCTTGTGCCTGTTGAAAGTTGATAGGCTTATTTGGAGTGGGGGGTGCAATGTTTAACACCTCGGAGCGGAAGTGTTTCTTTCCCCGCATGTGATCGTTGAAGCGATTGTCATGAGGGGTTAGCGGAGAGGTTGAGACTTCAGGCTCCGTCTTCACTTCTCGAAGGGCTGGTGCAGTCGCTGCAGTTCTACAGAGGAAACCTTCCTCCGCCTTGGCATACTGTTCAAAGTATGCCATCAGTTGTGCCACGGATAACACCGACTTCCGATGAAGCTTGCTGAGGAGATCTGGGTTCATCACCCCTTCGCGTGCGGCATCGACTACCGAAGAGGTAGACAAGCCCTTGATCTGTGATTTCATGTGGGCGAAGCGCGTGAAGTATTCCTGAAGCGTCTCCCCTGCTCGCTGCTTCACCTGAAATAAGCTCCCCGTTGACATCGGAGCCACAAAGGTACCCTAGAAGTTGCTTACAAACTTCCTCTTCAACTGCTCCCAGGATTTGATCGATCCTGGCCTCAAGGACCAGAACCATCGGAGAGCTACACCTTCAAGAGCGAGGGGAAAACACTTCACCATAGTGTTACGCACCCCTCCGCTTGCTTCTATCGCCAGGGCATATGAACGAGCGAATTCTCCGGGGTCAGACCCACCGGAATACTTGTGCAACTTCGAGGCCTTGAACCTGGGATCGAAGGGCACCTTTTGCAAGTCCGAATGTAGCGGAGACTCATCATCAAAGGACACATTCTCAGCCTCCTCTGGGACTTGGAAAGCTTCGGGAAGGTTGCCAGCACCACCGTCTTGGGGCCCTTCTGGAGCCTGGGTGGAAGCTTGGGAGCAGAGTCGATCAGCGGCATCTTGCCTCCACCTATCCACTTCCTCCTGAAGTTTTGCTATTTGAGTAGCTTCGTCTTCAGGAAGGTCTTCGTCTCCTTTGGAGGGGAGCTCCGGGTCTCGGGAACTGGCATAATCGGTTTGGAGCACCGTAGGAGCAGCCCGAGGGCCTCTGGGTACTCGACGTCCCACGACACCTTCGGGGGTTTTTGGAACAGCTGAGGGTCCTGCTCCGTTGGTCCGAGGGGACCTTCGGGGAGGATCCGATGCTAGGCTCCACTTGGGAGGCATAGCTAATAAAAATAGGTCCGAAGACCGAGAACTTTGATTGGTTTGGGAAGGCGAGGAAAGGCCTTCGAACTGCACTAAGAAGCCCCTTACCGATGGGTGCGCGGAATCTTGAGACTCCGAAGCTCCCTCCGCAAGTGCTCTTCGAAGTGCAATCAGCAGTAGAGAACTAGCTTTTAGAACTAGGTTCCCCACGGACGGCACCAACTGTTGGCGTAAAAGATTACGCTAACAGGTTCTGAACTCACAAACAGTGGATTTGTGTTGAGAACTATCTCAAGCCTCCGAATTGGATAATAGCTTAAGTAGTCTGAAATTATGTATTGAATAGCTAAGTAGTTGATGCCTATTACAGGGTAAGAAGGAGGGTATTTATAGGCAAAAAGTCTAAGGAAAAGACCTATTTACCCCTCAATTACAACCGACATAGTGGAAACTATTCGGTACCCCGAATAGGGTTAAAATGGTAAAAACTACCCGAAGAAGGAAGATAAGGAAAACATCTTATCAGTCTGACTGTTATCCACCTATGCTTCGGAGCCTCCAGAGAGTACCTTCGAACTGTAAGCCGAAGCACTCTTCGACTTAGAAATTTCACCACCTTTGGATATAAGCACAAGCTTTGATGCCGATAAGTTATCCTTCTACTGTCAATCTCTAAAGTCCTGAAGGTGAAGTATTTTCCCCCAACAATACCCATCATAAGTTGTCTTACATTCTTACCAAACCCCTAGAGCAATCTATATTTGAGCATTTGAGAGGGGATTTGGGAGCTGTGTATCCTTTTTAGGATATTTTGAGTATTTTCTTTCTTATTTACTCTTTTGTTTGAGACTTTTTGTGTGAGTTCATATCATTCACATTCATATATCACACTTTGAGCTTGCTTCTGTTATATGATTAGACTGTTTTACTTATTCTTGCTAGTATATGCCTTAGAATACATGTCGATGATCATGCTTTGCTTCAGTTCACATGATATATCTAATATTTGTCATATGCATAGATTTTGTGCTTTAGAATTGAAAAATAATCACCGTTGTTTCTAGTAACTAGCATGTGTAGGCTGAATGCTTTTGCTATCTTTTACATGCTTGGTAGCTAGTTCCTTTACTTAGATGCAGATATGCAACTTGGACATCTGTATGATTTAACATGGAAAATATGCTATAAAATGATAAAAATCATAAAAATGAAAAATACATGCCCTTTATGCTTAAGTGAAAAGATCTAGGTGGGTTTGTTGTGTCGCATTGCATTGTTCTGGACTGCTTAAAATAGCACTTTGGTATGAACTAGGACATTGTAATTTATGCCAAGACCAATGTCTTAAGCTTCTGATGGTCCTATTCTGGCCTAGGCTTGACTTGGTCGGTTATCATAAGATTGACATGCAAATAACCCTTGGCACAAATGGAAAAGGAAAAGAAAAAGGCTGAAAATTAAAAAGATAACAAGTTTGTTGAAGCTCTTTGTTCTGGACAATGCATATCTTGGTAGATATCAACTAGCCTTTGCATCTCATGTTTTACCTTGCTTGTCGGGTAGAAAATGTGGTGATGTTTTTATTTGCAAAAATCTAAAAATGTGTGCTAATGACTTTCTTTGGATATCATCTATTGCACTAATCATGCCATGTGTCTTAGACAGTATTTTGTGCTATACTTGCTAGATGTTGTAATTGCAGTCAATCATATCTTAGAAGCATGCCTTTTACACTCCACTTGCACCCTAGTTGCATTCATTGCATATTTTGAGGGGAAGCTGCATTTCAGGGGGAGTTTGAGTTTGTGTCTATTTTGAGTGCATTTTGTCTCACTTGATGAGTCCAGTTGTCAACAAGGGGGGAAATTTTGGGTTACTTGATACGTTAGAAGAGTAAAGGGGGAGTTTTGGCTTTCTTTGGGATTTGTTTCAGGGGGTATTAGTCTCTTTTGCCTTTACTTTTTGGATATCCTTGTTGATAATTCAAAGATTGCACTTGCTTGAGATTTTATTTGAAATTTTTGTTGATTTCTTTTCTTTTAAACCATAATGACTGTTTTCTGGATTTTTTGGATTTTGGTCATTAAGGTTAAACCTTTTATTTTATTTACTACTTTATGTTCTCTTGTATTTTGTTTTTTGTGTTTCCACATGTGTTTGTAGGTAACGAAGTGTTGATGAAGAAGGTGTTGACAATGCACTCATCAGGGGGGAGATTGAGGAGCCACGTGGAAGATCATGGGCCTCATGGCTCTAGAAGTGATGAGTGATTCTCAACGGAAGTCAATGAAGAGAGAGAGGAGATGAAGAGGAGAAGAGACCTATCATGTCTTGGGTCACATGTGAGTCAGGTACATGGGTGGCGAGCGACTGCCGGGCAAAGGGGTCGCAGAGTCAGGCCGGCCCAATCCAGGTATATGGGCCAGGAATGGCAGGGGATCCGTTGGTCTATTGACCAAGTTTGACTCAAGTAAACGGGTGGTGAGCGATTGCTGGGCTGAGGGATCCGCGGAATCGAGCCGGTCCAATACGGGTACCCGATGCGAAGACAGTGGGCGCTTTGTTGGTTTTGGCAAAAAACCGACGCCCTAATCTGGAATGCTCATTGGAAATCCGACGGTCCTGAAGCGAAGCCATAGCTGCTACGAAAGCTCCACGTCAAGATAAGCTATACGTAGATAGGATTTTACTATTTTGCCCGTTGGGCCTACGTTTTATTTTTGTGTCAGTGTGTATTTTACCCTAGGGGTAATTTTCTTTTCCATTTTTTGAACAACCTATAAAAGGGCATGTATACCCTAGGGTTTCACCAACTCTTCCAATGCAAAAATTATGAGTTCAACTTTACCTTTTGTCTCCTAAAAATTTCTTCTTCCTCCTAAAATCATCTCTGCTGCCGGCCATTGATTTTTCACTGCATTCACGCACCTCCATCGAGCACTCCGCCTGTTTGGTCTTCGGTTCCTTCTGGCTCCACTACAGTGAGCGAGTGGCACTTCTGCTCGGTCAAGCGCGTGCTTTGGCGGGAGGCCTCGTGTGCCGGTGTTGCCATGTCGCATGGTGTTTTGAAGACAAAGTTGCAGCTATGTGCGCTTTGACTGGTTGTGGTTTTTAGCGGAAGTAGCACATAGCTATAAGAGCAATGAAGTAAGGCGCGTGCCTTGGCTGGTATTGGAGGCGGCGGCGCCCGTGCTGTGCCCGAGGAACCGAAGTTTTTCTAAAGAACATTAACTCTCGATCCTCGTGCACGCACAACAATCTCTATTATCCTTCTCGATTTGCGTGCATTTACTGATTTATTTCCTGGATATTTGAGATTGATTAATTTACAGCAAGCTTTTTATTCAGATTGCATTGTGTATATTCATTGATGTATTTTTGTATCCTTAGTGCATTTTGAATCATCTATGGGCACATTTAATCATCTACACTTATTTTATCCGATTAAATGCTTGAGTATCGTTGATGATTTTATTTGTGCTTTCTGAAATGCCTATGAGTTGAATGCATTGTTGATCTGCCTTTAAACACTTTGGTGGTGTCTTTTTGATTAGGTGTCTTTTTGATTAGGACACCGGTCATTTTTAGGCTAGACTATTTTAGTGTTTGTGATTTGTTTTGTTGTTTGTCTGTTGAGGTGCGTTGGGTGTTGGGAGAAGGCCATTTATTCGAAAGAAATTTTAAGGCGCCCATTCAACCCCCCCTAATCGCTACTATTGGTCCTACATGGATTTTCATATCATAGTCCTTGGTCAATTCCAACCATCTTTTTATCTGATGTTCAAATCAGGCTAAGTGAATTTATACTTTAGATTCTTATGGTCCATAAAGACTTCACATATGTTACCAACTAGGTAATGCCTCCAAATCTTCAAAGCATGAACTACTGCTACTAATTCCAAATCATGAGTAGGATAATTTAACTCATGGCGTCGCAGCTGATGAGATGCATAGGATACCACTTTTCCATCATGCATTAGAACACATCCTAGTCCTTGGCAAGATGCATCACAGTAAACATAAAAATCCCTATGGATATCTGGCAAAGTTAACACTGGTGTTGACACTAGCTTCTTCTTCAAAACCTGAGAACTTTCTTCACACTCTCGTATCCACTTGAATTTCTCTTCTTTCTAGAGTAAATTTGTCAAGGGTCTAGCATTCTTGGAGAAATTCTCTATGAATCGACAATAGTAACCGGCTAATCCAAGAAAACTATGTGTTGACACACAAATTTGGTATTAATGGTTAAAATTATCAAAGTATCAAGTTTTGGTAATTTGGGCCAAAAATATGCCTTCTCCGACACAGGCCAGTCCAACTGGCCATGGTAGGCCGGTGTGACCGTCCATGTAGGCCCGGTCAGACCGGCCCAAGTCTAGGTTTAGAGATAGAGTTTGATTCTGGGCTGTTTTTATCTATAAACAAATCCTAACCACTTTTGGCTGAATCCGACCCATTTTAGGAGTCGGGGAACATGAGACCATCCCCTATAAATAAAGGGGTGAGGCCGATTCAGAGGACCCCCGCTTTCATATCAACACAAAGCCCTCGCTTTAAATCGTACTTTTACCTTTCAATCTACTTTTCTTGCCCTAGGATTAGCACAGTAACGTTCATCTTCATGGGTTTGCATTGAAATCCCTCCATTCGCCGCATCGAAATCATGGTAACCCTTATTGATTCGCTCATGAATGTCCCATTTAATCCATGAAACGGATTTTTATCGTCTTTATCGGTTTTATTGCTACTCTTGGGAGTTCAGCCTTTAGTTCCTATTGCACTTGATCTCTTATTTTTTTTCAGGGGAATCACCTTCAAGATCATCGCCAAGAAGTTTGGGGTAATTGATATTCATCTACAAGGTCACTGGAGCCCTTACGTGATAAGATCAGAGCCTGTCGGTCCGACCGATAGGGCTTCACCGGTCTGACCGAACGTTGTCGTATCGGGCCGTCGGGCTGTTGCCGGCATGGTCTTCACAGCCCTTCTCAACGCGTGCGTCGAGGCCACGTGCTCGAAGCTGTCTTTCGGTCCGACCGAGGGGCCTTCGCCGGTCTGACTGGACCTCTTCGTAGTGAACCACTCTGCACCGAAACACTCTTCGCCGTCACGCTGAAGCCTTCTTCGGCGAGAACCCCTCCGAAGTATACTCCACACCGGACTCCATGACGCCGGAGCCCTCAGTCCGACCAAGGTTTTCCATTGGTCCGACCGGACGCCTCCCATCAGTCTGACCGCCTGGAGCCCTCTTCATGCCAGAACGTCGAAGCTATCTTTGGTGAACCCCTTCGCGGGTGTTGGTCTGATCAGGAGTCCTACTCCGGTCCGACCGTTAATAGGCCAAAGCCCCTTCGGATGCTTCAGACTCCCTTCGCTACAGATCTAAACCAGACTTAGTCTGGCTGGTTTGCTTTATTATCTTGTATTCACACTTCGGTTAATCGAACTTTATTTCTAAATATTTGTTTGATTGCTTAGCGACTCCATTTTCCCTTACCATTGTTTAAGGGTCATCGGAATGCGACGTCGGTGTCTCGCGATGTTTTAGGGTTTACCTTGAGACGGTCGTGCGCTTTTGGATCGTCGAATCGACGTTAGTGTGTGGGCGCATTTTCGTGTCAACACTATGAATCTCGGTTACTGACACAGGTTGAACCCAATCTATTTTTGCTTCAACAATGGATGGGTCTACTGCTATCCCTTCGGTAGAAATAATGTGTCCCAAAAATTTCACTTGAGATGACCAAAACTCACACTTTTCATATTTTTCATATAGTTGATGCTCTCTCAATTTTCCCAAGGTTATATGCAAATGTGCTTCATGCTCTTCTCTTATCTTGGAATAGATTAGGATATCGTCAATGAATACCACGATGAATTTGTCCAAAAATTCCATAAAACCTTGTTCATCGTGTTCATGAAAAAGGCTGGAGCATTGGTGAGACCAAACGACATGACGGTATACTCATATAAACCATACCTATATGTGAAAGCAGTTTTCAGTATATCCTCTTCTCTTATCTTAAGTTGGTGATAACTTGACCGGATATCGATCTAAGAGAACACGGATGCTCCTTTAATCTGGTTAAACAAATCATCAATCCTTGTCAAAGGATACTTATTCTTGATAGTGAATGTGTTTAGGGCTCGATAATCAACACACATCCTCTTGCTCTTGTCCTTTTTTCTGCAAAAATGATGGGCGCATCCCATGGCGATGTACTGGGTCGAATGTATCCTTTTTCTCAAGATCTTCTATCTGACGTTTTACTTCTGCTAACTCATTTGTGGTCATTATGTAAGGACGCTTATAGATAGGGGTTGTTCTAGGCACTAAATCAATTCTGAACTCAGTGTCTCTCTTTAGTGGCATGCCTGGCAAATCTTCTAAAAAAACATCTGGATATTCTCGAATGATAGGTACATCTTCCAATGTTATATGATTAACCATAGGATTCTCAATTCCTCTAGTGGCCATCTTGAAATTGACTGATGCTACATCTTCACACATCAAAGTGACCATCTTATTGGCACAATCTATCATTCCTTTATACTTTACCAACCAATTCATCCCTAGGATGACATCTAATTCCTTACATTCTATGAGTATAGGATCAACCCAGAATGTAACCCCCCTGGATTTCTATTTGCACTCTTGGGATATATAGATTAGCTAAGGTTTGCTTGCCCTGAGTGATTATTAACATATGTGTTTCTCTTTCAAGAGTTTTTAAATTATGTTCATTCATGAATGTGGCAGATATAAAAGAATGTGTTGCTCCTGAATCAAATAAAACAATTGTGGTTATTGAGTTAATAGGAAACATACACAAAACAACTTCTGGTGCTCCTTGTGCTTCCAAGGCAGTGGCATGGTTCACATGGGCACGGATCACCTGGTTTGGAGCGGGTCCTTGTACACGCTTGGGGTAAGGACATCTATTGGGGTAATGTCCCTCTTTCTGACAATTATAACAAACTATTGGTTTGCCATTCTTATCCTTCAACACTTCAGTCTTCTAAGCTGGCACCTGATTTGGTTAGGGAGCTAGATGAGGAACTCCTGCATTGGGCGTGACAGTTGTTGGAGACTCGAACATCAGACGAGCTTCGAAGTTCTGAGCTTGCGATGTAGGCATAATACGCTGCCTCTGACTGTTTCCTTGTTGGTTCTAAAAACGAAAAGCTATCATCTTTCTCTTCTTATGCTCAATCTTATTTTGTTTATACTCCTGAAGTATAGCCTTGTTTACCAACTTCTGAAAATCGGCATAATCTACAGCGATGAGTTGGATGGACAATTCTTATTTAAGTCCCTTCAAGAACTTTTTCTTGATTTTCTGCATCAGTGCGAACATCCTCGGGCACGTAATGAGCAATACGATTAAACTCGTGCAAATACTCAGTTACAGTTTTGCTCCCTTGCTGTAGCTCTCTGAATTCTTGCTTCTTCAAGGCTACAATACCGGTGGGCAGATGGGAGGCTCTAAAAGCGGAAATAAACTCAGCCCATGTAACCACATGGTTCACTGGTTGAGCTTCCTTAAAATTATCCCACCATTCTATGGCTGGTCTAAGCAGTTGATGAGCGGCGAAAGGCACACGCTCATGGTCAGTACAAGGCAGAAGGTCTAGCTTCTTAGTGATGTTACGGAGCCAATCTCCTGCTTCCATTGGGTTAGTGGTGCTAGAGAACGAGGGTGGTCTAACACGAAGAAATTCTGACAGTTAAGAAGTGAGGGTTGGTGTAGGTTGGTTTCTCTGGTTATTACCAATTTGTGCTTGTTGTTGGAATTGCTACAGTTGCGCTTGCTGCTGCAGAATCTTTGTTTGTTGTTGTTGAATCTGAGAGAGAAGTGAAGTGATCAATTGATTCGGAGTAGCCATTGCCTCATATAGAGTAGGAGGATTTGCTGATGGTGGCAATCCTGCTCCTTGCGGACTTGTTGTTCCCTGATTTAGCACTCCCTCAGTAGGATTTTCAGCTGTTGAGTTGGCTTCAGTGGACATGGTGGAACTACGAATGATCCGATGAGTACCGGAAGTCATCTTGAACTGGAGGAATGAACACCCCAAAAAGAGTAGGAAAGATTTAGAATGAAATTTTCTCTTTTTCAAATGAAACTATCTTCTTTATTATTAATTATTTAGCCCTACACAAAAGACTCTATGTATCCTTGATATAGACCATCAAGAGATATGACACAAATAAGAAAAACAAGCAACCACAAAAGACTAAAGCGAGACTAATGACCTCCTAATGATCATTGCTAAAGACACTCTCTACCCTTCCTTCATCTATGGGCTCAAGATCTTAAGGGTCTTCTTCCTTCACTGAGACAGCAAACCATTGAATTTTGAAACGACCTTCTCCATCTAGTGGCAACGGGGAAGGCGAGGGTGTTGGACTCCTTCGATTGGGCGGAAGACGAGTAGACTTTCGTGCAGTCTTCCGGATACGCGGTCCCTGACTTGGCATACAAGCTTTCTCTTCTTCCATTTCCTTGATCTGGCATTTGAGTTGTTCATTCTGAAGCTGAAGATGATCCACTTGTTGTCCTTTCTCAACGGCGTCATCTCTTGCCTTCGAGTGCAAGGTATCCATCGCCTTAAGAAGACAGACAACCCTAGCATGCACCGTGTCATTAGAGCCTTCACAACCATTGTAAGTGCTAGTCGTACAGTCTCTATCCCTAGATTGCAAAGGAAGAAATGCGGACGCGAGAAGACGATCCTCGTATATAAACTTCAATTCCGTGAGCATCTGGAGTGCTGCTTCTTGGCAAGTAGTCTCAAATCCTTTTACAGTGGTAGTGACAGTGTAGAACTCACCTCCATTCCCATATAAGAAAATCAAGACTTCACAAATGTTATCTCCTTCCTTGGTGAAATCTCCTTGAAATTCGGGTTCCATCTTAAATCCAAGAAACTTGGTCAGCACGCGAAGCTCTTCGACAAAACCGTGAAGATCCCATCAGAAGCTATGTAGAGTGGTCGGCATTCTACAAAAAGTTTAGAGAGGTCTTCATTAAATGAGATAAGAGGAGTCAAGGAAATAAAAAGTAAGGGGAATAAGGGTTTTCACAAATAGAGATTTTTATCCAGATAAATCCTAAAGATAAGGTATGTTTGGCTTCCTATAGTCAAGTCGGCTCTGATACCATCTTGTAACGCCCCAAAATTTCACAATTTTGAGTCTATTGAATTTCCTTAAGAAAATCAATTAACAAAATATTCATCGAGCGACAACGTCTTACGGAAAACAAAATATAGCTCAAAGGCTATTTTATTACACTGAATATAATCTAATAAAATAAAAGACTCCAAAACAACGAAGATCTTGCTCTTAGAATCGCACCTGAGACTAGGACAGTTTACTCCAGACCTTCTTCTTCGACAAACTCGGCATCTAAAAAGGGTTATTCAAGAAGAATGAGTACAAAATATACTCAACAAGCCACCGAATGCAATTTAAATGTAAAGGTAATATCAAAGGATAGGAATATGGCTTGTTTTGCCTAAAAGGACATTTTTAGTAGTTAAGCAATTATAGTGAAAATGTTTAATGAACAATAAGTAAATAAACATCATATTAAACCATTCACTACCTCGAGTAGCACAACGGTACTCACTCGCACCACATTTCTTAGATAACTAGTCATCATTCACATTCAAGTTAATTATGCTAAGTACGGAGAAAATCACTTGGCACGCCTTTAACTATAGGCATGGCTTTTCGAAAAGATTGTACTCTGATCAGAGGTGTACAAATTTACCCACAATGCTAGAATTCAGCAGATCATTACCAAATTCTTGCCAAAACCCTTGTACATAGATCGTCTCAGCAGAAGGACAACCACACTAGGTTTCGTCGGCGCTCCACCACTTGGATTACATCGAGCCCCCTTTTGTGCCTTGCGTCTAGTCAATAAAAAGGAAACAAGGCGTCCTTTCTTCTTGACTTTCCTGACCCACCGTTCGGTGCATCCTGCTGAAGCGATCTATTCATTAGATTAGGCCTTACCCACTAGACTTGTGGCTTGTACAGAAATGCTTTGCAACAGATCCCACAGACTAGTCCTTATAGTGCCCCGGGTGCTACCAATGACTACACTCGCTTTCACTTGGAAACCCACCTTTACCATTAACTTAGACATTTTCCAAACGTTACTTCCAACTTTTAGAACCATGAGAAGTGACATATCTGGGGAATAAAAATGAGAATAAATTATCCAGTCTAGTCTACGACTTATTTTTAGCAATATTAAGCAAGTGTGTCAATACTTGAGTATTAACTAATATTATAATATTCAGGCGACAAGGGAAAATGGATCAAAACATGGCTTGGGTTAGCACAACAAGGTCGAGGGATCTAAATAAATATAATTGTAGGTTTTAATTGGACTAATGCAATTAATTCCTATGTGTTATAGCGATAACTACTTTGAAAACATGGGATCAATATGGTCAAGGCATGGGGTGTGACTTGCTTGGATCAACAAAAGACGGAGACGGGTCCACGAAAAAAGACTCAGGCTCCTCGACAGCTCCAAATTCTAAAAGCACGCAAAATGAGGAAAATACCAATTGAAGGGAGAAAATATACAGTACAATTCATGAAATTAAATTAGTCCATGTTGTAGAGAAAATTATGGTGATCAAAATGGAATTTGAATGGTTGGATTTGTAGTTAGGACGTGAGAGATAAGAATTTTTGAAGTTTGAATCAATTTTGTAATTATTTTTAAATTGGAAAACATAAAAAGTCCATAGTGAACTAAGTCCACGGTGAACCCATGCACGTGCGTTGTAGACCAGGTAGCAGACGGACATCGGATCCGGATCGAACAACGCAGAGCGAGGCGGGGGTGTTAAGTTGTGATGGACGGCCCAAATTAAAACGTGTGAACTGGTACACGATAACGCACTAAATTGAGCCACGTCATAGGTTTAATCAGGGCCTCATGCTACAAATCGAACGACCAGAAATCAATCCGGCACGCGGCTCATTGCCAATGGCAATAGAGCTCGGCGGTGAGCGATTCTGGTGACAGCAAGCAGCGGCGAGGCAATTGGATGGCAGAAACAGAACTAGAATAGGACGGAGATCATTCTGGTACCTGCGATAGTCACCGACGACGACGGACGGCGGCCGGCGGCAAGAGGAGGCAGGGAGTACTCCTCGGGTTCACGATTCCGGTGAAATCCGACGACGGGATGGCCGATCGGGTCAATGCCGAGGATGGGGAGGTGTTGGTGGTCACGTTGGTGCTGGCGGTGGAAGCTTGTAGGGTCACCGGTGATGAGGCATGGCTGTCGAAGATAAAATAGAGCGGTGAGGGATTTTGTGGAGATCACTGGCGGCGAGGCAATGATCGGTGAGGCTATGGCTTTAGACGGGTTGGGGGCATCGAGGTTGGGGTTTATATAGGGGTGGCATGGCCGGAGGTGTCGGATTAAGGCGCTAGGGTTAGCGGCGGCGGCAGGAATTGGGGATTCCGGCAAGATTCCAAGGCAGAGACGATGGGCCTGGTAGGAAGGTGCCACAGATCAGCGAGGGCGACGAACGCACGGGGCTGGCAAGCGGGGTCCACACGATAGAGAGGGCGATCACGCGCGCTGGTAGAGGCTAGTGCCGACAGGCAGGGCCCACATGTCAGCGAGAGCACAAGAATGGGCTGGGCCGCAGAGAGAGATTGGAGGGAGGCGGCCCAATAGAAATTAAAATTCATTTTTCAATTAAAATAATTGCTAAAATCTATTTGTAATTTCTATACTTGTTGCAAAAGTCCTAAAATTTTGGGGGGAAATCCTTAAATATTCTTTTGAATTGGACAATTTAACAAAAAATTCCATCCCAAAATGTGGATTATTTCTTAATATTTTTAATTCTTTTCCCTATTTTCATAATTTAAATAATTCTTTTCTCAATTTTTATTTTCTCAAAAATATTATTTGGCAAAAATTCATGGAGTTACAATGCGGATGCTAATATCACCTTAAACTCTCCTTGCATAGGCATTGCTAGCGGTTTCCTCCGAGGACCTCGACTTCTTTAGCTCTAATGCTTGCTCGAATGTATCCGTTGGAGGGCGAAGGTCCCACACCTCTAAAGACCTCGTGATCGTTTCGATTGCTACTGTCGCTATTGCGATTGCCTAAACTTGAATGGAGGCAACCCCTCTGATGGTAGGAAGGCTTTGGGAAGATGGAGCTTTCTTGGCAATATTGGTGTGATGATGGGTGATTTGGAGGCTCAAGGCTTCAAAGGTCTATGAGACTTTGGGGGCTTAAGGCTTCGAAGGTTGGAGTTTGTAGTATGAGTGCAAGGGCAGAAGATGGTTGAAAGCATGAATGAGAGTCGAAGGGCTAGCGGGGTTTATATATGCAGTAAGAAGTGCCCCACATGAGCCCTAAAACCATTTTTACCACGACATAATCGCCACCCGAAGCCTATAACCTATGGGCCCAAGGTAAAATAGGTTTGTGTGTCTGAAAGCAAGCAATGCTTTCCACGTTCGGTGACATTTTGAAATTTCGAGGGCATCTCGTCGGTTTTGATGCCCCATTTATTGCGTAATGTACGGATGTCTTTTAGCTTGGACCTGCTAAGGCTTTGCTACAATCATGTAAAGTCGTTTGTGTGCCAAGGGCGTATTTTACCCCTTCAGTCCTAACATGGGGCTACTTTTGAGGAAACAGAGTTTTAACCCTAACATGGGGCTAACAAATGCCTTTAGCGAAGCACTATTGCGAAGTCTGCCAGCAGAGCCTCAAGACACCACCTTAAGTGAATAATGTGAAGTCTGGAGATGAAATCCTGAGCGAAGCTCTACAAAGCGAGGCCGAACACCTAGAGACTACCCTTCAGTGCTAATGAGGACTCGCAGCCTTCAGAAACCAGTTGGAAGAGATCTTTAAGACTATGGGCTCCGAAATGCCCTTCACAAGAGTAGTTACCTATTTTGTCGTGTGAAGACCAATGTATATGTTGTTATAGTCGGTTTAACATAGAGGGTAATTAGGTATTACCCTATATATTTTTCCTATAAATACCCTTCCTATACAATGTAAAGGGTATCGAATACTAGAAGTATACCAATTGATATAGACTACATTCGAAGGTTATTATTCTAAACGAAGTCCTCGAACTTAGTCTCAATATTAGTTTTACACTTCGAACTGGCCTCGAACTTAGTCTCAATATTAGTTTTACACTCCGAACTCTTCGTGTTCTTTAAGTTGAACCTGTTGTGTAATTCTGTATTACGCCAACAATATCATTTTAGTGTAATTCAAAAATGTATAATTTTATTATAAGCATTAGAAAATTTTATGATTACAATGATTTACTTACAAAATTGCATATTAATAATATAACCGGTCACTAGGGGATACCAAAATAAAAATCCACAACTATTACAATCAAACAGCTTCTCAACTTTTTCACAGCTCATAGCTTATAGCTTATACGATAGCTTTTCTATACCTCACTGTTCACAATAGTTTTTTCAGAATTGACGGCTCAAATAAACACACCCAAAGTGTGAACGAACATGTGAACCAAAAAATCACCGGAAATCAAACCAAAAACATTAATTTCCGGGTTTTTTCGAAATAATTGGTTTTTATGTTACCAAACTTCGGTTCTGTTTTTATTTTCAGAAAACCGAGGTAACCGCAATAAGGAACTGAAGTCTACTCTTCTCTGCAACAGGCATTGCAATTCACAAGATACATGTGCAAGTCTCTGCTACTCACGGCCCAGCCCAGGTGTCCACACGCGCACACGACCAGGACTCGAGGTACTCACGGTCTCAACTCTCATGCGCACACGGCCATCGGGCAACACAGATTCAGTAATTCACGCGCACTGTTCGGTGAACCAAATAAACCCAAAAAATCGATTTGATTTTTTTGGTTTTTTATTCGGCTGATAATTTTAAAAGGTTGTTATATTTGTTTTTGTTGATATCTAAAAACTGAACTTTTTAAAAAACCAAAAAAAAACGGACCGAAGAAACCTACGTGGTCCTGCCTGGTTGCCGTCGGCGGCTCGTGCGGAGACGACCTGACTACATGTCTATTAATTAAAGAAATAACTCCTAAATAAATAAAATTATGAACTGGCATGTATAATTCTAATATACTGATAAATAATATACTAATAAACATGAACATTATAACCATAATCTAAAAAAATGATTAAAAATTATATCAGATCACAACACGCGTATTATACGCTTAGAGATAAAAAAGATGTGACTGGTGTAGATTTTTTCTTATTAACATCGAATTACATAAGCTGACAAACGATCTACATAGACGAAAAATGTATTGTAATAACAAGCTTAAATAGTCGCACGGAGCGATTTCTAAAAATTTTATTCGCTTTCTCTCAATACAGAATCACAAAGGTGAAGGGTTCTAAATCAAGACGTGTGCTTTAGTTCATTTGTCCACACCATAATAAAGAGACAAAACTATAGCTCCGATAATTAATCATGATCTCAATTAAATCGATTTTTGTATCACAACTTATAAACCAAATAACCAAGATAAAAGAACAAGAAACCGCACTCCTGCAAAACGAGAAACTGGATTTGGACGAATCATATAGATAGGTGCATTAACCTGGTCAATTGCGATGCGCACGTGCCACGGTTGTTGCACATCGAATCCCATGATGGAAAGCTTGTCGCGCGTGCATCCGTCACGGTCGTCAGATGAAGAAATTGCAATGGAGGAAACTTAATTTCTACTCAGTTTGCGCGATCGGAGGCAATATATTTTTGTAAGGAAAATTACTCATGTATCTTACAATTTTTTAAAAAAAATTATATTTTACCATCAGTTTTTAGTTGATACTCACTTGACACACCGATAATATATTAATAAATTATGAAAATTGTAATAACATATATAAAATTTCGCCTAATAGCACATACGGCTAGAGGAGACAGAGTTCACTGGCTTGGTTACTGCGCACCTGACAAATTTCAGTAAATCAGTACAAAACTATTTTTTGAATTTAAATAATTATATAAATACTAAGTAATTTATATGGGCCCGGACTGCACTCGTTGCGATACAGCCCAAAACTGAAAACCCTTCACCGACTAGACTACCCATCAACATAAATTATACAGAATTTATCTCTATATACACACCTGTCACGCTTAGCGGGTCCGTTCGGAGAAAATTAGATTCAAACAGATGAGCTGGTGAGGTGAGTTTTCAATTTTACGGATTTTAGTTTATTTTTAGATTCTTTAGTTATTGGGTTTTATAATTTAGATCAAGAATATAGATTATTTGAGAAAATTTTAGAACTTATTTGTTTTAGCTAGAAATTGTTAGTAACTAGACGGTTTGATCGAGTATCTATCTAGCTGGATACTCTTAGAGCTAGTTTAATTCAATTTTTGGTAGTTAAAGATTTTCAATAGCTAGCTAGTATGAGTAGTTGGATAGTTTATCTAGCTGGTGAAAATCTAGAGAAACTAGTATTTTTCGGCTTCTAGATTCTAGTTTATTTTTAGATTCTAAGATTATTGATTCTCATAAACAGGGTTTAGAATCTAGACCGTTTGTTTGAATTTCAGATTCTATAAATAGCTGTAGTTATCAGAAGTTGAAATAAATAGACCCTTAGTATATAATATCTAGCTGGTGAGAATTTAGAGAAATGTAGTTCATTTTCAAATTCTCTAACTACCGATTATCATAATCAGGTATAGAATCTAGATCATTTATTTTAGATTCATATTTAAAAATAGTTGCAACTCTTCCAAACAAGACCAGTTACATTTGTAGTTTT
Organism: Zizania palustris; assembly: GCA_019279435.1. Lineage (NCBI taxonomy): Eukaryota > Viridiplantae > Streptophyta > Magnoliopsida > Poales > Poaceae > Zizania > Zizania palustris. The sequence continues at coordinate 5,486,521 of JAAALK010000285.1, forward strand.
AGTACCTGTTTGGTTCTTTTGTATAAAAGTATAGTACCGTTATATTGGATGTTTAGATGTTATTTTGAAGTATTAAATGTAGACTATTTACAAAACTCATTCATAATCGGTGGATTATTCACACGACGAATCTAATAAGCCTAATTACGTTATGATTTAACAATGTGATGTTATAGTAAACATTTTCTAATCATGGATTAATTAGGCTTAATAAATTTGTCTCGTGAATAATCCTTCGATTTTGTAATTATTTTTATAATTAGTTCACATTTAATCCTTCAAATTAATGTCCAAACATCCGATATGACACAGACTAAATTTAATCCATCGAACCAAACACTCCGTTATAAGCGGCAGCGTTGTATTATAATAGTAATGAGTTGATGTTACGTTCGACAAATTTAGGGTCCCTTTGGTTTGGCTTTTGAGAATAACTTTTGCTTTCTGGAAGCTAAAAGCCAAACCAAAGGCCTATTCCAAGACAATAGCTTTTAGTAAAAACACATTTTTGTGCAGTGAAACTGTGAAAACTTCTCCAGACCTACGTTCTGTGACTTCTGGCTTTGCAACCATACAAAATTTCATAAATTGAATTTTTACACAACTCACAGCTCAAAGCAGCTTCTCTACGCTATTTCAGCCAAACGACTTTCATCTTTCTCACAGCTAATATCTCACGGCAGCTTTTCCACAGCCCACATCAGCTTTTTTTCACGACCACAGTTTAACCAAACACACCCTTAAAATCCGAAATAATGCGAAGATGTGACTCATGAAGATATGCATATATTTTGATCCATCGGCCTAATGTTCAACTTATATCTTTCTTATAAGCAGGTGCTACTATTTAATGAAAAATATTATTTATGACTTTCAGAGTTATTAATTATAGTGAGGTATCACATTTTACGATGCTTTATTATTGGGTGTCGTAACATCGCACTATGAAAGTGAGAGCCATAGGCAATTAGGCTATTCACAATGATGGGTTTCATAGCACTGTTTCCTAAAATGTCACGTCAACTTTACAACTGAATGAAATACTCTCTCTCTCAGTGGAGAGTTTCATTTTACTATTTCCTAGGCTAACTAGTGTAATTAAATGCAACTAGCTCTCATGAAATACCCTCTCTCTGATGAAACGATTTAGCTCTCAATGGTTGTTTCATTTCGTTTCATCCGTCTTCGAAACGTGTTAGCACTATATCATAGTGATGACACTACTTCCTTCTCTTTCTTTATTAATTAAATGTCATGTAAGCAAAAAATCTGATGTGGCATGATAATTAATACCAACATGAAACACTCCATGAAACCCCCATTGTGAATAGCCTTAGTTCAATCCACGTCACTATCTAGAGCATCTCTGAAAGCCATAACACTTCAAAAAGATTCTTTTTTAAATCTAAAAAGTAGTCCAACAGACTTTCTGTTCTCAACTCTCTAAATGGTTTACTCTCACTTTAAAATTTCAAAATATTTTCAAAGATTTGTTTTTAAAAAATAAATTATAAAATTTGCAACTTTGCAAATTTTACAAATTTTTTTAAAAAAATATTTTATTTCTTTTCTATTATTTTATTTTTTTCTTTTTTTCTTTTTTTTCTTTTTTCTTTTTTTTCTTTTTCTTCCTTATTGTTTACTTTTTCTTTCCTCCTATTTCTTTTCTTCTCTTTCCTCCCCTTTTTTTCTTTTGTTTTCCGCTTCCTTCTTCCTCATGTCCGAGGGCGCTTGGGCGTGCTAGCCGGGCGCAGGGCCGACCTGCGACCTGTGCTTGGGGTCGGTGGTGGAGCGTGCTAGTAGAGCGCGAGGCTAGCATGGGGTCGGCGACGGAGCTGTGGCGACCAATAGCACGGGGTGACGGCAGCGATGGCCAACGGCACGGGGCAGCCAACGGTGTAGGGCAGCGGCGGTGGCAGCGGAGGGTGCTAGCCTAGGACGAAGCAGCAACGACTAAGAGCATCTCCAAAAGACTCTCCATATTTGCCTCTCCATTTGTGTATTTAGCTAACTCTCCAAAAGATTTCTCTTTATATTTGCCGCACACTCCAACAGACTCTCCATTTTCAACTCTCCAAATCCTAACGGCTAGTTCCCTCTCTTTGATTCATTGGTTTTGTAAAAATGTCGCTCTTTATAATATAACTGTAAAAATGCCACTCATTTAATGTGTAGACCGTAATTTTACCCTTATAGCAGTTTTTATCTAGTTCTAAATTTTTTAATCCTAAATCTCAAGTAAAATTACACATTTGCCTTGCCGAGTGAGGTGGACTTGAGCTGTGTGTGGTTCATGTCGGTGGCCATCAGCTCCCATATCGCCCACTCCATGCCGGAGACCAATGTCACCTCTGCCACCCACGACAGCACCCATGCGTCGGCACAGCAACACCAACGCGGAGATGACACATTCCCTTGACCACTCCGTGCCACGCCACAGTTCTGCCATGATACGCAGGCACTACGCCATCGATGTGGGGACCCGAGCGGCGGCGACCCGAGCGGCGGCCCGAGCAGCAGTGACCAGAGCTGCGGCGGAGAGGTACTTGACAGCGGCGACCCGAGCGACGACGACCCGAGCTGCGGTGACCCGAGCGGCGTCGGCAACCCGAGCGGCGGCCCAAGCAGCAGCGACCAGAGCAGCAGTGACCGAACGGTGGCGGTGGAGAAGGTAAAAGGGAAAGTAGCACGAGAAAGGGGAAAAGGACCTGCCAGCGTGGGGCCCACCAAAAATAGCCATTCAAGTTGGCTGGCTACATTTGGCCAGCGGGGAGATAGATTTGGCCATCCAAATAGCTTGGTCATTGGGATAGCCAATCTGTTTGAGTGCATTTTTTGAAGTGAATGGCCAAATTTGGCTTGGAGAGTTGAATAGCAAGTATTTTGGAGATGCTCTAAGGCTCGCGCGAGGGAGGCAGGCGCGCCGCAGGAGCCGGATAGCCAGCCAAATTGGCTGGCCAGATTTGGCAAGGCGAGAGGTCAATTTGGTTGGGTAGTTTATTGGAGAGCATGTTTGGATGGCCAAAATTTAATTTAGAGAGTGGAATGGAGAGGTTTTTTAAGATGTTATTAGAGCATCTCTAAAAGCTTCTCTATTTTGACTCTCTATTTATTCATTTAGGTCAACTCTCCAAAAAGATTTCTCTCTAAATCTACTATACACTCCAAAAGACTCTCTATTTTCAACTCTCTAAAAAAATTACTCCTCACTTTTTAAAATTCCAAAATATTTCGAAATCCCGAAGTTATAAATTTTCAAATTATTTTCTCTTATTTTGAAATATTTAATTTATTTTCGAAATCTTAAATTCTAATTTTATAAATCTCAAAATATTTTTAAATAGTTTACTTAATTTTGAAATCCCCAATTACAAAATTATAAAATTTTCATATTTAAAATTT
>JAAALK010000285.1:5490922-5518648 GCA_019279435.1 Zizania palustris
TCATCACATCTAGAGTAATCCACCTGTTCCTTTGTGACGGAGACACAGGGAGGACAAAGCAAAACCATCTGCAAGAACACAAGTGCCAGATGTGCTTGGTTCTGTAGTGGTGCCACGGCTAGTGCTAGAAATCAATGCCAATGGCTGTGGCAAAGAGCTTCTGTGCACCGCAAGAGATGCCTTGGCAATCTCTGTGGACTTCAGCTTGCTAAAGAGTTCATCACAGGTCAAGGTGTCATAGCCTGTGGACTCCTCAATGCTGGATATCTTCACTTCCCATATGCTATGGTCAAGAGCATAGAGAAGCTTGATAGCCTATCATGATCACTGTAGGCAAGCGTCCCGTTGGATCGCAAGTTACTCACTATTGCATCAAAGCGAGAAAACATGGCATCTATAGATTCACCAGGTGCCTGCACAAACAGCTGATACTGTTGATTGTACGTGCTTTGGCGCCTGGCCTTAATCTGAGTAGAGCCCTCATGAAAAACAGTGAGTGTTGTCCAAATCTACCTAGCAGTCCTAAGGTGCTGCACCCTATCAAACTCACTTCTACTCAAACCAATGAACAGTATATTTCTTGCCTTGGAATTGGCATTATACTGATCCTTCTCGGTTTGAGAGGTGCGAGTCTCAGGGATGGAGTATTGTGAGTCCACAATCTCCCAAATTGCATTTCCTTGGCTTAACAAGTAAGCCTCCATGCGCACCTTCCAGTATGCAAAATCTGTCCCATCGAACAGAGGGATTTTACTGCCTCTATCCATGTCGCCAACAGATCACAAAACCGGTTAAGGTCAACTGGTGATCTTAACCCGCTCTGATACCAATTGTTGGACCAGAAACGGCGACCAGAGGGGGGGTGAATGGGAGCTTTTTAAAATTTCAGGCTAAAAACAGCCTTCGGTTTTAATCCTGTCTTCTGCGGAACAGGCTTCGAACACAACCTTCGAAGGTCTAGTTCGGAGGTACTTCGACAGCTCCGAACACAGGCTTCGCAGGAGCAAAAGTTCGAAGCCAAGAAGACTTCGCTCCACTAACAACCCTCGAAAATCAACTCTGCTAAGTCAGTGCAGGCTCCACACGCAGGGTGCTTCGAGCAGGCTTCGCACTTCACCCTTCGCAAGAGTGGATGCCCTACTGAGGACTTCGACCAAGTACTTGGCAGCAGCAACTGGTGCTGGGCTTTGTACACAAAGGTCTAAACGCACACTAATAGACTTCGCTAGGGGCTTCGACACAAGAAGCAAAACGGGCTTCGATCAGGGCTTCGGTAGTAAGCAGCGAGGTCTTGCCTCCTATTACACAGAGCGACAGCACACTGAAAACACACTCGCTTAAAAACAACCTTCGCCTAGACAGGCTTCGGTGCACTCTAACTAGCGAGGTATGTAACGCGAGCTCAAGCAAAAAGCACAAGGAAGCAGGGCTTCGCCGCTTGAACAAGGAACACAAAAAGATTGAACCTCTGGATGAATACAGCGAGGTATGTGGCTACAGGAGCTCAACAGTAAATGCTCAAAGTGTTAAATGTTACCTACCGAGCCCCCATATTTATAGCCCACAGTTCACCCAAAGGAATTGACTACTTTACCCCTAGGTTTACAAAGGATTTGTCTCTACAGAACTAAGGGGTACAAAAGGTAGTCCACCTTTATTCTGGAGGCTTCTCTGTCAGCTTTGCAGAGGGGACAGCGTCAGCTTTTGCAGAGCAGACAGTGTCAGCCTTTGTAGTCTTTGACCTTCTGCAGCCTCCCTTCGCACGCGAGGGGTGCGGTAGCTTCGGCGAGAAGCCTTGAGCCTGGTGGCCTTCGCTTCGCCGAAGATGGCCTTCGATATAGTGACGGTTTTGAGCCGAAGCCGTCAAAGCCCTTGGGCCTTCGCACCAACACCTCCGGAGTGGACCACCACGGCTTCGCAGCTTCCGCCCAGCTCGAACTCCGTCAGTCCGTGTACCGAAGCCATGCAGGCCGAAGCACCTCAAGTCAACCTTGCTCCGGAGCTAGCCTCGCTCCGAAGCCTTCCACACTCCGAAGCCCCACCTTCGGAGCTCCACCCTTCGAAGTCCCTCCTTCGTCCAAGGCCTCCGCACGAAGCATTCCATGAGCACTTCGTCGCAGTGTCTCTCCCCGAGCACACTCCTCGACGAGCCTCACCCGGACCATGCCTTCGATGCACCTCGACTTCTGAGACCTTCGTCGGGTACCTTCGAATGTCTCCCTCCGGAGCACACTTCGAACTCCTTGCCTCCGCAGAGGACTTGATCCACCCAACTCCGAAGTCACTCCATCCGGGAGTACCTTCGAAGTGCCTCACCTCTGAGGACTTTGTCTCAGAGTACCTTCAGCCGGAGCCACGCTCCGCACTCTCTGCCTTCACCTGGCGCACCTCGACCCGAGGACCGACCCGGACCCCCTTCGCAACCACCGTGACGGAGCTCCCCGCTCCCCTGGCATCAAGCCTCCCGCTTGACCCAGGTTCACCTGCTACGAACCTTGTCCGTCGCCTCCGAAGTCCCAGCGCACCACCGACAAACAGACAAGTGTATCCAGTACTCCGGAGACCTCTCCGGGTTAGCAACCTTCGGTACACACTCCGGTGTACCGCCCAAAGTACCGAAGCCTTCGGTACACACCCAGTCATCATGTACTGTCGGACCCCTCCGACATGCACACTCCGCTGCACCAGCTGCAGCAACCAAACCACCGAACATACTTCGGTGAAAGCACCTCCGAACACCGTTCGGAGGTACAACCTCCGAAACCCCTCCGGAGGTACCCTCCTCCGAACACCTTCGGATGCACAACCTCCGAACACCCTTCGGAGGTACCCTTCGAACCAGAGGGTAAAAAGCCTGTCAATCACTCATCACAAATACTGAAACCAATCCTTGGTTTCTCGCTTTGCAAGTCCGAATGCAACGGAGACTCATCATCGAACGATGCATTCTCGGCTTCCTCCGGGACTTGGATAACTTCTGGGGGGTTGTGAGCACCACCGTCTTGAGGCCCTCCAGGGGTCTCGGTGGAGGCTTGAGTGCGGAGGGCGATCGGCAGCCTCTTGCCTCCACCTAGCTACTTCTTCCTGAAGCCTGGCTAATTGAGTAGCCTCGGTTCCAGGAAGGCCTTCGTCTTCATCAGAGGGTAGCTCTGGGTCCTGGGAGCTGGCGTAATCAGTCTGAAGCACCGTAGGAGGAGCTCGAGGGCCCCTGGGCACTCGACGCCCAGGGGTGTCTTCGGGATTTGCTGGAGCGGCCGAGGGCCCCGCTCCTGCGGTTCGAGGGGACCTTCGGAGGGGACCTGTGGCCTAGCTTCTCTTCGGAGGCATAGCTAGCCAGGAAGAGGTCTTGGAGATGGAGGACTTCGAACGACTCGGGAAGTCGAGTGAAGGCCTTCGGGCTGCACTAAGAAGCCCTTAACTGAAGGGTGCGCGGAATCCTGAGACTCCGAGGCTCCCCCCGTAAGTGGTCTTCGAAGTGCAGTCAGCAGCAGAGAACAAGCTTCTAGAACTTGGTTCCCCACGGACGACGCCAACTGTTGGCGCAAAAGTTACACCAACAGGTTCTCTGAGATCAAGAACGAACAAACAAAGAGCTTGTGCTTTAGGACTGCCTCGAGCCTCCGAGTTGGATAATAGCTCGAGTAGTCCGAACGTGTGTATTGAATAACTTGTTCCGGGGGATCCCTTTTACAGGGTATGGAGGGGGGTATTTATAGGAAAAAAATGCATAAGGGAAAGACCTAATTACCCCTAGATTACAACCGACATAGTGGAAACTATTTGGTGCCAGGAACAAGGTTATAAAAGGTAAAAAACTACAAAGCAGATGGATAAGGCAAACATCTCATCAATCTTGTCCTTCAGCTTCGGGGCATTTATCTCCCATTCGGAGGGTTCATCGAGGCTTCATATCACTGCACCCTTCGGCTTGACGCCTCTACCTCCGAACGACGGCTCACCCGCTTCGGAGCCTTTCTTAGCCTTTGAAGTATTAATCTTTAAGCCCCGAAAATGGAGTAATTTCCCCCAACACATTCTATTATTAGTAAAAATTTGTATAATTAAAAGAGATAGCATGTTGTTGAGGGTCTCTCAGTGAAATCCTGATTTCCACTAAAATGGGTTAATTGTTAACGTGCCATTGCAATTGTTACGATTTGCTAATATGTTACTAATATATCACTGACATATAAGAAGCATCATAATCACTGACAATGGTATTTAAATGTTTTTTAAAAAAATTATAATAATAAGTTAGAAATTTTGACAATAACTAACAAAAAGTAGGACAGGAGTGAGGGGAAAGATCGATAGGAGATAAGACTAGAAAGCTACACTTGTCGTTGACGCTAGATTTTGGTGTTTTTGCTTTTGACCATGACACTGAAAGTGATGTTATATTCCATCAAATGTAAAAAATGAACAGACATCATTCTTCGGTCGTCAAAAAGACTGACCTCTCTTCGGTCCAGCCGCAAGGTCATATATAACCTATATCGAATCAACTTAGACCCACACCGTGTTAAAAGTTCATTTTTTTCAACCAACTTCTTACTAGGATGTTGAAAATTGAATCAAACAGGTTTAGAAGCTAACCGATTTGTTTTCAAAAGTTACATATTTTTAAATTTGTTTTCAAAAGTTACAGTTTTTTTAGTATAAACTAAAAGCCGAGGAATTCAATTTTCACAACTTCTCGATTCAACTTTAAATGGAAATTACTCATCATACTATCATAACATATCAATTCATGTAAAATCTGTAAAGGTAGAATTTTAGTAAAATATATCATTTTAGTATAATTCAAAAATGTATAATTTTAGTATAAACATTACAAAGTTTTATAATTATAATAATTTACATTCAAAATTACATATTAACAATGTAACCAAACATCATGAGCTATCAAAACATAAATACATGACTATTTCAGCTTTTTCCGCATCTCACAACTCACATTAGCTTTTTTATAGCTTACAGTCAAACATAGCTTAGATGATTAGTTACCGATTGATATATTACAATTGGTATTTATTTGATTTAATAGTTACTGATATGCTTACCGTAAATCATTGATCTTAAGTAGTCTAAAAATTAAAAAAAAATAGTCTAGCCCAACATACAGTAATTTGGCAGTTTTTTAATAAAAAATGGTTATTCTATCATTTAATTCAACCGAAAAATAATGAATATGATAAAGATTTTTTTATCATCATATCACAAATTGTCTTTAAATTCCTATGTTTTTCCACTTTTATTTTTCTATATTTTTTTAAAAAAATTATATGATTTTTTATTTACTACATTTTTAAAAGCCATCAATATTTGAACATAAATCTTCCCATTACCGACACTAAATCAAATGAAAACTAGGAATGTTTAACGCTCCAAGGGTTTTTTAAAAAAAATATAGATTCCATGGCGATCCATACATACATAAAAAATTTACTCATCTCATACGCCTAACAATAGAGGCTTCACCTTGAGTCGTTCGCTCGTAAAGCGACGGCACAGATTGGGCCGCGTCAGCTATTGTGAATTTGTGATCGAGTCGAATAATTTATTTTATATTCCAATATTTTTTCAATTTTTTATTTAATTATGTGCTAGCTAGAATTCTAACTCTAGATCTTTATTGAGTTGCATGCTTCAACCAGTTAAACCAAAAAAAATAAGTTAATAAAAAAGGGACAATTCACTTTATATTCTAACGATTGATATTAGTTCAATTTATCGGTTATCATTTTGGTTACGATAAATCATTGATATTTTAAGTAGTCAACCCTCTATGTAGGATAGTTTCTTAGGTATTTATTGTGCTGCCACATAGGAAAAAAATGATGTTGCAAGTTATTTAATGGAGAGAGATACTAGAATATAAAGAAATCATGTCTTAAGTAAGACATTATATCTTCAGTATATCTAAAACATGAATAAAAGTAATTGGATGAGAGGAGGAGAGAGAGAAAAAATAGTAGTATAAAAAATTTATTATAGATTCATATTTAAAAAACTAGAGTTGGAAACATAATTTCTAGATATAATATTTTGTTAACATGGCAAAATAAAATATCCAAACACACTATTGGTCGAGAAGAATATCCTCATTGGAATAGAGAGGTTGGCGGTGAGGCATAAACGTCTGTTCCATCACATCAAGTGGTTCACGTGGTTTGAATGCCCCGAAATTCAAGCAACACGATTTTCAATGTATTCTAAATATGAATAAATCCTCTTCTATTATTATAATTTTCAAAAATTTTATAAAATACTCCATTATTATACTTGTTCTCAACTGTTTGTAACACGTCCCTATCGTATTTCTAGACCACATAATTATAATGATACATTTCTAACTTGCCCTTCTAAATAACACCACTTATTCATCTAATTTTGCTTGTCAAATTTAGCGAAGAGTGTTCATAACTTAGCAACAATTTAGGCCTTGTTTGATTCATTTAAGGATTAAACTAAATTTAATCCCCTCTATTCATCTTACTAAACTTTAATCCCTTCTTGTTTGGTTTTAGTTACTAAAATTCAATAAAATAGTTGAACAAGCACGAGAATACCTCTAATCAATGATTGTTGCTGCCATTTTTTCTCACCACGAGAGACATTAATACAGAGTAGAGTATATTAATAATCTCTTTTAGTCTCTTTTAACAACCTCGCGGTGACTAAATGGCTAAAATTTAGGGACTAAAGTTTAGCCCATTTTAGTCGCCGTGTTTATCAGTTTGACTAAAAAAACTAAACTTTAATGCATTAAATTTAGAAAGGTATGACCAAACATAACCTTAATCTTGTGGCTAATAACAATAGTTGGATTTTTACCGAACGCTATTGCCCTCTTCTCCAAGCCAGTCTGCATCAGCAAACTGGTGTACACTTGCCGAGAAGCACCAACCAAAATCCTACGGTATCTTCCACGTAGCAAAGCAAACTTGTTAATCTCATTTATATTTTAGTACTAAATAGTATCGGTGTATTGTTTCAAAGTTTAATAAAATAATATAAATATATTTAAAAGTATATAATATGATTAAATACGATATATCGATATCTTAAATATAATGTATAGCTCAGCTTGAATTCAATATACTCCATAGCTCAGTATATGTAATATGTAACATATTAAAAAATTAAAATACAATTTTAACTAGTATGAATAGTTTTCATCGGTATTAACCAATGTTGAAGCTAGAACAGTAAATGAATAAATATTAGGCGTACTGACTATTCCAGCTAATACCAAAATTAAGCTTGAACAAGGGTTGTGTTTAGCGTCACGAGGGTTTACACATGGGCGGCTTCAGCCACACGAGATCCCAGCCCATGGCGACGAGATCCACGAAGATTGCTGCTCGTGTAGACCGAGCTGCAGCCGCCGCTCACCAACCGCCACCTTTCGTTTGTCTTCGTCCCTGACAACGGGCCCCGCGTACCATGTGGGCCCCACCACCACGTGAGTACGGCTAGGCCAGTAGGGAAGCTGAAAAGAAGAGAGAGGTTCTGTACCGTGAAGTCGTGCACGTAAATATAACCTTTAAATTAAGGCCCGTTTGGTTTCTTTATATTCTAAATTAAATTTTAGTCTATTCACTTTGACTAAATTTTAGTTCCTATATATTTGGTTCTAAGAACTAAAGGTTATTAAAACAGATAAAAAATGACCAAGCTATTTTTAATAAATATCTACAGATAGTCTTTTTCCCACCCTGAGAAGCATTAATGGGATAAACCATGTCAATAATCTCTTTTAGTCACTTTTAAAACTAAAGTTTAGTCCCTTTTAGTCACCATGTTTGATAATTTAGAGACTAAAATGGACTAAACTTTAGTCGTAAAGTTTAGCAAGGTGGAACCAAACACCCCATAAATTAGATTAGATTAGGTTGTATGAATGTTATACGACGAGATTCACAATCCAAATTATTCTGCTAATATTATATAGGTAGAGTTATTTATTTTAATGTTATTTTAAATTAATTGTTAAAGCGTAACTCCTAAACTAAGAGCACAGTTGTTTCCGCTTCTAAGGCCGTGTTTGGTTGAACTGTAGATTCTGAAAAAATCGTCGTGAATTGTGAACTGTGGAAAAAACTACGGTGAGATGTGAGTTGTAAAAAAGTTGAGCTGCTGTTTAGTTGGAATAGTTGTGGATTATATTTTGGTAGTTCATGATGTTTAGTTACATTATTAACATGTAGTTTTACACGTAAATCATTCTAATCATGAATTTTTGTAATGTTTATATTAAAATTAGATATTTTTAAATTACACTAAATGATATATTTTACTAAAATTTTAATTTTAAAAATTTTACATTAACTGATATGTTTTAATAGTACGGTAGGTAATATTCATTCAAAGTTGAATCGAGAAGCAGTGAAATCTGGGTTATACCAGCTTTTAAATTTGTATTACTAGAATCTGCAGATTCTGAAAAAGCTGAGTGATCAAAAGAGTTGTTTGGTTCAGATTCCAGCTTCCGAGCCAGGAATCTGGTTCAAAAATCTGAACCAAACAGACCCTAATAGTTGTAACTTCTAGAATTCAAAACTAAAAATAAATAGTACATATTTTAAACGCAAATGGTAAGAATCAGGTAGTGTAAAATCTATAAATAAATTAGAAAAATATCATCTAGCTTATTCAGATTTTCACCGGCTATATATTAATAATATCGAGCTACTCAAACCAACCAAACCAGCTAGCAACTAAAAATTTTCAGCTAAAATTAACAGGTCATAATCAAATAAGAGTATTAATAAAAAATCGATAAAAGATGTTATGGAAGAGAGCTGAACGGAAACGAAAACTAGCAGTTATAGGATCATGATCTTATCCTAAAATCCATTTGGCTCCATGACGTTAATTTCAAGTCTGACCGGTAAATTTCATTATCTAAAGCATTTGTAGCCTAGCAAAATAGGCAAAGATTCATGTAGATAGTGGTGGCTTGGGATATTTTTCCAGGTTCGTCTAGTCTTTGTATTAAGGGCTATAAATCGTGAGAGGTACGCAGCGACTGCGACAGTACATTGAATGGCGACCCGGGCCTCAAAAGGGTGAAAGCAACCGGTAGGAGAGGCAGGAAAATGAAATAGGAATTTTTAAATAATATTTTTTGAAAAAAATTCAAATCTTGGTACCTAAAGTAAAAAATTGCAAATCCATCCTATGTCGGCAGCCTATCGGCCGAACCCTAATATGGCTTCGTTCGGCTGATAGAACGTCGAACCAGAACCACGTCAGCCTGGTTCGGTCGTTGGACTGCCGAATCAGGCTACGCCGGCCTAGTTCGGCCAACCAACGGCCGAACTAGGACGGCCAAGCCGCGCCGCGTGTCCGCGCGCACCTGCTGTCGTGCCGCATGCGTCGTCCCACGTCCTGCTGCCACCCCGCGCCTCGCCCCTCATTGCCGCCCCGCGCCCTCGCACCAGCCCCCGCGCGCACGCCTGAGCCAAGCAGATCGTGGCGTGTGAGAACGGGCGAGCGCGGGGGCGCAGGGCGACAACAGGGGGCAGGGCGGGGGTACGGGGCAGTAGCAGGGCGCGGGGCGGGCGGGGCGCACGGTACGGCGGGTGCGCGCGCACAACGCGACAACAGGGGTGTGCGGCGCGGCGTGGCCAGCCTGGTTCGACCGTTGGTGCGCCGAACCAGGTTGACGTGACTTGGCTCGCCCTTGGTCGGCCGAACCAGCCTAACGTGGCTCTGGTTTGGCGTTCTATCGGTCGAACGAGGTCACGTCAGCCTGGTTCGGCCGACCAACGGCCGACAGTAGGATAGTTTTGTAATTTTTTGATTTCGGGTATTAGATTTGAATTTTTTTCAAAAATAAATTCATGAAATAGTCCATATATATTATCTCCTCATAAAGATCCTTATATATTTTTTCTCATAAAGGTCCTTATATATATTATTTTTAAACTCAAGTCTTGTATATAGTTTTAAGTGAAGTGGTAATTGTTGATAAAGAGAAAAGTGAAACTATATAACTCCATTATATTGGTTTCGATAAAATGTCATATATTTTATGATCATTGTTAAAATGTTAATCAGTATATATAATTTGTCCTTTTGCCAATTTTCCTCGTTTTTTCTTCCAAAGTCGGTGTGAAATAACATCTGCACCCTTCATTTCTTCTCTTTCACAGCCCATGCTCTTGGCCACTGCCTGACCAAGGCCACCCACCGCCGCTTTGTACAAATGTTATTTCACGTGGATTTGCATACACTACCGGAAACAACGAGTTTGCCGAGTGCCCTAGAGTTTGCCGAGTGCAATATCTCGGGCACTCGGCAAAGATGTGTTTGCCGAGTGTTTTTTAAAAAACACTCGGCAAACAAAAAACACTCGGAAAATTAAATGTTTGCCGAGTGTTTTTTAAAAATACACTCGGCAAAGCCTTGATACTAACGGACGTTACGGCGGCGTGCCCGTGCGGCCAAAAAAAAATTTTGGGGGGGGGGGTTTGCCGAGTGTTTTTGAAAAACACTCGGCAAAGACACTTGGTTTGCCGAGTGTTTTTCAAAAAACACTCGGCAAACAATTTTTTTTTATTATTTTATGTGAAACCATGTTTCAACTCTACGTGGTATTTGCAATTTCTTTTTAACTTGAATTTTTTTCTGCACTCACAATACAACATATATGATCCCTTGTAAAAATTTCATATTTTTTAAGTCATTTAGCTATTTTTATTCATTAATTATATTTCTAGGATTTAAATTGAAATAGGTGAAATTTGAACTACAAGTGCCTAAAATAATAAACCAAAAATTATGGAAAAATTATATTCATGTTTTAAAGTCTATTTATGGTTCTTATAAACTGAATTAAAAGAAATTTTGAACAATTTAGGGTGTGACGCTCGTTCAACAACGTGAAGCTTAATAGTTTTTTAATTATAAAAAAATCAAATAAAGTCTAAAAAACATGAGACTTGTCATGGTGTTATTATATGATACATAGATGCTGTGATAAAAATTAAAAAATATTTCGAGAAAATTATCATGTAGAGTGTTTAGAAATCGTAGATTATGAGATAAGTGATTAGGGTTTAGAAAAGAAATGAGATAGGTTTGAAAGAAGTTTGATAGGTAAATTATTTTTTGTACTTGAAATTTTTTCTACAATAAAAACACAACACATATTATCTCATGTAAAAATTACACATTTTTTTGATTCAGTTTGTTATTTTTAAATTATTAAGTATTTTTCTAGAATATAAATTGAAATAGGTGAAATTTGAACTACAAGTGCCTCGAATAATAAACAAAAATTTATAAAAAAATCATATTCATGTTTTTAAGTCTATTTAGAGTTCTTATCAACTGCATTGAAAGAAATTTTGAATAATTTAGGGTGCGACACTCGTTCGACAACGTGAAGCTTAATAGTTTTTTAATTATAAAAAAATCAAATTAACTCTAAAAAACATTATACTTGTCATGGTGTTATTATATGATGCATAGAGTCTATGATAAAAATTAAAAATGTTTCGAGAAAATTATCACGTATAGTGTTTAGAAATAGGAGATTACTAGAGGATTAATTAGGGTTAGAGAAGAAATGTGATAGGTTTGAAAAAAGTTTGATGGCTAAATTATTTTTATACTTGAATTATTTTCTATAATAAAAACACAACACATATTATCTCATGTAAAAATTCCACAATTTTTTGGTTCAATTTGTTATTTTTAAATTATTAAATATTTTTCTAGAATTTAAACAAAAATAGATTAAATTTGAACTGCAATTGCATGAAATAATAAACAAAATATTATTAAAAAATCATATTTATGTTGTTGAGTTTATTTTTAGTCCTTATACAATATAATTTTATAACTTCTATCGAGGGAAAACATTGTAAAACAAATTAAACAAAAATAAAAAAATAAAAAAAAACTCTTTGCCGAGTGCCAAATTTGAGGCACTCGGCAAAGATTTTGGGTTTGCCGAGTGCAACACTCGGCAAACCAAATTTTTCAGACTCCCGCACAATTTTTTCCGCGAAATTTCAAACTCGGCGCACTTTTTTTTCAAAATTTTCATACCTACTCTTTAAAATCTCACCTCTCTTCTTTCTTTTTCTCTCCTTCCCTCTCCTTCCCTCCCACCGGCTTCTTTCCCGCAGCCCCTCCCATCACCGCCATGGCCGCCGCCCCGGCCGTCGTCGCGCCGCCGCCCCCGCCGCCGTCGCGCCGCCGCCCCGGCCGCCGTCGCGCCGCCGCCCCGGCGGCCGCACTCAACTCCGCCGCGTCGCCGCCCCAACTCTGCCACCGGCCGCCGCCCCAACTCCTCCCGCGCCGTCCGCGCCGCGGCCACGCCGTCGCCCACGCACACACCCACGCCGTCGCCCGTGCCCACGCCGCGCCCACGCCGTTGCCCGCTCCCGCGCCGTCCGCGCCGCGGCCACGCCGTCGCCCGCGCCCACACCCACGCCGTCGCCCGTGCCCACGCCGTCGCCCGTGCCCACGCCGCGCCCACGCCGTCGCCCCCGCTCCCGCGCCGTCCGCGCCGCGGCCACGCCGTCGCCCGCGCCACACCCACGCCGTCGCCCGCGCCCGTGCCGCACCACGCGGCCACGCCGCGCCCACGCCGTCGCTCGCACCGGTCGGCTGTCGCTTTTTTTGTGTTTTTTGGTTCTTTGTTTGCCGAGTGTCAATTGTGGCACTCGGCAAACCTTCAGTCTCTGTCCCTCTCCGTTAACTGGATTTATTTCACCGAGTGCCGCCTGTGACACTCGGCGATGTATTCGCCGAGTGCTTGATAAAAATACACTCGGCGAATCTTTTTTTGCCGATGATGCTAACGCCGAGTGTGATTCGCCGAGTGTCACACTCGGCGAACCTTTCGTCGAGTTTATTATGGGTTTTGCCGAGTGCTTGTGGCACTCGGCGAACTTCAATTCTCCCGTAGTGATACACGAGTATATGGGTCTAATAAGTAAACGCTACGGAAAAACAGTGATTCGTCCCTCTTGCATTTGGTGAAAAATTCGCGGAGTGTGCGCCAAGATGATTAGATTGATTTGACAATGTGATGTTGGTCTAGTTTCATTCAAAAGGTGAAACATTTGAGCATGGCATGCATAGACAATTTGACATGGCTAATAACAGGCCTACCACATTTCCATTCACTTAATTTGCTCATAGCTAGTTATCATCGATATTACGATGAAAGGTCCACATTGGCACCAAACAAGGTATTTCACATGATCAAAACAGGCGTTGTGTAGAGTGCCACGGGCACTAAGGAAGCTTGAATTCTGCTTGACGAAAGATTTATCGAGTGTCATAATTAGCAAATAACACTCGACGAATAGGATTCAACTATTGTTTTTCATCATTATAGATTACTCTTATAAACAAGATTTCTATATTTCAATAATATCTATGTTCCAGACGATATGTCTTGTATATTTTTCCTATGTTTTGAATTCATTGTTTTGCATGTCTTCCTATCATACTAATTTTTATATCTCATGTTTTTTAATCATGTGTTCTAAACAAGAACCTTCAAATCCTCTAAAATGACTTTAAAGTTCCTCATCTCAAAGGAGCCTTAAAGCGTAAAATTGTGTCTAGATTTTTTTTGCTTTAGGTGGTGTTTACTATTTTATCACATCACATATGTATGCCAATTGAATCCAAGAATCATATGTCATACACACAGATTATAATAAAATAGAAAACACCATTTTTATGGCTAAATGATATGTTTCATTTTCCATCTTACAAAACCACTGATGGTTATTTGCCCTAGTGGTGAGTTTAGAGGAATCGGAAGTTTCGATTGGACCAAAACTTCTGGGCCCACTCTAGAAGCAAGTTATGGATGAAATAAAAGTTTCGGTTAAGCTCGAAACTTCTGGGTCAAAATAAATTCGATACAGAACATTATTTTTGGAAGTTCCGGTTGGACTGAAAGTTTTGGGTTCAGAAGTTTCCGGTTGGATTGAAACTTCTAGATCGAAATAAATTTGATACAAAATATTATTTTTGAAAGTTCTAGGCTTCGACTGAAACTTCTAGGCCGGACATATTGGATCTACAGATGGGCTTTAATGCTGATTAAAGGCCCATCAATGGGCACACAAGTACATTGAACATGGTTCTATGTAACTTTCACGTTGAATGGAGTTCCATCTAAATTTGTAGAGAGGACACCATACGAGATATGGACTGGGAAGCGTCTTGGGCTATCTTTTCTAAAGATATGGGATTGTGAGGCCTATGTAACACGTTTGATGTACGATAAGCGCACTCTTAAATATGATAAATGCTTCTTCGTGGGGTATCCTAGGGAAACCAAAGGATATTACTTCTATAACGGGGAAGAAGACAAAGTGTTTGTCGACCAGAATGATATCTTTTTAGAAAGAGTTTCTATCGAAAAGAGTTAGTGGAAGCATGGTGTGACTCAAAGAGATTTTGGAACCACTCGAAAGTGTTTAAACTTCTATTGAACCACAACTCGATATGCAAGATGTTGTAGAACCTGTTGTTGAGACATCAGCCCCACATCAGTCATAAAGGGTTGGGTCGTGTGCATGAGCAGTTTACATTATTAAGCATGGATCGGCATGACATATTTTTTGTTGGACAATGATGAACCTAAGACCTAATCAAAAGTGGTGATGGGACTATACTCTAAGAAATGGCTTGGATCCATAAGATCCTGAGTTAGAATCCATGTGAGAGAATCAAGTTTGGAACTTGGTTGGTACACCTGATGGTGTTAAAACTATAGAGTGTAAATGGATTTTTAAGAAAAAGATAGACGTAATAGAATGTTCATATCTATAAGGCATGATTGATGGTGAAAAGTTTTAGGCAAATTCAAGGTGTTGATTATGATGAAACATTTTTGTTCGTC
The DNA here is from genome assembly GCA_019279435.1 of Zizania palustris. Lineage (NCBI taxonomy): Eukaryota > Viridiplantae > Streptophyta > Magnoliopsida > Poales > Poaceae > Zizania > Zizania palustris. The sequence goes on from JAAALK010000285.1 coordinate 5,505,813, forward strand.
GTAATGCTAAAGTCTATCCAAATCATCCTAGCAATTGCCACATATTATGACTATGAGATATGGAAAATAGATGTCAAAATTGGCTTTTCTTAATGGAAACCTAAGTGAGAATGTGTACATGACACAACCTGAAGATTTTTTCGATCTAAAAATGCTGGAAACATTTTCAAGCTGCAAAGTCCATTTATGGGCTAAAGCAAGCTTCTTAGAGTTGCAATCTTCATTTGTGATGAAGTGATCAAGGGTTTGGTTTCATCAAGAATGAAGAAAAGTCTTGTATTTACAAAAAAGCTAGTAGGAGCACACTTGTATTTTTGGTCTTATATGTAGATGACATATTGTTGACCCAAAATGGTATTCCAATGTTCGATGATGTTAAATCATCGTTGCGGAAAAAGTTTCTCAATGAAAGATCTTGGAGATAGGTCAAGAAGGCTAATTGGATTAATCCAAAGCACGTACATCGATAAAGTATTGAAAAAGTTCAGTATACAAGATTCTAAGAAATGTTTATTGCCAATGTCACATGGCATTACTCTTAGTAGGACTCAGTGTCCCTCGACACCAAGTGAGTTCGAGAAGATGAGCATGATCCTGTATACTTCCACAATCGGGTCCATTTATATATGCCATGCTTTGTACACGCCTAGGTGTTTCCTATGCTCTAAGTGTTACAAGCAGATACCAATCAAACCTAGGTGAATGTCATTGAGCGATAGTAAAGAGTATCCTTAAGTATTTAAGAAGAACTAAGGATATGTTCCTAGTCTATGAAGGTGTGGAAGATCTCGTTGTAAATAGTTACATCGATTGTAGCTATCAAGTCGACAAAATGATTCAAGATCACGGTGTGGATTTGTGTTTTGCCTTAATAGAGGCATAGTGAGTTGGAAGAGTTCTAAGCAAGAAACAGTTGCATATTCAACAATAGAGGCCAAGTACATATCAGCTTCTGAAGCTGCAAAAGAGGATGTTTGGGTAAGAAAATTTGTTACTGAGTTAGGTGTTTGTCCCTAGTGCATCTAGTCTAATGGACCTCTATTGTGACAATAGTGGTGTCATTGCACAAGCCAAGAAGCCTAGGTTGAACTAGAAGTCCAATCACATATTATGGTGCTATCACCTCATCTGAGAGATCATAGATAGATGTGGTGTAAAGATTTGTAAGGTGCACAACAAATTCGAACACCATCGATCCATTGATGAAGCCTCTCTCGTAGCCCAAGTATGAGATGAAACTTGAGCTCTATAGGTATTAGATACTTGTGTGATTGAGTCTAGTGTATGTGAGAAAGATGTCTTGTCTATGTTGATGTACATTTGGATAATTGATTGTATTGTTCCTTGAATAATTATCTTTTACATTGATCAGCAAGTGTGTAACTTGTTTGTGAATCTCTTTGTATTATTATGATGTTATTCTAAATGATCCATAATCTCATATCATTATGTGGGACAATAATAATTTATAGATGGCGTATTTGACTGATTGATGATCATGTTTCACGGATCATAGATATGGAGATATTAAATCAGTGATGTGGAAACGTGTTAGAGAAGCCCGGTGTTAGATAAACCCATCTATGCTGCTGGGATTGTTATTCTTAGTGTACCATCAGTTGTTATCTCAAATGGTGTACATTCAGAATCCTTTGACCTAAGATCATCATTGATTTCAGTATGTATAGTAACATATTTAGGAACTTCCGAACATTATTCCGTAACTAGATAGTTATAAATGTTGATTTCATGTATATTATGAAACATGTCATGGAATGTGAGTGATCAAGATAGAATTTACCCCTCCTAAATAATGGGAGAGATGTCTTTTTACCCCTCAAGCTAGTTGGATTAAGAAAGTGTATGGTCATGCCACCATGATTAAAGAGTTAATCATGATTAATTTCACTACTTGATCAAGTGAAGTTGTCGAGCTATCACAAGGGTGCCACGAATATCACCTTGAGCTTAACTGATGTGTGTGTTAAAGGATTGGTGAGTGAGTATCTCAAGGTTTAGAAGATATGTATTTGTATGTATTCGAGGGTCAGTATATGTTGTTAGGTACACAATTGACTTGCTATTTCAGAAGGGTTTTTTGGGTAGCAGCCGTTTACATATATCAACCTATCGGGTCACGTATTTAAGGGAATGCGATTTAAAACTTATAAGAATCGATTCTAGTCCAAGTGGGGAGATTGAGGTATTTCTTAGTGGCGAGTTCTGGAGAAACTGGAAGTTTCGATTCTTCTAGGCAAACAAATTGGATTTTTAGATGGGCTTTAATGCTAATTAAAGATCCATTAGTGGACTTTATATAAGGAGGGAGAGGCAAGTGCACACAATTTATTGGACCTTCCCATAACCCTAGTCATCGACTCTCCCTTAGCCACACCTCCCCGAGTAGTGCATGGTACTAGCATACCAGTGCACAATGATTCCGTCCTTAGTATGTGTGGATACGTAGAGGTACTGCTATGATTGCAGTGCTGATCTTCTTCTCGTGGAAGATCGTGGTGTTGCGTCTTCATCATCGACGATAGGATAGAGCTGGACGAAGCTAATTAAGGACACGCTTCTCCAACTCTACTTCCGGTGCCTAGCGTGCCTAAAGGTAATGATTCCTGATTCTATTACTCGCACTATTCCAAGATGAATACGGTAGAGAAAAGCTTGTTGTACTAGCACAGCCTATCCATTTTCCATCAACCACACCATTTCACATCACATTACATACAAACACTACCATAAAAATCATCAATTTTCATAGACAGCCTAAGAGCATTCTACTACACAAATCAACTTAATTATTCTACTACACAAATGATACTACCAGAAAAGCTTTTGTGCTAGCTTGTTCAATGACAGCCTAAGCACTATAAATGATTACTCCATTCGGTTGCTTAATTTTTGACGCTTTGGTTAATTAGTATACATATTTTCCATTTTGCCTGGTTTGTTATACTTTTAGTCGATAAGTTTGTATATATACAGTGATATATGAGTCTAAAGTCAAAACATCAACAATCATTCATTTAAAAAACTCAACTTTTTTAGAACACATGATTTAAGGAACACAAAAATAGAAAAAAAAACGTATGGTTGTAATACTCTATACATATGACTTCTACAAGAATATAAAATTATAAGAATTTTAAAAATGATATGTTTGGCGGTTGATAGGAAATAACCATAGAAATTATTGCAAGAGAAGAGAGACAAAGAAGAAGATGCATTGAACTTCTTTAAGAAAAAAATAAAATGAGGTTTAAGTTCTAGTTTTGTATGAAATGAAGATGGAAAAATCAATAACATGAATTTTTGAAACTCTAATCCTATGTTCCCAAACAACAAGCTAGATAAACAATTTCCAAATGATTGAATAATTTAGAATCCTACAAAATTACCAATCGAGCAAATGGGCTATGACAAATAGATGGGTACAGTACACCTCATCATCCACCTGGGTACACTTGTCATTTTAGATTTCCGGCGGCGTACACCTGGAATTCTCCCGCCGCTATAATAGCGCCGCGCTCCCAGCGAAACTTTAAATTCCAATCCGGTCCCCTTGCGAGTTGCGTCTCTCTCTCCTTCCCCTCCCGGCTCCAAATTCTTCTCCTCCCGCCTCCCCTCCCTCCGCTCCGTCTCCTCCCCGCGAAGCTTCCCACGCTCAGGCCAATCGAGGTCTATAGAATCTCCTCCCGGACTCAGCATGGAGGCGACGGCGCCGCCACGAGCGCCGACGCTAACGGTTCGGCGGCGGCGAAGGAGCAGGGGGAGCGCCCACGAACCCCATGGCGACGGCGAAGGCGCGGGTGGGAGCGCCCACGAACCCCATGGCGACGGCGCTGCTCACCGATCAGTACCAGTTCTCCATGGCCTACGCGTACTGGAAGGCCGGCAAGCACGCCGACCGAGCCGTGTGAGTGCCCTCTCCTCCCTCTCTCTCTCCCTTCTCCTGCGCTACGTATGGGTCTGTCTAGTCGGGCGGTGCCGATTGGATTGGGAGGCGGTGATCTGCGGCGAGTTGGTGCGCTGGTTGGTGTGGGGTTAGGTTGGGGTTATGGATTGAGGAGGTGGAGGTGGGATTTCCAGGGATGCTTGTCTCGTGCAATTCTCGCGCTATACATTTCCTGTTGCTGCTGATATACTCCCTTCCGGTTCAAATCATTATTGGTTAGTCCTCGTAGCGTGTTTTTTTGTAAGTTTTATTGCACTTTTCTTTTATTTATTGGAAGGGTGTGGTTTTGGGCACATTAACTTGATTAGCCTGTACTGTCTCGAGCTGGCGCTCTGGTTTTGCTTCGGGAGGCTCTCCCTCGTGCAGTTTTTAATCCTCTGCCTTGTCAGAGTGGCAGTATTGAGGCCTAGATTCTCAACATTTCTATTGCTCAGCCGATACTGCTGAAAATATTCTCCTTGGATCCTATCTCTCTTTATTGGTTTTCTATTTTAACGCATGAATTTTTATTTTTTTACGAGCCCTCTGTAAGTATGAAATCACTAATGCTGAAAATATAGCAGCCGATTTAGTTGCGTGGTTCTGCTTTTTAGTTTTTACTCGTATATTTACGTGTTGAGGTTGGACCTTTTAATATTGCTCTCAATGCTCGATTCTGTATTGCCGGAAGCCCTTTTCAGTTTATAATTTATAATCAGGTAATGTCAAAGGTGAGTTTGCGTTGTCGTTGATTGCTTGGAGTTGAGTAATTGAGCTGTTCCTGTGTGGGCCCCCGATGGTTCTTCAGTTAGTAAACTTAAATTTTAACTTTTTTATAAATGAAGTTTTATTGAAATCAATCAGTTACATTAAGGTGATACAACTACTCTGTTACTATACTTCCGGCTTCTACATAATTAAGATGCACGTAGCCAAAACGCACCACACATTTAACTAACAAAAGGATAATGAACCAAATGAAGTATTAAGAACCATCAATCCAAAGACTAGATTGCCACCCATGCTGGATTGGATAAAACACCCTGACTATCTTCTCTAACCGTTGACAAGCCACAGTAACAAACTGTCAAACTCTCATGAGCTAGACTTCTGAAGGATGACCCATGAACGGAGCCAATGAATTAGTAAAAATATGACTTGCAAAAGAGAGAAAATGACTTTTGTTAAAGATCATATCATTTCTATATAACCAAAGCGACCAGCAAGTGGCGGCCAACCCTAGCAAAACATGTGCTTTTAAATCGCTTTGGATTCCCGGAATCCAATCATCAAACATATGAGATACACTACGTGGTGGAGTCCTGAAGCTACTTAAACAATAGCCCACACAGAACATGCGATGTGACATTCATTAACATTGTTTATCTCAACATAGTGCTAAAGCTATAATATTAGGATATCAAACATTATTGTTGAACTACATACGATTGCAGGCATTTCTCATGTCATTGTGGGCTTCCATATTTTTCTAGTTTTGTAGGTTGAATACTTTTTAAATGATGACATCATTTAATTATGGTCATATGAAACAAATGGAATGGAACATCTGTATGATGTCAAATAGATGGAATGAACTTTGCTACTCGCGGTAACCAAATTGGATTGTTGGTTCTTTGGTTTCTTACCTAATTTCTTTGGCTGTTATCTGTTGTCTTATTCACTTCTTTTTAATGGAAAAGATGGCGTGGTTTTGAGGCTTTTAGTAGTGTTTTATTGTTGGAATATTCTAGGAGTTACACTGAAATCTTCAGTTCACCTCGAGTTGTAGTTGGTGCTTTGTTATAGAGATTATCCTAATGCCACTAAAAAATTATTCAGTTACATGCCACTGGCTATGCCTGCTACAAATCTGTGAGGGCTTGCATATCTTCTGCGGTTGGGACGAACGTCGTCATGGCGTCGGATCTTTGGAACTTAGCTGCTCTGCTACTAAATTGGTAGGAGCAGAGGAATTAAATAATACCTTCTGTTTGATTTATTCCATAGCCCTGAAGGGGTACTTATAGTCCTAATACAATCTAATCTGCTAACCTTATCTCTATCTTTAAAACGGAAACAATCCTAACTAAACTAATCTTATCTTAACTAATTCAATTTAATCTACTAATCTGCACATAACTATCTCTCCCTTCCTCGGAAATCGCATCGTCCTCGCTGAAAATCCCAAGAAAAAAATCACATCCATGTAGCAACATTTTTCGTTGGCCTCCTCTAGCCCTTCGAACTATCCCACCACCGCCTTCAAGATCAACAGGTATGACTCCCTGAATAATTTGGATTTTCTGTGGAAGAATAGGATTTTCTCTGGCAGGAACTCTTGTACCCCACCAGTGCCTCTTCCTCCGTTTTGCCCTCCACAGGCTCCCGCACAGGGCTCCGTCCCGCGCCCCCTTCGAAACACGTCGTTCGCCTCGCACACCCCCCCTCCGAAGCCACCGGTGGGGCGCGCGGCCCCCCTCCGAAGATGCCACCATCCCCTTCCGAAACTGTCGGCGGGGCGCGCGACCCTCTTCGAAGACGCCGCCGTCCTCCTCCGAAGCCACCGACTGGGCACGCGGCCTCCTTCGAAGATGCCGCGCCCCCCGCACTCCCTCATCCGAAGCCGCCAGCGCAACGTGGGCCCCTTCGAAGCCGCCGCCGCCACGCGCGGCCCCTAAGCTGCCATCGCCCCGCTCGGGCCACCTTCGTCGCCGCCCCGTGGCCCCCTGTCGTAGCCCATCGAGCCGCCACAGATGGCCGACGACCTTCAGCAGAGAGGAGGGTGCTCGGCTCCTTCAGCAGAGGTCGCGTGTGGTGGCGATGGAGGCTCGAGCGTGAGCCCAGAACGCGGCGCTCGCCCCCCTCCATCCTCCGGCCTCCCTGACTGCGCCCACCAGAACCGCACACACCTCTCCATCTTGACCGCCGCTTTCTTCGCGTGACGGGGCCGTCCTAGGGACACTGACCGTCCTCGTTGCTGAGCGACGCAGGCGCCTCGACCGCCCCTCTTGCGGACGGACACAACAAACGTGGCCGAGTCCGCAGTGGGTCCTCGGGGGCACCGCGTCTGCCTAGCAACAGCGATGGGGATCAGTGGCTGGGGCGTCGGTTTGGCCCCCATTACCGTGCGTGTAGTTGGGGAAGGAGTAGGCGGCGGCATTGAGGGGGATTGTCGTGTCTTTCCTCATCGGGGGTTGCGGGGTTGACGGTGTGGAGGGGCTCCACCCGCGACTGCTTCTTCACGGTTGACAGCTTCCTGTCGGCGTCTCCGGTGGCCCTCCTGGAGTCGGAGGCGGCTCACGGCGGAGGTGACAACGCGGTGGGGGAACCCGTTGCGCCTTGGGGGAAACTCGCCAGCGTGGAGGCCACCGGAGCCAAGCCTAGGTACGTCCGAAGGTTGGCAACAACCTGCTGCAAATCTGCGAGGGCTTGCATATCTTCTGCGGTTGGGACGAACGTCGTCATGGCGTCGGATCTTTGGAACCTGGCTGCTCTGATACCAAATTGGTAGGAGCAGAGGAGCAGAGGAGGAATTAAATAATTCCTTCTACTTGATTTATTCCATAGCCCTGAAGGGGTACTTATAGTCCTAATACAATCTAATCTGCTAACCTTATCTCTATCTTTAAAACGGAATAATCCTAACACTAACTAATCTTATCTTAACTAATTCAATCTAATATACTAATATGCACATAACAATGTCACTGATATGTGGCCATGTGGGCCTTGGGCCCACATGTCAATGAGACAACTAGTGGCATATATGGAACACCGGTGAACTTTTAGTGGTAATATGGAACTTTCTCTTTGTATATTGTCACAAACAACATGACAATGCATAGTTTAGCAGTTACCAAACTCAAATGAATATTAATACAAAAGATCAACTTTGGAAGAAGCTATATTTCTCTATGTTTGTATGGGATGTAATCATCGTCTATGATGTCCAATGATTTGCTAAACTAATGGTCATATATGCTTCTGGGTCATTATGTTATGGGCATGCTTCTATACATATTATACTATTATACATAGTTGCATGCTTTGGATATTTATTTATTTTAGTGCTTCCATGTGAATCCAAATAAAACTTTTCCATTTCAAATTAGGTTATTGTATTGTCATTTTGGGGGGAATAGAGATTTGCAGATGACAGGCTCATACTAGAGCATAATGTAATCCAAAACAAAACACCCAAGCCTAAGGGTCAGAATAGCTCAGTATGTGGAATGCATTTTTCTTCAAGTTCTCTTTCATTGATGGATTTGTGTTTGCCTCTAGGGTAGAGTATGTCTTGGATCTTGACATGATGTCAATTTGGGTTTTAGTGTCACTGATTTTCAATCTGCTTAATGAATGCATTTAGTGTATGTCTTTAAGTTATAAAGGCATGTTTAATGAATGCACTATCTCCTTAGAATAACCTTTTCATGCACATTTTTGCACTGATTGCCTAAATATATTTTATAGAGCCAGCACTTGTGTTTTATGTGTGCATTATTAGTGTACCTTAAACATGTAAAAGCTTTTGTAACTACTTCATCTTGGAAGTTGGAGGTAATACTTCCATTTCACTGAATCTAGATTCAAATGTCTTCTGGTTCAATCAATTTCATTAAAACAGAGCTATGGATGAAGATAACTTATTATTCCCCCTCAAAATGCAAAGGATTCTTCTGGATGGAAACAGGAATTAAGAAGGATAAGAATCAAAGAGAAAGAGAAGACAAATGACCATCTATCCCTACTTAAATATCCGGGGAAATATGATAGAATAGATAGCGAGAACATCAGTATTAATGTAGGTGAGAAGATGTGCTAAATAGGAGTGTTAAACATCAATGCATTTGTGTGCATGCCTTATATCTTAAAAGGAACTTGAGGAAACTATAGTGCTTACGTTTTGAAAAAAAGTGAGATGATTAACATTGCAGACATGGTCTACCTCATGCTGAACTTGTTCCATTTCCTTTTATAGGTTTGACCTGTATTTTAGGAAAAATCCATTTGGTGGAGAATTCACTGTTTTTGCTGGTCTTGAAGAATGCATTAAGTTCATTGCGAACTTTAAGTTCACGGAACATGACATTTTGTTCCTGCAATCAGTCATGCCAATGTGTGAGGTAAGCTGCTACATACAATAGTTTTTTCTGTCTTCAAGTGGTAAATGGTTATGTGATAAGCTTCCATATTAGCTTGAATAATTAGATTAGTTTACCATATTTATAGATAGGCTGGTCACTTGGTCATCATAGTCTGCAAAAACAGGCTATTTCAATTGTTAGATCTTTATTGTACTGTTCATTTGGTTGTCCATGATAAATGTTGATGTACTGATGTGATATGCAATTCTAGGATGCATTCTTTGATTATCTCAGGAAAATTGACTGCTCTGATGTGGAGGTATATTCCATTCCTGAGGGCTCAGTGGTTTTCCCGAAAGTTCCCTTGATGCGAGTTGAGGGCCCAGTTGCTGTAAGTACAAAGCCCCCTACCAATTGTTGTGCCTAAAAACGTGTTAATCGTGAACTTTTGGTTTGAGCATTAACTAGAGCTTTGGATGGTTTCGATGCTCTGACATCATCAGGTGGTCCAACTGCTTGAGACTCCATTTGTAAATCTTATCAACTATGCATCTTTGGTAACCACTAATGCTGCGCGACACCGGCATGTTGCTGGAAAATCCAAAGTTCTATTGGAATTCGGTTTAAGACGAGCACAGGTGTGATATTCAACAATTCCTTTTACATCCCTTTTAACTTTTGTTTGGTACACAAACATTTGGTATTTCTGTTTGGAAAACATAGCTATGGATTTCTGTTGACAGGGCCCTGATGGTGCAATAAGTGCTTCAAAGTATTGTTTCATGGGAGGTTTTGATGCAACCAGGTGGTTCTTCCATTTACATAATTTCATTTAAATTCATATTCATGTTCCCTCTTTGCAATTATGCTTCCATTTACTGCTTATCCCTTTTTCCTCCTTAACAAAGTTTTATATTTATCTTCAAAATGTAAAAAATTACTGTTATTCTCCATTTATTTAATTGTTCTCTTCTGCTTTTGCAGTAATGTATTGGCTGGAAATCTGTTTGGCATACCACTTCGTGGAACACATTCTCATGCTTATGTTAGCTCATATATGGTCAGTAAATATCCTTTTATGAACAAACAAAATATCCAGTTGTTGCTTGAGTTAACAATCCTTTCAACCCTTTCAGAGCCTTGATGATATCCCAGACAAGGCTCTCATGAGCAAAGATGGTTCAAGAGTCTGCAAAGATTTTGTTAGTTTGGTGAAAGAGTGGCTCCAGAGGATTCATGTATAATTGCAAAACCTTGTTGCATTGCTTTTACTTGTTACAGTACTCTTATGCTATTATGTTTGATTATTTGTTAGTTTCAGTTAGCAGATTCATTATGTGGTGTATTTGGTGACACAAATCAAAGTGAGCTGGCAGCATTTGTATCCTGCATGGCTTTTCCGAGCAACTTTCTAGCTCTTGTGGACAATATGATGTAAGTTGCTAGTTGTGGCACTCTTCTATCTTCTTGTTTCAACTTTCAAGTTTTTTCAGTGAGTAGTTCTGAAACTATTTTGTTTTTGAAATGGAGTGTAGGTATGGAACTTCTCATGTCATACTTATCAATAACAACTTAACAAAATCTCATATTTGCCCTTTGAGTGTTACTTTTTGATGGTGGTATTTCTTGGTGGCTGTAGTTATTAGAAGAACATATTTTTTGCCATTTTAGCTGGCTGTGACCTGAATTTAACTACAGAGATGCATCAATTATACGTGTAGATGTCTTAGACCTGATGGTATTGTTTTGGCTTGACAGTATGATGATTTTTATGTGTCATGATTCCCGGAAAACTATGTGTTCAACTGTTCGTTGTTATATTCTAAGGTCATTAATCGGGCACTTCTTCAGGATGCATAAACTCTGAACTGAGTGTAAATTTAGCCTTTGTTTTGTGTCGTATGTTACCCTGTAATTCTTCACTGCAGTGTGCAGATTTTATATATATTTATTCTGCACGTCTATCTGGGCTTAATTCACCCATTTGTTCCTGTACAGGTTATGCGAAGTGGAATTCCAAATTCTGTGCAGTAGCGCTAGCACTGCATGACTTAGGGTAGGTCAAACAAGTTGTTGGATACCCTAACATAGTAACATGTTCCATTTGATTGAAGCTCTATTGAACTGGAAAACCGGAGCTTAGCTTCTCATGGAAATCTTACATAGTACTCCCTCGGGTTAAATATACATGGCATTTGATATATTTTTAACGGTCTTCTAGATGCAACTTTGACCATGATTTTGCATTAGAGTAACTATATATTTTTAAACAAAATTATGAGACTGTGAAAGTATTTTTTAAGACAGATCTACTTGTACCATTTATGCTTTTAAACTATGTATTGGTGGATCAAAGTTTTAAAATTTTGACCAGATTTTTGTCAGAGTATCATGGTTTTTTACTGAAGGGAGTAGAATTTTAGAAAAATGACCATTTTAAAGAAAATATAATGAAGCTTAAAAGAAAGTTCACCCAATAGTATCCAATTTAAGATGGTGCGAAGCTTATGTCAAGTTTGCATTTCCAAATCTGAATCGTTCTGATGTATAAAGCAAATGATCATAATATCTTAGTAATCTAGATTCCATCATACTTTGGGCATATAAGATGCCATTTGGTTGCAAATTTGTATATGTTTGTTATAGTTTTCAATATGTCTGTTCTCATTATGAAATTAAAATTATACTTCATACTAAGCTCTTGGTTTCTCAATTAAATATTTGCAACATCAAGCTGTACAAAGATATCTTCTTTGTAGGTATAAAGCATCGGTATTAGATTAGATTCCGGTGATCTGGCCTATTTGTCTATTGAAACCCGGAAAGGGTTTCGTACCATAGAAAAGGAGTTTAATGTACCCGATTTGAGAAGATGATCATTACTGCTAGCAATGACTTGAATGAGGAAACAATTGATGCTCTGAACAAACAGGTAATAAAATTACCACAAGCTTTATTGTGACATTTAGATGTGTTCTATTTTCACAAGGTGATATTTGTGGTGTTTATGTTATTTGGTGCATTTGTGGGCACTCTTGTGAGCTACCAATCATTTGGATTACAGAACTTTATCTTTATTTCGAATCCTTCTAATATGATTTAAATTTCTATTTATTTCAGGGCCATGAAGTTGATGCCTTTGGAATTGGAACTTATCTAGTAACATGTATTCCCAGGCTGCTCTTGGCTGGTCTTTAAGCTAGTTGAGATAAACAGTAGACCTCGTATCAAACTTTCTGAGGATGTGACTAAAGTGGGTCTACTATCTTCATGTTGACAAAAAAAATACATTTCCCCCCTTTACTGATGTGGTGTCACAATGGGTTCCAGGTATCCATTCCATGCAAAAAACGATGTTCAGATTGTATGGAAAAGAAGGCTATCCGTTAGTAGACATCATGATTCGTGAAAGTGAACCATCACCTAAGGTAACAATAAATCTTTCTTTCCACACATCTGAGGTCATATACTTAACACACCATTTTCTAAACATCATATTAGAATCTATCTCAAATGGAATATGTGTGAGACCTGAGACAATGCTTGCTGTTGCTGCCAGGCAATGCTTCTGTCACCTTTGTATCCTTTATTGACTTATTTATATATGGTGATCAATCCCAATTGTGAAGCTAAATTTTTTGCACGGAACATTTCAGGCAGGAGAGCGAATCCTCTGTCGCCACCCATTCCTTGAGTCCAAGCGAGCATATGTTGTCCCCCAGCATGTTGAGGAGCTCCTACAATGCTATTGGCCTGGGACATCAAGTATGTTTATTGGATCTTTCTGAAAAAATTCAGTTGACATT
>JAAALK010000285.1:5519648-5688857 GCA_019279435.1 Zizania palustris
ATCCACTTGTTGTCCTTTCTCAATGGCATCATCTCTTGCCTTCTAGTGCAAGGTATCCATCGCCTTAAGAAGACGGACAACCCTAGCATGCACCGTGTCATTAGAGCCTTCACAACCATTGTAAGTGCTAGTCGTACAGTCACTATCCCTAGATTGCAAAGGAAGAAATGCGGACGCGAGAAGACGATCCTCGTATATAAACTTCAATTCCGTGAGCATCTGGACTGCTGCTTCTTGGCGAGCAGTCTCGAATCCTTTTACAGTGGTAGTGACAGTGTAGAACTCACCTCCATTCCCATATAAGCAAATCAAGACTTCACAAGTGTTATCTCCTTCCTTGGTGAAATCTCCTTGAAATTCGGGTTCCGTCTTAAATCCAAGAAACTTGGTCAGCAGGCGAAGCTCTTCGACAAAACTGTGAAGATCCCATGAGAAGCTATGTAGAGTGGTCAGCATTCTACAAAAAGTTTAGAGAAGTCTTCATTAAATGGGATAAGAGGAGTCAAGGAAATAAAAAGTAAGGGGAATAAGGGTTTTCACAAATAGAGATTTTTATCGAGATAAATCCTAAAGATAAGGTCTGTTTGGATTCCTATAGTCAAGTCGGCTTTGATACCATCTTGTAATGCCCCAAAATTTCACGATTTTGAGTCTATTGAATTTCCTTAAGAAAATCAATTAACAAAATATTCATCGAGCGACAACGTCTTACAGAAAACAAAATATAGCTCAAAGGCTATTTTATTACACTAAATATAATCTAATAAAATAAAAGACTCCAAAACAACGAAGATCTTTCTCTTAGAATCACACCTGAGACTGGGACAGTTTACTCCAGACCTTCTTCTTCGACAAACTCGGCATCTAAAAAGGGTTATTCACAAGAATGAGTACAAAATATACTCAACAAGTCACCGAATGCAATTTAAATGTAAAGGTAATATCAAAGGATAGGAATATGGCTTGTTTTGCCTAAAAGGACATTTTTAGTAGTTAAGCAATTATAGTGAAAATGTTTAATGAACAATAAGTAAATAAACATCATATTAAACCATTCACTAGATCGAGTAGCACAACGGTACTCACTCGCACCACATTTCTTAGATAACTAGTCATCATTCACATTCAAGTTAATTATGCTAACTATGGAGAAAATCACTTGGCTCGCCTTTAACTATAGGCATGGCTTTTTGAAAAGATTGTACTCTGATCAGAGGTGTACAAATTTACCCACAATGCTAGAATTCAGCAGATCATTACCAAATTCTTGCCAAAACCCTTGGACATAGATCGTCTCAGCAGAAGGACAACCACACTAGGTTTTGTCGGCGCTCCACCACTTGGATTACATCGAGCCCCCTTTTGTGCCTTGCGTCTAGTCAATAAAAAGGAAACAAGGCGTCCTTTCTTCTTGACTTTCCTGACCCGCCGTTCGGTGCATCCTGCTGAAGCAATCTATTCGTCAGGTTAGGCCTTACCCACTAGACTTGTGCCTTGTACGGAAATGCTTTGCAACAGATCCCACAGACCGGTCCTTATAGTGCCCCGGGTGCTACCAACCACTACACTCACTTGCACTTGGAAACCCACCTTTACCATTAACTTAGTCATTTTCCAAACGTTACTTCCAACTTTTAGAACCATGAGAAGTGACATATCTGGGGAATATAAATGAGAATAAATTATCCAGTCTAGTCTACGACTTATTTTTAGCAATATTAAGCAAGTGTGTCAATACTTGGGCACTAACTAATATTATAATATTCAGGCGACAAGGGAAAATGGATCAAAAGCATGGCTTGGGTTAGCACAACAAGGTCGAGGGATCTAAATAATATAATTGTAGGTTTTAATTGGACTAATGCAATTAATTCCTATGTGTTATAGCAATAACTACTTTGAAAACATGGGATCAATATGGTCAAGGCATGGGGTGTGACTTGCTTGGATCAACAAAAGACGGAGGCAGGTCCGCGACAAAAGACTCAGGCTCCTCGACAGCTCCAAATTCTAAAAGCACGCAAAATGAGGAAAATACCAATTAAAGGGAGAAAAATAAACAGTACAATTCATGAAATTAAATTAGTCCATGTTGTAGAGAAACTTTTGGTGATCAAAATGGAATTTGAATGGTTGGATTTGTAGTTAGGACGTGAGAGATAAGAATTTTTGAAGTTTGAATCAATTCTATAATTATTTTTAAACTGAAAAATAGAAAAGGTCCATAGTGAACTAAGTCCACGGTGAACCCACGCACGTGTGTTGCGGACTAGGTAGCAGACGGCCATCGGATCCGGATCGAACGACGCAGAGAGAGGCGGGGGTGTTAAGTTGTGATGGATGGCCCAAATTAAAACTGGTACGCGATAACGCACCAAATTGAGCCACGTCATAGGTTTAATCAGGGCCTCATGCCACAAATCGAATGACCAGGAATCAATCCGGCACGTGGCTCATTGCCGATGGCAATAGAGCTCGGCGGTGAACGAAGGCTTCGCTACAATCGTGTAAAGTCGTTTGTGTGCCAAGGGCGCATTTTACCCCTTCAGTCCTAACATGGGGCTACTGTTGAGGAAAAAGAGTTTTAACCCTAACATGGGGCTAACAAATGCCTTTAGCGAAGCTCTGCATCGAAGCACTATTGTGAAGTCTGCCAGCAGAGCCTCAAGACGCCACCTTAAGTGAATAATGTGAAGCCTGGAGATGAAGTCCTGAGCGAAGCTCTACAAAGCGAGGCCGAACACCTAGAGACTACCCTTCAGTGCTAATGAGGACTCGCAACCTTCAGAAACCACTTGGAAGAGATCTTTAAGACTATGGGCTCCGAAATGCCCTTCACAAGAGTAGTTACCTATTTTGCCGTGTGAAAACCAATGTATATGTTGTTATAGTCGGTTTAACGTAGAGGGTAATTAGGTATTATCCTATATATTTTTCCTATAATACCCTTCCTATACAATGTAAAGGGTATCGAATACTAAAAGTATACCAATTGATATAGACTACATTCGAAGGTTATTATCCTAAACGAAGTCCTCGAACTTAGTCTCAATATTAGTTTTACACTTCGAACTCTTCGTGTTCTTTAAGTTGAACCTGTTGTGTAATTCTGTATTACGCCAACAATATCATTTTAGTGTAATTCAAAAATGTATAATTTTATTATAAGCATTAGAAAATTTTATGATTACAATGATTTACTTACAAAATTGCATATTAATAATATAACCGGTCACTAGGGGATACCAAAATAAAAAACCACAACTATTACCATCAAACAACTTCTCAACTTTTCACAGCTCATAGCTTATACGACTGCTTTTCTATACCTCACGGTTCATAATAGTTTTTTCAGAATTTATGGCTCAAATAAACACACCCAAAGTGTGAACGAACATGTGAACTAAAAAATCACCGGAAACCAAACCGAAAACATTAATTTCCGGTTTTTTCGAAATAATTGGTTTTTATGTTACCAAACTTCGGTTCTGTTTTTATTTTCAGAAAACCGAGGTAACCGCAATAAGGAACTGAAGTCTACTCTTCTCTGCAACAGGCATTGCAATTCACAAGATACATGTGCAAGTCTCTGCTACTCACGGCCCAGCCCAGGTGTCCACACGCGCACACGACCAGGACTCGAGGTACTCACGGTCTCAACTCTCATGCGCACACGGCCATCGGGCAACACAGATTCAGTAATTCACGCGCACTGTTCGGTGAACCAAATAAACCCAAAAAATCGATTTGATTTTTTTGGTTTTTTATTCGGCTGATAATTTTAAAAGGTTGTTATATTTGTTTTTGTTGATATCTAAAAACTGAACTTTTTAAAAAACCAAAAAAACGGACCGAAGAAACCTACGTGGTCCTGCCTGGTTGCCGTCGGCGGCTCGTGCGGAGACGACCTGACTACATGTCTATTAATTAAAGAAATAACTCCTAAATAAATAAAATTATGAACTGGCATGTATAATTCTAATATACTGATAAATAATATACTAATAAACATGAACATTATAACCATAATCTAAAAAAATGATTAAAAATTATATCAGATCACAACACGCGTATTATACGCTTAGAGATAAAAAAAGATGTGACTGGTGTAGATTTATTCTTATTAACATCGAATTACATAAGCTGACAGTGATCGACGATCTACATAGACAAAAAATGTATTGTAATAACAAACTTAAATAGTCTCACGGGGCGATTCCTAAAAATTTTATTCGCTTTCTCTCAATACAGAATCACAAAGGTGAAGGGTTCTAAATCATGACGTGTGCTTTAGTTCATTTGTCCACACCATAATAAAGAGACAAAACTATAGCTCCGATAATTAAATCATGATCTCAATTAAATCGATTTTTGTATCACAACTTATAAACCAAATAACCAAGATAAAAGAACAAGAAACCGCACTCCTGCAAAATGAGAAACTGGATTTGGACGAATCATATAGATAGGTGCATTAACCTGGTCAATTGCGATGCGCACGTGCCACGGTTGTTGCACATCGAATCCCATGATGGAAAGCTTGTCGCGCGTGCATCCGTCACGGTCGTCAGATGAAGAAATTGCAATGGAGGAAACTTAATTTCTACTCAGTTTGCGCGATCGGAGGCAATATATTTTTGTAAGGAAAATTACTCATGTATCTTACAATTTTTTTAAAAAAATTATATTTTACCATCAGTTTTTAGTTGATACTCACTGACACACCGATAATATATTAATAAATTATGAAAATTGTAATAACATATATAAAATTTCGCCTAATAGGACATACGGCTAGAGGAGACAGAGTTCACTGGCTTGGTTACTGCGCACCTGACAAATTTCAGTAAATCAGTACAAAACTATTTTTTGAATTTAAATAATTATATAAATACTAAGTAATTTATATGGGCCCGGACTGCACTCGTTGCGATACAGCCCAAAACTGAAAACCCTTCACCGACTAGACTACCCATCAACATAAATTATACAGAATTTATCTCTATATACACACCTGCCACGCTTAGCGGGTCCGTTCGGAGAAAATTAGATTCAAACAGATGAGCTGGTGAGGTGAGTTTTCAATTTTACGGATTTTAGTTTATTTTAGATTCTTTAGTTATTGGGTTTTATAATTTAGATCAAGAATATGGATCATTTGAGAAAATTTTAGAACTTATTTGTTTTAGCTAGAAATTGTTAGTAACTAGACGGTTTGATCGAGTATCTATCTAGCTGGATACTCTTAGAGCTAGTTTAATTCAATTTTTGGTAGTTAAAGATTTTCAATAGCTAGCTAGTATGAGTAGTTGGATAGTTTATCTAGCTGGTGAAAATCTAGAGAAACTAGTATTTTTCGACTTCTAGATTCTAGTTCATTTTTAGATTCTAAAGTTATTGATTCTCATAAACAGGGTTTAGAATCTAGACCGTTTGTTTGAGTTTCAGATTCTATAAATAGCTGTAGTTATCAGAAGTTGAAATAAATAGACCCTTAGTATATAATATCTAGCTGGCGAGAATTTAGAGAAATGTAGTTCCTTTTCAAATTCTCTAACTACCGATTATCATAATCAGGTATAGAATCTAGATCATTTATTTTAGATTCATATTTTAAAAATAGTTGCAACTCTTCCAAACAAGACCAGTTACATTTGTAGTTTTAGTACCTGTTTGGTTCTTTTGTATAAAAGTATAGTCCCGTTACATTGGATGTTTAGATGTTATTTTGAAGTATTAAATGTAGACTATTTACAAAACTCATTCATAATCGGTGGATTATTCACACGACGAATCTAATAAGCCTAATTACGTTATGATTTGACAATGTGATGCTATAGTAAACATTTTCTAATCATGGATTAATTAGGCTTAATAAATTCGTCTCGCGAATAATCCTTCGATTTTGTAATTATTTTTATAATTAGTTCACATTTAATCCTTCAAATTAATGTCCAAACATCCGATATAACACAGACTAAATTTTAGTCCATCGAACCAAACACTCTGTTATAAGCGACAACATTGTATTATAATAGTAATGAGTTGATGTTACGTTCGACAGATTTAGGGTCCCTTTGGTTTGGTTTTTGAGAACAACTTTTGCTTTCTAGAAGCTAAAAGCCAAACCAAAGGCCTATTCTAAGACAATAGCTTTTAGTAAAAACACATTTTGGTGCAGTGAAACTGTGAAAACTTCTCCAGACCTACGTCCTGTGGCTTCTGGCTTTGCAACCATACAAAATTTAATAAATTGACATTTCAAATTTCATACAACCATACAAAATTTCATAAATTGAATTTTTACACAAGTCACAGCTCAAAGCAGCTTCTCCACGGTTGTTTCAGCCAAACGGCTTTCATCTTTCTCACAGCTAATATCTCACGACAGCTTTTCCATAGTCCACATCAGCTTTTCTCCACGACCACAGTTTAACCAAACACACCCTTAAAATCCAAAATAATGCGAAGATGTGACTCATGAAGATATGCATATATTTTGATCCGTCGGCCTAATGTTCAACTTATATCTTTCTTATAAGCAGGTGCTACTATTTAATGAAAAATATTATTTATGACTTTCAGAGTTATTAATTATAGTGAGGTATCACATTTTACGATGCTTTATTATTGGGTGCCGTAACATCGCACTATGAAAGTGAGAGCCATAGGCAATTAGGCTATTCACAATGACGGTTTCATAGCACTGTTTCCTAAAATGTCACGTCAACTTTACAACTGAATGAAATACTCTCTCTCAGTGGAGAGTTTCATTTCATTATTTCCTAGGCTAACCAGTGTAATTAAATGCAACTAGCTCTCATGAAATACCCTCTCTCTGGTGAAACGATTTAGCTCTCAATAGTTGTTTCATTTCGTTTCATCCGTCTTGGAAACGGGTTAGCACCATATCATAGTGATGACACTACTTCCTTCTCTTTCTTCATTAATTGAATGTCATGTAAGCAAAAAATCTGATGTGGCATGATAATTAATACCAACATGAAATACTCCATGAAACCCCCATTGTGAATAGCCTTAGTTCAATCCACGTCACTATCTAGAGCATCTCCGAAAGCCATAACACTTCAAAAAGATTCTTTTTTAAATCTAAAAGTAGTCCAACAGACTTTCTGTTCTCAACTCTCTAAATGGTTTACTCTCACTTTAAAATTTCAAAATATTTTCAAAGATTTGTTTTTTAAAAAATAAATTATAAAATTTGCAACTTTGCAAATTTTACAATTTTTTTTAAAAAATATTTATTTCTTTTCTATTCTTTTCTTTTTTTCTTTTTTTCTTTTTTTTCTTTTTTTCTTTTTTTCTTTTTCTTCCTTATTGTTTACTTTTTCTTTCCTCCTATTTCTTTTCTTCTCTTTCCTCCCTTTTTTTCTTTTGTTTTCCGCTTCCTTCTTCCTCATGTCCGAGGGCGCTTGGGCGTGCTACACGGGCGTAGGGCCGACCTGCGACCTATGCTTGGGGTCGGTGGTGGAGCAGTGGCGGCTTCAGGATTTTTTTCATGGGTGTTCCTGTTTTATATCTCAAAATTTTATACCATTATAAACTCAAATTGTAATATATTTTTTCAAAATATGATAAATATAACATTAATATCTCTTAGGGCCTATTTGGATCCAATGGGCTAAAGAAAAATGACTAAAAAAGGGCTAAAATTTTAGTCAACCCCTGTTTAGATCTAAGGGCTAAAAAGAGCTAAAGTATTTATTATTATGTATAATGACTGAAATATCCCTCATTTATTGCTCTTACTTTTCATGCATGCATGCATGGTGGGGTATGGGTGGAAAATGAGCATTTTAGCCCCTCTTTAGCTCCTCCTTGGGGCTAATGGGCTAAAAAATTTTAGCCCCTTTTTAGCCTTGGTGTTTGGATTTTTAGCTGGGCTAAATTTTAGCCACTTTTGCTTTAGCCCTTGGATCCAAATACCCCTTAATATCATAAATCAACTAGAATCAACCCTTAAATAAAAAATATAAACATAATCAATATTTAAATAAAAAATCTAAACATGTATTGAGCCAAATTTTGGGGTAGTCTAGAGCCCACCTGGACTACCCCTTGGAGCCGCCACTGTGGTGGAGCGTGCTAGTAGGGCGCGAGGCTAGCATGGGGTCGACGACGGAGCTATGGCGGCCAATAGCACGGGGTGACGGCAGCGATGGCCAACGGCACGCGGCAGCCAATGGTGTAGGGCAGCGGCGGTGGCGGCGGAGGGTGCTAGCCTAGGACGAAGCAGCAACGACTAAGAGCATCTTCAAAAGACTCTCCATATTTGCCTCTTCATTTGTCCATTTAGCCAACTCTCCAAAAAGATTCCTCTCTATATTTGCCGCACACTCCAACAGACTCTCCATTTTCAACTCTCCAAATCCTAACGGCTAGTTCCCTCTCTTTGATTCATTGGTTTTGTAAAAATGCCGCTCTTTATAATATAACTGTAAAAATGCCACTCATTTAATATGTAGACCGTAATTTTACCCTTATAGCAGTTTTTATCTAGTTCTAAATTTTTTAATCCTAAATCTCAAGTAAAATTACACATTTGCCTTGTCGAGTGAGGTGGACTTGAGCTGTGCGTGGTTCATGCCGGTGGCCATCAGCTCCCATATCGCCCACTCCATGCCGGAGACCAACGTCGCCTCTGCCACCACGACAGCACCCATGCGTCGGCACAACAGCACCAACGCGGAGATGACACATTCCCTTGACCACTTCGTGCCACACCACAGTTCTGCCACGAGACGCACGCACTACGCCATCGATGTGGGGACCCGAGCGGTGGCGACCCGAGCGGCGACCTGAGCGGCGACGAGGGATATGAAGGAGCTGTCGGCGATGGAGATGTACTCAGTGGTGGCGACCTGAGCAGCAGCGACTAGAGCTACGGCGGAGAGGTACTTGACAGCGGCGACCCGAGCGACGACGACCCGAGCTGCGGTGACCCAAGCGGCGGCGGCAACCCGAGCGGCTGCCCAAGCAGCAGTGACCAGAGCGGCGGCGACCCGAACGGTGGCGGTGGAGAAGGTAAAAGGGAAAGTAGCACGAGAAAGGGGAAAAGGACCTGCCAGCGTGGGGCCCACCAAAAATAGCCATTCAAGTTGGCTGGCTACATTTGGCCAGCGGGGAGATAGATTTGGTCATCCAGATAGCTTGGCCATTGGGATAGCCAATCTGTTGGAGTGCATTTTTTGAAGTGAATGGCCAAAATTTGGCTTGAGTGCATTTTTTGAAGTGAATGGCCAAAATTTGGCTTGGAGAGCTGAATAGCAAGTCTTTTGGAGATGCTCTAAGGCTCGCGCGAGGGAGGCAGACGCGCCGCAGGAGCCGGATAGCCAGCCAAATTGGCTGGCCAGATTTGGCAAGGCGAGAGGTCAATTTGGTTGGGTAGTTTATTGGAGAGTGTGTTTGGATGGCCAAAATTTAATTTAGAGAGTGGAATGGAGAGGTTTTTTAATATGTTATTAGAGCATCTCTAAAAGCCTCTCTATTTTTGACTCTCTATTTATTTATTTAGCCAACTCTCAAAAAAGATTCCTCTCCAAATCTACTATACACTCCAAAAGACTCTCAATTTTCAACTCTCTAAAAAAATTACTCCTCACTTTAAAATTCCAAAATGTTTCGAAATCCCAAAGTTATAAATTTTCAAATTATTTTTCTCTTCTTTTGAAAGATTTAATTTCTTTTCGGAATCTTAAATTCTAATTTTATAAATCTCAAAATATTTTTAAATATTTTACTTAATTTTGAAATCCCCAATTACAAAATTATAAAATTTTCATATTTAAATTTTTTGCAAAAACATTTTTTTCTTTTTTTCTTTTCTTTTCTCCTTCCTCTCTTCTCATTTCTTTCTCTTTCCTCCGCTTTCTTTATTTTCTTTGTTTACTTTCCTGTTGCTACTCGTGCGAGTGGTGCAAGGATAGCCAGCGGAGTGGGCTGGCCAAATTTGGCCAGCGGGAGGAGGAATTTGGCCAGTCACATGGTTTAGCCATCTGGTTGGAGTGTTTTTTGGCTCTATTTTTTGATCTAACTTAACTTGGAGAGTGGTTTGGGTAGGCTTTTGGAGATGTTTTTAGGGGCTATTTGGCTCCCACGGGTTAAATTTTAGTCTTCATCACATTGGATGTTCAGATGCTAATTAGAAGTACTAAAAATGAGATAATTATAAAACTAATTGTAAAACCCTAGGCTAATTTATGAGACGAATATATTAAATCTAATTAATTTATGATTTGGTAACGTGGTGCTACGATAAAAATATGTTAATAATGAATTAATTAAGTTTCATAAATTCATCTTGTGAATTAGCCTAGGGGTTATGCAACTAGTTTTATAATTAGCTCATATTTATTCCTTCTAATTAGCATCCAAACATCTGATGTTGCTAAGGGCTAAAGTTTAGCCCTCGTCATCCACAAACGCTCCTTTAGTTTGTTTCCAGTTTTAAAAAATATTCTCTTCTTGGACGATTCTATCCAAATAAAAGTCATGTATTCATCGTGTTCATGCTCACATAGTCATGTGTGACTGTCTCAAATTAATTTATTTTTAGATCCCTCGGTTATTAAGTTTTATAATCTAAAATAAGAATATGGATATAGCTGTTATAATCTCTTCAAATAACACCTTTTAATATTTAGATGGAAGTATCACAACTCAATTTAGTTTTTGCTTAACTCCCTAGTGCTTGTAAGGAGTTGGACAATACTTGATTTCTTTATGTGTAATTCAGTGTGTTTGATCTATCTCTGCTTGTTTCAGGCCATATCCGTGTTCAAATGTTTACAGGTATAGGCCCATTAGGACTCTTGTTTTATTGTCTAAGCCACCAGTCCTTAATTAAAGAGAACCGTTACAATGCATTTTATTGATAGTATTGTACTAATGGTCTAATAATTGATTTATAGATTTATAGAATAGTTTATGTTGGGGAAAAATACTTCATCTCTAAGATCTTCAAGGTTGCAAGACAAAGACAATTCATGAAACCGAAGTCCAGGACTTGTCTCCGACCTAGCGTAGGATTAAGTCCGGAGGATCTGTCCGGACTCCCGTTCGAAGATACACTTGGAAGGCTCAATCTCCGCAGTAGAAAACTGCCAGCAAGGACAGAAGACTTATCTTCTCTCTAATTAAATTAGTCTTTTATCATTTTAGCTCTATTAAAGGTACCGAAATAGTTTCCACTATGTCGGTTGTAACTGAGGGGTAAAAATGTTTTTCCTTAAAGTTTTTACCTATAAATACCCCCATTCTCACCCTATAATAGGCATCGAATATTCAGATATTCAATACACAACTTCGAACTACTTCGAGCTATTATCCAATACGGAGGCTTGAAATAATCCGCTTCACAAACTCTTCGTTTGTTAGTTCTTAATCTTCGAGAACATGTTAGCGTAATCTTTTACGCCAACAGTTTAGTATTTTTAATTGATCATGATCTAGTATATCCATTGTTGTTAGTGTGTTTTCATCCCCAAAACATCCCATTTTATTGATAGTTCATGCACATTCCATTTTAAAATTATTTTAGACGATTTTTTCCTCTGTAAATTTTATTGCACAAAATTTAGAATAATAGTAGAAATTAATTTGAACCGTTCACAAATTTTAAAAAATTAACGGTTAAGATACATTCTATTATTAGTAAAAAATTGTCTAATTAAAAGAGATAGCATGTTTGTTGAGGGTCTCTCAGTGAAATCCTGATTTCCACTAATAATGGGTTAATTGTTAATGTGCCATTGCAATTTTTACGATTTGCTAATATGTTACTAATATATCACTGACATATAAGAAGCATCATAATCACATACAATAGTATGTAAAATTTTTTAAAAAAAATTAATAATAAGTTAGAAATTTTGACAATAACTAACAAAAAGTAGGATAGGAGTGAGGGGAAAGATCGATAGGAGATAAGACTAGAAAGCTACACTTGTCGTTGACGCTAGAATTTGGTGTTTTTGCTTTTGACCATGACACTGAAAGTGATGTTATATTCCATCAAATGTAAAAATGAACAGACATCATTCTTCGGTCGTCAAAAAGACTGACCTCTCTTTGGTCCAGCCGCGAGGTCATATATAACCTATATCGAATCAACTTAGACCCACACCGTGTTAAGTTCATTTTTTTCAACCAACTTCTTATTAGGATGTTGAAAATTGAATCAAACAGGTTTAGAAGCTAACCGATTTGTTTTCAAAAGTTACATATTTTTAAATTTGTTTTCAAAAGTTACAGTTTTTTTAGTATAAACTGAAAGCCGAGGAATTCAATTTTCACAACTTCTCGATTTAACTTTAAATGGAAATTACTCATCATACTATTATAACATATCAATTCATGTAAAATCTGTAAAGGTAGAATTTTAGTAAAATATATCATTTTAGTATAATTCAAAAATGTATAATTTTAGTATAAACATTACAAAGTTTTATGATTATAATAATTTACATTCAAAATTACATATTAATAATGTAACCAAACATAATGAGCTGTCAAAACATAAATACATGACTATTTCAACTTTTTCCGCATCTCACAACTCACATTAGCTTTTTTATAGCTCACAGTCAAACATACCTTAGATGATTAGTTACCGATTGATATATTATAATTGGTATTTATTTGATTTAATAGTTACTGATATGCTTACCGTAAATCATTGATCTTAAGTAGTCTAAAAATTTAAAAAAAAATAGTCTAGCCCAACATACAGTAATTTGGCAGTTTTTTAATAAAAAATGGTTATTCTATCATTTAATTCAACCGAAAAATAATGAATATGATAAAGATTTTTTTATCATCATATCACAAATTGTCTTTAAATTCCTATGTTTTTCCACTTTTATTTTTCTATATTTTTTTTAAAAAAATATTATATGATTTTTTATTTACTACATTTTTAAAAGCGATCAATATTTGAACATAAATCTTCCCATTACCGACACTAAATCAAATGAAAACTAGGAATGTTTAACGCTCCAAGGGTTTTTTTAAAAAAAAATATAGATTCCATGGCGATCCATACATACATAAAAAATTTACTCATCTCATACACCTAACAATAGAGGCTTCACCTTGAGTCGTTCGCTCGTAAAGCGACGGCACAGATTGGACCGCGTCAGCTATTGTGATCGAGTCGAATAATTTATTTTATATTCCAATATTTTTTCAATTTTTATTTAATTATGTGCTAGTTAGAATTCTAACTCGAGATCTTTATTGAGTTGCATGCTTCAACCAGTTAAACCAAAAAATTTAAGTTAATAAAAAAAGAACAATTCACTTTATATTCTAACGATTGATATTAGTTCAATTTATCGGTTATCATTATGGTTACGATAAATCATTGATATTTTAAGTAGTCAACCCTCCATGTAAGATAATTTCTTAGGTATTTATTATGCTGCCACATAGAAAAAAAATGATGTTGCAAGTTATTTAATGAGGAGAGATACTAGAATATGAAGAAATCATGTCTTAAGTAAGACATCATATCTTCAGTATATCTAAGACATGAATAAAAGTAATTGGATGAGAGGAGGAGAGAGAGAAAAAATAGTAATATAAAAAATTTATTATAGATTCATACAAAAAACTAGAGTTGGAAACATAATTTCTAGATATAATATCTTGTTAACATGGCAAAATATAATATCCAAACACACTATTGGTCGAGAATATCCTCATTGGAATAGAGAGGTTGGCGGTGAGGCATAAACGTCTGTTCCATCACATCAAGTGGTTCACGTGGTTTGAATGCCCCGAAATTCAAGCAACACGATTTTCAATGTATTCTAAATATGAATAAATCCTCCTCTATTATTATAATTTTCAAAAATTTTATAAAATACTCCATTATTATACTTGTTCTCAACTGTTTGTAACACGTCCCTATCGTATTTCTAGACCACATAATTATAATGATACATTTCTAACTTGCCCTTCTAAATAACACCACTTATTCATCTAATTTTGCTTGTCAAATTTAGCGAAGAGTGTTCATAACTTAGCAACAATTTAGGCCTTGTTTGATTCATTTAAGGATTAAACTAAATTTAATCCCCCTCTATTCATCTTACTAAACTTTAATCCCTTCTTGTTTGGTTTTAGTTACTAAAATTCAATAAAATAGTTGAACAAGCACGAGAATACCTCTAATCAATGATTGTTGCTGCCATTTTTTCTCACCACGAGAGACATTAATACAGAGTAGAGTATATTAATAATCTCTTTTAGTCTCTTTTAACAACCTCGCGGTGACTAAATGGCTAAAATTTAGGGACTAAAGTTTAGCCCATTTTAGTCGCCGTGTTTATCAGTTTGACTAAAAAAACTAAACTTTAATGCATTAAATTTAGAAAGGTATGACCAAACATAACCTTAATCTTGTGGCTAATAACAATAGTTGGATTTTTACCGAACGCTATTGCCCTCTTCTCCAAGCCAGTCTGCATCAGCAAACTGGTGTACACTTGCCGAGAAGCACCAACCAAAATCCTACGGTATCTTCCACGTAGCAAAGCAAACTTGTTAATCTCATTTATATTTTAGTACTAAATAGTATCGGTGTATTGTTTCAAAGTTTAATAAAATAATATAAATATATTTAAAAGTATATAATATGATTAAATACGATATATCGATATCTTAAATATAATGTATAGCTCAGCTTGAATTCAATATACTCCATAGCTCAGTATATGTAATATGTAACATATTAAAAAATTAAAATACAATTTTAACTAGTATGAATAGTTTTCATCGGTATTAACCAATGTTGAAGCTAGAACAGTAAATGAATAAATATTAGGCGTACTGACTATTCCAGCTAATACCAAAATTAAGCTTGAACAAGGGTTGTGTTTAGCGTCACGAGGGTTTACACATGGGCGGCTTCAGCCACACGAGATCCCAGCCCATGGCGACCAGATCCACGAAGATTCCTGCTCGTGTAGACCGAGCTGCAGCCGCCGCTCACCAACCGCCACCTTTCGTTTGTCTTCGTCCCTGACAACGGGCCCCGCGTACCATGTGGGCCCCACCACCACGTGAGTACGGCTAGACCAGTAGGGAAGCTGAAAAGAAGAGAGAGGTTCTGTACCGTGAAGTCGTGCACGTAAATATAACCTTTAAATTAAGGCCCGTTTGGTTTCTTTATATTCTAAATTAAATTTTAGTCTATTAACTTGACTAAATTTTAGTTCCTATATATTTGATTCTAAGAACTAAAGGTTATTAAAACAAATAAAAAATGACCAAGCTATTTTTAATAAATGTCTACAGATAGCATTAATGGGATAAACCATGTCAATAGTCTCTTTTAGTCACTTTTAAAACTAAAGTTTAGTCCCTTTTAGTCACCATGTTTGATAATTTAGAGACTAAAATGGACTAAACTTTAGTCCTAAAGTTTAGCAAGGTGGAACCAAACACCCTATAAATTAGATTAGATTAGGTTGTATGAATGTTATACGACGAGATTCACAATCCAAATTATTCTGCTAATATTATATAGGTGGAGTTATTTATTTTAATGTTATTTTAAATTAATTGTTAAAGCGTAACTCCTAAACTAAGAGCACAGTTGTTTCCGCTTCTAAGGTCGTGTTTGGTTGAACTGTAGATTCTGAAAAAATCGTCGTGAATTGTGAACTGTGGAAAAACTACGGTGAGATGTGAGTTGTAAAAAAGTTGAGCTGCTGTTTAGTTGGAATAGTTGTGGATTTATATTTTGGTAGTTCATGATGTTTAGTTACATTATTAACATGTAGTTTTACACGTAAATCATTCTAATCATGAATTTTTGTAATGTTTATATTAAAATTAGATATTTTTAAATTACACTAAATGATATATTTTACTAAAATTTTACTTTTAAAAATTTTACATTAACTGATATGTTTTAATAGTACGGTAGGTAATATTCATTCAAAGTTGAATCGAGAAGCAGTGAAATCTGGGTTATACCAGCTTTTAAATTTGTATTACTAGAATCTGCAGATTCTGAAAAAGCTGAGTGATCAAAAGAGTTGTTTGGTTCAGATTCCAGCTTCCGAGCCAGGAATCTGGTTCAAAAATCTGAACCAAACAGACCCTAATAGTTGTAACTTCTAGAATTCAAAACTAGAAATAAATAGTACAGATTTTAAACGCAAATGGTAAGAATCAGGTAGTGTAAAATCTATAAATAAATTAGAAAAATATCATCTAGCTTATTCAGATTTTCACCGGCTATATATTAATAATATCGAGCTACTCAAACCAACCAAACCAGCTAGCAACTAAAAATTTTCAGCTAAAATTAACAGGTCATAATCAAATAAGAGTATTAATAAAAAATCGATAAAAGATGTTATGGAAGAGAGCTGAACGGAAACGAAAACTAGCAGTTATAGGATCATGATCTTATCCTAAAATCCATTTGGCTCCATGACGTTAATTTCAAGTCTGACCGGCAAATTTCATTATCTAAAGCATTTGTAGCCTAGCAAAATAGGCAAAGATTCATGGAAATAGTGGTGGCTTGGGATATTTTTCCAGGTTCGTCTAGTCTTTGTATTAAGGGCTATAAATCGTGAGAGGTACGCAGCGACTGCGACAGTACATTGAATGGCGACCCGGGCCTCAAAAGGGTGAAAGCAACCGGTAGAAGAGGCAGGAAAATGAAATAGGAACTTTTTAAATAATATTTTTTGAAAAAAATTCAAATCTTGGTACCTAAAGTAAAAAATTGCAAATCCATCCTATGTCGGCAGTCTATCGGCCGAACCCTAATATGACCTCATTCGGCTGATAGAACGTCGAACCAGAACCACGCCAGCCTGGTTCGGTCGTTGGACCGCCGAATCAGGCTACGCCGGCCTAGTTCGGCCAACCAACGGCCGAACTAGGACGGCCAAGCCGCGCCGCGTGTCCGCGTGCACCTGCTGTCATGCCGCATGCGTCGTCCCACGTCTTGCTGCCACCCCGCACCTCGCCCCTCATTGCCGCCCCGCGCCCTCGCACCAGCCCCCGCGCGCACGCCTGAGCCAAGCAGATCGTGGCGTGTGAGAACGGGCGAGCGCGGGGGCGCAGGGCGACAACAGGGGGCAGGGCGGGGGTACGGGGCAGTAGCAGGGCGCGGGGCGGGCGGGGCGCACGGTACGGCGGGTGCGCGCGCACAACGCGACAACAGGGGTGTGCGGCGCGGCGTGGCCAGCCTGGTTCGACCGTTGGTGCGCCGAATCAGGTTGACGTGACTTGGCTCGCCCTTGGTCGGCCGAACCAGTCTAACGTGGCTCTGGTTTGGCGTTCTATCGGTCGAACGAGGTCACGTCAGCCTGGTTCGGCCGACCAACGGCCGACAGTAGGATAGTTTTGTAATTTTTTGATTTCGGGTATTAGATTTGAATTTTTTTCAAAAATAAATTCATGAAATAGTCCATATATATTATCTCCTCATAAATATCCTTATATATTTTTTCTCATAAAGGTCCTTATATATATTGTTTTTTAAACTCAAGTCCTTGTATATAGTTTTAAGTGAAGTGGTAATTGTTGATAAAGAGAAAAGTGAAACTATATAACTCCATTATATTGGTTTCGATAAAATGTCATATATTTTATGATCATTGTTAAAATGTTAATCAGTATATATAATTTGTCCTTTTGCCAATTTTCTCGTTTTTTCTTCCAAAGTCGGTGTGAAATAACTTCTGCACCCTTCATTTCTTCTCTTTCACAGCCCATGCTCTTGGCCACTGCCAGGGCCGTTCCTAGCAATTTGGGGGCCCTAGGCGAAAAAAAATTTAGGGGCCCTTCAATCTATTATTAGTGGGTGCGCGAATCGCATAGATAGACGTACAAGGGTATTAACGACGAGCAGCGGTGGTAGGTGAGCATCGGCGAATCGACAGCACCACCTCCTACCATGTTGTTAGTCAGATCACTCACATGGCTCACCGCGAGGGTATAATCATCGTCGTTACCATCCACTAACCTAGCATTAGAATTTAGGATGAGATTTAGACCGATCACCACTCACTAGAGCTTTAGGCTCCAGTGGAGTAGCTGAGGCAACGAAAACCTTGATCGTCCATTGTTCGTTGCCCATTGGGCGTTGTCATAGCGGGAGTCGTGCCATTGTGAGCCGACGAATGGGGGATTTAGGTTGTCGAGTGAGCAGGCGAGGATTTTGGGCGATATCATGAGAGGACGAGCATCATTGCGTGGTTGCCTAGCTGTCTTGCATTTGCTCGTGCTAGACTGCTTGCTAGCGTGTTACATTGGACTAGGACGATATCGTGCTAGGCAAAATTCCAATTTGTAAATTTGTTGTGTTGCATGCTGGACCATTTTTGAGTTGTGGACTATAGTATAAAAATATAAAAATGCTAAGTTATATACACATATATAAATTTATATATAAATTAGGGGCCCCTAATTTTCCTGGGCCCTAGGCGGTCGCCCCTCTCGCCCTGGCCCAGGAACGGCCCTGGCCACTGCCTGACCAAGGCCACCCACCGCCGCTTTGTACAAATGTTATTTCACGTGGATTTTGCATACACGAGTATATGGGTCTAATAAGTAAACGCTACGGAAAAACAGTGATTCGTCCCTCTTGCATTTGGTGAAAAATTCGCGGAGTGTGCGCCAAGATGATTAGATTGATTTGACAATGTGATGTTGGTCTAGTTTCATTCAAAAGGTGAAACATTTGAGCATGGCATGCATAGACAATTTGACATGGCTAATAACAGGCCTACCACATTTCCATTCACTTAATTTGCTCATAGCTAGTTATCATCGATATTACGATGAAAGGTCCACATTGGCACCAAACAAGGTATTTCACATGATCAAAACAGGCGTTGTGTAGAGTGCCACGGGCACTAAGGAAGCTTGAATTCTGCTTGACGAAAGATTTATCGAGTGTCATAATTAGCAAATAACACTCGACGAATAGGATTCAACTATTGTTTTTCATTATTATAGATTACTCTTTATAAACAAGATTTCTATATTTCAATAATATCTATGTTCCAGATGATATGTCTTGTATATTTTTCCTATGTTTTGAATTCATTTGTTTTGCATGTCTTCCTATCATACTAATTTTTATATCTCATGTTTTTTAATCATGTGTTCTAAACAAGAACCTTCAAATCCTCTAAAATGACTTTAAAGTTCCTCATCTCAAAGGAGCCTTAAAGCGTAAAATTGTGTCTAGATTTTTTTTGCTTTAGGTGGTGTTTACTATTTTATCACACCACATATGTATGCCAATTGAATCCAAGAATCATATGTCATACACACAGATTATAATAAAATAGAAAACACCATTTTTATGGCTAAATGATATGTTTCATTTTCCATCTTACAAAACCACTGATGGTTATTTGCCCTAGTGGCGAGTTTAGAGGAATCGGAAGTTTCGATTGGACCAAAACTTCTGGGCCCACTCTAGAAGCAAGTTATGGATGAAATAAAAGTTTCGGTTAAGCTCGAAACTTCTGGGTCAAAATAAATTCGATACAGAACATTATTTTTGGAAGTTCCGGTTGGACTGAAAGTTTTGGGTTCAGAAGTTCCGGTTGGATTGAAACTTCTAGATCGAAATAAATTTGATACAAAATATTATTTTTGAAAGTTCTAGGCTTCGACTGAAACTTCTAGGCCGAACATATTGGATCTACAGATGGGCTTTAATGCTGATTAAAGGCCCATCAATGGGCACACAAGTACATTGAACATGGTTCTATGTAACTTTCACGTTGAACGGAGTTCCATCTAAATTTGTAGAGAGGACACCATACGAGATATGGACTGGGAAGCGTCTTGGGCTATCTTTTCTAAAGATATGGGATTGTGAGGCCTATGTAACACGTTTGATGTACGATAAGTGCACTCTTAAATATGATAAATGCTTCTTCGTGGGGTATCCTAGGAAACCAAAGGATATTACTTCTATAACGGGGAAGAAGACAAAGTGTTTGTCGACCAAAATGATATCTTTTAGAAAGAGTTTCTATCGAAAAGAGTTAGTGGAAGCATGGTGTGACTCAAAGAGATTTTGGAACCACTCGAAAGTGTTTAAACTTCTATTGAACCACAACTCGATATGCAAGATGTTGTAGAACCTGTTGTTGAGACAACAGCCCCACATCAGTCATAAAGGGTTGGTCGTGTGCATGAGCAGTTTACATTATTAAGCATGGATCGGCATGACATATTTTTTGTTGGACAATGATGAACCTAAGACCTAATCAAAAGTGGTGATGGGACTATACTCTAAGAAATGGCTTGGATCCATAAGATCCTGAGTTAGAATCCATGTGAGAGAATCAAGTTTGGAACTTGGTTGGTACACCTGATGGTGTTAAAACTATAGAGTGTAAATGGATTTTTAAGAAAAAGATAGACGTAATAGAAATGTTCATATCTATAAGGCATGATTGATGGTGAAAAGTTTTAGGCAAATTCAAGGTGTTGATTATGATGAAACATTTTTGTTCGTCGTAATGCTAAAGTCTATCCAAATCATCCTAGCAATTGCCACATATTATGACTATGAGATATGGAAAATAGATGTCAAAATGGCTTTTCTTAATGGAAACCTAAGTGAGAATGTGTACATGACACAACCTGAAGATTTTTTCGATCTAAAAAATGCTGGAAAAATTTTCAAGCTGCAAAAGTCCATTTATGGGCTAAAGCAAGCTTCTTAGAGTTGCAATCTTCATTTTGATGAAGTGATCAAAGGGTTTGGTTTCATCAAGAATGAAGAAAAGTCTTGTATTTACAAAAAGGCTAGTAGGAGCACACTTGTATTTTTGGTCTTATATGTAGATGACATATTGTTGACCCAAAATGGTATTCCAATGTTTGATGATGTTAAATCATCGTTGCGGAAAAAGTTTCTCAATGAAAGATCTTGGAGATAGGTCAAGAAGGCTAATTGGATTAATCCAAAGCACGTACATCGATAAAGTATTGAAAAAGTTCAGTATACAAGATTCTAAGAAATGTTTATTGCCAATGTCACATGGCATTACTCTTAGTAGGACTCAGTGTCCCTCGACACCTAGTGAGTTCGAGAAGATGAGCATGATCCTGTATACTTCCGCAATCGGGTCCATTTATATATGTCATGCTTTGTACACGCCTAGGTGTTTCCTATGCTCTAAGTGTTACAAGCAGATACCAATCAAACCTAGGTGAATGTCATTGATCGATAGTAAAGAGTATCCTTAAGTATTTAAGAAGAACTAAGGATATGTTCCTAGTCTACGAAGGTGTGGAAGATCTCGTTGTAAATGGTTACATCGATTGTAGCTATCAAATCGACAAAAATGATTCAAGATCACGGTGTGGATTTGTGTTTTGCCTTAATAGAGGCATAGTGAGTTGGAAGAGTTCTAAGCAAGAAACAGTTGCATATTCAACAATAGAGGCCAAGTACATATCAGCTTCTGAAGCTGCAAAAGAGGATGTTTGGGTAAGAAAATTTGTTACTGAGTTAGGTGTTGTCCCTAGTGCATCTAGTCTAATGGACCTCTATTGTGACAATAGTGGTGTCATTGCACAAGCCAAGAAGCCTAGGTTGAACTAGAAGTCTAATCACATATTATGGTGCTATCACCTCATCTGAGAGATCATAGATAGATGTGGTGTAAAGATTTGTAAGGTGCACACAAATTCGAACATTATCGATCCATTGATGAAGCCTCTCTCGTAGCCCAAGTATGAGATGAACTTGAGCTCTATAGGTATTAGATACTTGTGTGATTGAGTCTAGTGTATGTGAGAAAAGATGTCTTGTCTATGTTGATGTACATTTGGATAATTGATTGTATTGTTCCTTGAATAATTATCTTTTACATTGATCAGCAAGTGTGTAACTTGTTTGTGAATCTCTTTGTATTATTATGATGTTATTCTAAATGATCCATAATCTCATATCATTATGTGGGACAATAATAATTTATAGATAGCGTATTTGACTGATTGATGATCATGTTTCACGGATCATAGATATGGAGATATTAAATCAGTGATGTGGAAACGTGTTAGAGAACCCGGTGTTAGATAAACCCATCTATGCTGCTGGGATTGTTATTCTTAGTGTACCATCAATTGTTATCTCAAATGGTGTACATTCAGAATCCTTTGACCTAAGATCATCATTGATTTCAGTATGTATAGTAACATATTTAGGAACTTCCGAACATTATTCCGTAACTAGATAGTTATAAATGTTGATTTCATGTATATTATGAAACATGTCATGGAATGTGAGTGATCAAGATAGAATTTACCCCTCCTAAATAATGGGAGAGATGTCTTTTTACCCCTCAAGATAGTTGGATTAAGAAAGTGTATGGTCATGCCACCATGATTAAAGAGTTAATCATGATTAATTCACTACTTGATCAAGTGAAGTGTCGAGCTATCACAAGGGTGACACGAATATCACCTTGAGCTTAACTGATGTCGTGTGTTAAAGGATTGGTGAGTGAGTATATCAAGGTTTAGAAGATATGATTTTGTATGTATTCGAGGGTCAGTATATGTTGTTAGGTACCACAATTGACTTGCTATTCAGAAAGGTTTTTTTGGGTAGCAGCCGTTTACATATATCAACCTATCGGGTCACGTATTTAAGGGAATGAGATTTAAAACTTATAAGAATCGATTCTAGTCCAAGTGGGAGATTGATGGTTATTTTCTCTAGTGGCGAGTTCTGGAGAAACTGGAAGTTTCGGTTCTTCTAGGCCAAACAAATTGGATTTTTAGATGGGCTTTAATGCTAATTAAAGATCCATTAGTGGACTCTATATAAGGAGGGGAGAGGCAAGTGCACACAATTTATTGGACCTTCCCATAACCCTAGTCATCGACTCTCCCTTAGCCACACCTCCCCGAGTCGTGCATGGTACTAGCATACCAGTGCACAATGATTCCGTCCTTGTATGTGTGGATACCGTAGAGGTACTGCTATGATTGCAGTGTTGATCTTCTTCTCGTGGAGATCGTGGTGTTGCGTCTTCATCATCGACGATAGGATAGAGCTCGACGAAGCTAATTAAGGACACGCTTCTCCAACTCTACTTCCGGTGCCCTAGCGTGCCTAAAGGTAATGATTCCTGATTCTATTACTCGCACTATTCCAAGATGAATACGGTAGAGAAAAGCTTGTTGTACTAGCGCAGCCTATCCATTTTCCATCAACCACACCATTTCACATCACATTACATTACAAACACTACCATAAAAATCATCAATTTTTCATAGACAGCCTAAGAGCATTCTACTACACAAATTCAACTTAATTATTCTACTACACAAATGATACTACCAGAAAAGCTTTTTGTGCTAGCTTGTTCAATGACAGCCTAAGCACTATAAATGATTACTCCATTCGGTTGCTTAATTTTGACGCTTTGGATATGTCCTCGTATATCGAAAATCAATTAATTAGTATACATATTTTCCATTTTGCCTGGTTTGTTATACTTTTAGTCGATAAGTTTGTATATATACAGTGATATATGAGTCTAAAGTCAAAACATCAACAATCATCATTTAAAAAACTCGACTTTTTTAGAACGCATGATTTAAGGAACACAAAAATAGAAAAAAATGTATGGTTGTAATACTCTATACATATGACTTCTACAAGAATATAAAATATAATAATTTTAAAAATGATATGTTTGGACGGTTGATAGGAAATAACCATAGAAATTTATTGCAAGAGAAGAGAGACAAAGAAGAAGATGCATTGAACTTCTTTAAGAAAAAATAAAATGAGGTTTAAGTTCTAGTTTTGTATGAAATGAGATGGAAAAAATCAATAACATGAATTTTTGAAACTCTAATCCTATGTTCCAAACAACAAGCTAGATAGACAATTTCCAAATGATTTGAATAATTTAGAATTCCTACAAAATTACCAATCGAGCAAATGGGCTATGACAAATAGATGGGTACACCTCATCATCCACCTGGGTACACTTGTCATTTTAGATTTCCGGCGGCGTACACCTGGAATTCTCCCGCCGCTATAAATAGCGGCCGCGCTCCCAGCGAAACTTCTAAATTCCAATCCGGTCCCTTGCGAGTTGCGTCTCCTCCTCCTTCCCCTCCCGGCCTCCAATTCTTCTCCTCCCGCCTCCCCTCCCCTCCGCTCCCGTCTCCTCCCCGCGAAGCTTCCCACGCCTCAGCCAATCGAGGTCTTATAGAATCCTCCTCCCGGACTTCAGCATGGAGGCGACGGCGCCCGCCACGAGCGCCGACGCTAACGGTTCGGCGGCGGCGAAGGAGCAGGTGGGAGCGCCCACGAACCCCATGGCGACGGCGAAGGCGCGGGTGGGAGCGCCCACGAACCCCATGGCGACGGCGCTGCTCACCGATCAGTACCAGTTCTCCATGGCCTACGCGTACTGGAAGGCCGGCAAGCACGCCGACCGAGCCGTGTGAGTGCCCTCTCCTCTCCTCCCCTCTCTCTCTCCCCTTCTCCTGCGCTACGTATGGGTCTGTCTAGTCGGGCGGTGCCGATTGGATTGGGAGGCGGTGATCTGCGGCGAGTTGGTGCGCTGGTTGGTGTGGGGTTAGGTTGGGGTTATGGATTGGAGAGAGGTGGGATTTCCAGGGATGCTTGTCTCGTGCAATTCTCGCGCTATACATTCTCCTGTTGCTGCTGATTATACTCCTCTTCCGGTTCAAATCATTTTATTGGTTAGTCCTCGTAGCGTTGTTTTTTTGTAAGTTTTATTGCACTTTTCTTTTATTTATTGGAAGGGTGTGGTTTTGGGCACATTAACTTGATTAGCCTGTACTGTCTCGAGCTGGCGCTCTGGTTTTGCTTCGGGAGGCTCTCCCTCGTGCAGTTTTTAATCCTCTGCCTTGTCAGAGTGGCAGTATTGAGGCCTAGATTCTCAACATTTCTATTGCTCAGCCGATACTGCTGAAAATATTCTCCTTGGATCCTATCTCTCTTTATTGGTTTTCTATTTTAACGCATGAATTTTTATTTTTTTACGAGCCCTCTGTAAGTATGAAATCACTAATGCTGAAAATATAGCAGCCGATTTAGTTGCGTGGTTCTGCTTTTTAGTTTTTACTCGTATATTTACGTGTTGAGGTTGGACCTTTTAATATTGCTCTCAATGCTCGATTCTGTATTGCCGGAAGCCCTTTTCAGTTTATAATTTATAATCAGGTAATGTCAAAGGTGAGTTTGCGTTGTCGTTGATTGCTTGGAGTTGAGTAATTGAGCTGTTCCTGTGTGGGCCCCCGATGGTTCTTCAGTTAGTAAACTTAAATTTTAACATCTTTTTTATAAATGAAGTTTTATTGAAATCAATCAGTTACATTAAGGTGATACAACTACTCTGTTACTATACTTCCGGCTTCTACATAATTAAGATGCACGTAGCCAAAACGCACACACACATTTAACTAACAAAAGGATAATGAACCAAATGAAGTATTAAGAACCATCAATCCAAAGACTAGATTGCCACCCATGCTCTTGGATAAAACACTCCCTGACTATCTTCTCTAACCGTTGACAAGCCACAGTAACAAACTGTCAAACTCTCATGAGCTAGACTTCTGAAGGATGACCCATGAACGGAGCCAATGAATTAGTAAAAATATGACTTGCAAAAGAGAGAAAATGACTTTTTGTTAAAGATCATATCATTTCTATATAACCAAAGCGACCAGCAAGTGGCGGCCAACCCTAGCAAAACATGTGCTTTTAAATCGCTTTGGATTCCCGGAATCCAATCATCAAACATATGAGATACACTACGTGGTGGAGTCCTGAAGCTACTTAAACAATAGCCCACACAGAACATGCGATGTGACATTCATTAACATTGTTTATCTCAACATAGTGCTAAAGCTATAATATTAGGATATCAAACATTATTGTTGAACTACATACGATTGCAGGCATTTCTCATGTCATTGTGGGCTTCCATATTTTTCAGTTTGTAGGTTGAATACTTTTTAAATGATGACATCATTTAATTATGGTTCATATGAAACAAATGGAATGGAACATCTGTATGATGTCAAATAGATGGAATGAACTTTGCTACTCGCGTAAACAAATTGGATTGTTGGTTCTTTGGTTTCTTACCTAATTTCTTTGGCTGTTATCTGTTGTCTTATTCACTTCTTTTTTAATGGAAAAGATGGCGTGGTTTTGAGGCTTTTAGTAGTGTTTTTATTGTTGGAATATTCTAGGAGTTACACTGAAATCTTCAGTTCACCTCGAGTTGTAGTTGATGCTTTTGTATAGAGATTATTCCTAATATGCCACTAAAAAATTATTCAGTTACATGCCACTGGCTATGCCTGCTACAAATCTGTGAGGGCTTGCATATCTTCTGCGGTTGGGACGAACGTCGTCATGGCGTCGGATCTTTGGAACTTAGCTGCTCTGATACTAAATTGGTAGGAGCAGAGGAGGAATTAAATAATACCTTCTGTTTGATTTATTCCATAGCCCTGAAGGGGTACTTATAGTCCTAATACAATCTAATCTGCTAACCTTATCTCTATCTTTAAAACGGAAACAATCCTAACTAACTAATCTTATCTTAACTAATTTAATTTAATCTACTAATCTGCACATAACTATCTCTCCCTTCCTCGGAAATCAGCTCGTCCTCGAGCTGAAAATCCCAAGAAAAAAATCACATCCATGTAGCAACATTTTTCGTTGGCATCCTCTAGCCCTTCGAACTATCCCACCACCGCCTTCAAGATCAACAGGTATGACTCCCTGAATAATTTGGATTTTCTGTGGAAGAATAGGATTTTCTCTGGCAGGAACTCTTGTACCCCACCAGTGCCTCTTCCTCCGTTTTGCCCTCCACAGGCTCCCGCACAGGGCTCCGTCCCGCGCCCCCTTCGAAACACGTCGTCGCCTCGCACACCCCCCTCCGAAGCCAGCGGTGGGGCGCGCGGCCCCCCTCCGAAGATGCCACCGTCCCCCTCCGAAACTGTCGGCGGGGCGCGCGACCCTCTTCGAAGACGCCGCCGTCCTCCTCCGAAGCCACCAACTGGGCACGCGGCCTCCTTCGAAGATGCCGCGCCCCCGCACTCCCTCATCCAAAGCCGCCAGCGCAACGTGGGCCCCTTCGAAGCCGCCGCCGCCACGCGCGGCCCCTAAGCCGCCATCGCCCCGCTCGGGCCCCCTTCATCGCCGCCCCGTGGCCCCCTGTCGTAGCCCATCGAGCCGCCACAGATGGTCGACGACCTTCAGCAGAGAGGAGGTGCTCGGCTCCTTCAGCAGAGGTCGCGTGCGGTGGCGATGGAGGCTCGAGCGTGAGCCCAGAACGCGGCGCTCGCCCCCTCCATCCTCCGCCTCCCTGACTGCGCCCACCAGAACCGCGCACACCTCTCCATCTCGACCGCCGCTTCTTTCGCTGATGGGGCCGTCCTAGGGACACTGACCGTCCTTGTTGCTGAGCGACGCAGGCGCCTCGACCGCCCCTCTTGCGACGACACAACAAACGTGGCCGAGTCCGCAGTGGGTCCTCGGGGCACCGCGTCTGCCTAGCAACAGCGATGGGGATCAGTGGCTGGGGCGTCGGTTTGGCCCCATTACCGTGCGTGTAGTTGGGGAAGGAGTAGGCGGCGGCATTGAGGGGATTGTCGTGTCTTTCCTCATCGGGGGTTGCGGGGTTGACGGTGCGGAGGGGCTCCACCCGCGACTGCTTCTTCACGGTTGACAGCTTCCTGTCGGCGTCTCCGGTGGCCCTCCTGGAGTCGGAGGCGGCTCGCGGCGGAGGTGACAACGCGGTGGGGGAACCCGTTGCGCCGTGGGGGAAACTCGCCAGCGTGGAGGCCACCGGAGCCAAGCCTAGGTACGTCCGGAGGTTGGCAACAACCTGCTGCAAATCTACGAGGGCTTGCATATCTTCTGCGGTTGGGACGAACGTCGTCATGGCGTCGGATCTTTGGAACCTGGCTGCTCTGATACCAAATTGGTAGGAGCAGAGGAGCAGAGGAGGAATTAAATAATTCCTTCTACTTGATTTATTCCATAGCCCTGAAGGGGTACTTATAGTCCTAATACAATCTAATCTGCTAACCTTATCTCTATCTTTAAAACGGAAATAATCCTAACTAACTAATCTTATCTTAACTAATTCAATCTAATATACTAATATGCACATAACAATGTCACTGATATGTGGCCATGTGGGCCTTGGGCCCACATGTCAATGAGACAACTAGTGGCATATATGGAATCCGGTGAACTTTTAGTGGTAAATATGGAACTTTCTCTTTTGTATATTGTCACAAACAACATGACAATGCATAGTTTAGCAGTTACCAAACTACAAATGAATATTAATACAAAAGATCAACTTTGGAAAGAAGATATATTTCTCTATGTTTGTATGGGATGTAATCATCGTCTATGATGTCCAATGATTTTGCTAAACTAATGGTCATATATGCTCCTGGGTCATTATGTTATGGGGCATGCTTCTATACATATTATACTATTATACATAGTTGCATGCTTTGGATTATTTATTTATTTTAGTGCTTCCATGTGAATCCAAATAAAAACTTTTCCATTTCAAATTAGGTTATTGTATTGTCATTTTGG
Organism: Zizania palustris; assembly: GCA_019279435.1. Taxonomy (NCBI): domain Eukaryota; kingdom Viridiplantae; phylum Streptophyta; class Magnoliopsida; order Poales; family Poaceae; genus Zizania; species Zizania palustris. The sequence goes on from JAAALK010000285.1 coordinate 5,548,309, forward strand.
GGGGAATAGAGATTTGCAGATGACAGGCTCATACTAGAGCATAATGTAATCCAAAACAAAACACCCCAAGCCTAAGGGTTCAGAATAGATCAGTATGTGGAATGCATTTTTCTCAAGTTCTCTTTTCATTGATGGATTTGTGTTTGCCTCTAGGGTAGAGTATGTCTTGGATCTTGACATGATGTCAATTTGGGTTTTAGTGTCACTGATTTTCAATCTGCTTAATGAATGCATTTAGTGTATGTCTTTAAGTTATTAAAGGCATGTTTAATGAATGCACTATCTCCTTAAAATAACCTTTTCATGCACATTTTGCACTGATGCCTAAATATATTTTATAGAGCCAGCACTTGTGTTTTATGTTGTGCATTATTAGTGTACCTTAAAACATGTAAAAGCTTTTGTAACTACTTCATCTTGGAAGTTGGAGGTAATACTTCCATTTCACTGAATCTAGATTCAAATGTCTTCTGGTTCAATCAATTTCATTAAACACAGAGCTATGGATGAAGATAACTTATTATTCCCCCTCAAAATGCAAAGGATTATTCTGGATGGAAACAGGAATTAAGAAGGATAAGAATCAAAGAGAAAGAGAAGACAAATGACCATCTATCCCTACTTAAATATCCGGGAAATATGATAGAATAGATAGCGAGAACATCAGTTATTAATGTAGGTGAGAAGATGTGCTAAATAGGAGTGTTAAACATCAATGCATTTGTGTGCATGCCTTATATCTTAAAAGGAACTTGAGGAAACTATAGTGCTTACGTTTTGAAAAAAAGTGAGATGATTAACATTGCAGACATGGTCTACCTCATGCTGAACTTGTTCCATTTCCTTTTATAGGTTTGACCTGTATTTTAGGAAAAATCCATTTGGTGGAGAATTCACTGTTTTTGCTGGTCTTGAAGAATGCATTAAGTTCATTGCGAACTTTAAGTTCACGGAACATGACATTTTGTTCCTGCAATCAGTCATGCCAATGTGTGAGGTAAGCTGCTACATACAATAGTTTTTCTGTCTTCAAGTGGTAAATGGTTATGTGATAAGCTTCCATATTAGCTTGAATAATTAGATTAGTTTACCATATTTATAGATAGGCTGGTCACTTGGTCATCATAGTCTGCAAAAACAGGCTATTTCAATTGTTAGATCTTTATTGTACTGTTCATTTGGTTGTCCATGATAAATGTTGATGTACTGATGTGATATGCAATTCTAGGATGCATTCTTTGATTATCTCAGGAAAATTGACTGCTCTGATGTGGAGGTATATTCCATTCCTGAGGGCTCAGTGGTTTTCCCGAAAGTTCCCTTGATGCGAGTTGAGGGCCCAGTTGCTGTAAGTACAAAGCCCCCTACCAATTGTTGTGCCTAAAAACGTGTTAATCGTGAACTTTTGGTTTGAGCATTAACTAGAGCTTTGGATGGTTTCGATGCTCTGACATCATCAGGTGGTCCAACTGCTTGAGACTCCATTTGTAAATCTTATCAACTATGCATCTTTGGTAACCACTAATGCTGCGCGACACCGGCATGTTGCTGGAAAATCCAAAGTTCTATTGGAATTCGGTTTAAGACGAGCACAGGTGTGATATTCAACAATTCCTTTTACACTCCCTTTTAACTTTTGTTTGGTACACAAACATTTGGTATTTCTGTTTGGAAAACATAGCTATGGATTTCTGTTGACAGGGCCCTGATGGTGCAATAAGTGCTTCAAAGTATTGTTTCATGGGAGGTTTTGATGCAACCAGGTGGTTCTTCCATTTACATAATTTCATTTAAATTCATCATATTCATGTTCCCTCTTTGCAATTATGCTTCCATTTACTGCTTATCCCTTTTTTCCTCCTTAACAAAGTTTTTATATTTATCTTCAAATGTAAAAAATTACTGTTATTCTCCATTTATTTAATTTGTTCTCTTCTTGCTTTTGCAGTAATGTATTGGCTGGAAATCTGTTTGGCATACCACTTCGTGGAACACATTCTCATGCTTATGTTAGCTCATATATGGTCAGTAAATATCCTTTTATGAACAAACAAAATATCCAGTTGTTGCTTGAGTTAACAATCCTTTCAACCCTTTCAGAGCCTTGATGATATCCCAGACAAGGCTCTCATGAGCAAAGATGGTTCAAGAGTCTGCAAAGATTTTGTTAGTTTGGTGAAAGAGTGGCTCCAGAGGATTCATGTATAATTGCAAAACCTTGTTGCATTGCTTTTACTTGTTACAGTACTCTTATGCTATTATGTTTGATTATTTGTTAGTTTCAGTTAGCAGATTCATTATGTGGTGTATTTGGTGACACAAATCAAAGTGAGCTGGCAGCATTTGTATCCTATGCATTGGCTTTTCCGAGCAACTTTCTAGCTCTTGTGGACACATATGATGTAAGTTGCTAGTTGTGGCACTCTTCTATCTTCTTGTTTCAACTTTCAAGTTTTTTCAGTGAGTAGTTCTGAAACTATTTTGTTTTTGAAATGGAGTGTAGGTATGGAACTTCTCATGTCATACTTCATCAATAACAACTTAACAAAATCTCATATTTGCCCTTTTGAGTGTTACTTTTTGATGGTGGTATTTCTTGGTGGCTGTAGTTATTAGAAGAACATATTTTTTGCCATTTTAGCTGGCTGTGACCTGAATTTTAACTACAGAGATGCATCAATTATACGTGTAGATGTCTTAGACCTGATGGTATTGTTTTGGCTTGACAGTATGATGATTTTTATGTGTCATGATTCCCGGAAAACTATGTGTTCAACTGTTCGTTGTTATATTCTAAGGTCATTAATCGGGCACTTCTTCAGGATGCATAAACTCTGAACTGAGTGTAATTATTTAGCCTTTGTTTTGTGTCGTATGTTACCCTGTAATTCTTCATCTGCAGTGTGCAGATTTTATATATATTTATTCTGCACGTCTATCTGGGCTTAATTCACCCATTTGTTCCTGTACAGGTTATGCGAAGTGGAATTCCAAACTTCTGTGCAGTAGCGCTAGCACTGCATGACTTAGGGTAGGTCAAACAAGTTGTTGGATACCCTAACATAGTAACATGTTCCATTTGATTGAAGCTCTATTGAACTGGAAAACCGGAGCTTAGCTTCTCATGGAAATCTTACATAGTACTCCCTCTGGTTAAATATACATGGCATTTGATATATTTTTAACGGTCTTCTAGATGCAACTTTGACCATGATTTTGCATTAGAGTAACTATATATTTTTTAAACAAAATTATGAGACTGTGAAAGTATTTTTTAAGACAGATCTACTTGTACCATTTTATGCTTTTAAACTATGTATTGGTGATCAAAGTTTTAAAATTTTGACCAGATTTTTGTCAGAGTATCATGGTTTTTTACTGAAGGGAGTAGAATTTTAGAAAAAATGACCATTTTAAAGAAAATATAATGAAGCTTAAAAGAAAGTTCACCCAATAGTATCCAATTTAAGATGGTGCGAAGCTTATGTCAAGTTTGCATTTCCCAAATCTGAATCGTTCTGATGTATAAAGCAAATGATCAATAATATCTTAGTAATCTAGATTCCATCATACTTTGGGCATATAAGATGCCATTTGGTTGCAAATTTGTCATATATGTTTGTTATAGTTTTCAATATGTCTGTTCTCATTATGAAATTAAAATTATACTTCATACTAAGCTCTTGGTTTCTCAATTAAATATTTGCAACATCAAGCTGTACAAAGATATCTTCTTTTGTAGGTATAAAGCATCTGGTATTAGATTAGATTCCGGTGATCTGGCCTATTTGTCTATTGAAACCCGGAAAGTGTTTCGTACCATAGAAAAGGAGTTTAATGTACCCAATTTTGAGAAGATGATCATTACTGCTAGCAATGACTTGAATGAGGAAACAATTGATGCTCTGAACAAACAGGTAATAAAATTACCACAAGCTTTATTGTGACATTTAGATGTGTTCTATTTTCACAAGGTGAATATTTGTGGTGTTTATGTTATTTGGTGCATTTGTGGGCACTCTTGTGAGCTACCAATCATTTGGATTACAGAACTTTATCTTTATTTCGAATCCTTCTAATATGATTTAAATTTCTATTTATTTCAGGGCCATGAAGTTGATGCCTTTGGAATTGGAACTTATCTAGTAACATGTTATTCCCAGGCTGCTCTTGGCTGTGTCTTTAAGCTAGTTGAGATAAACAGTAGACCTCGTATCAAACTTTCTGAGGATGTGACTAAAGTGGGTCTACTATCTTCATGTTGACAAAAAAAATACATTTCCCCCCTTTACTGATGTGGTGTCACAATGGGTTCCAGGTATCCATTCCATGCAAAAAACGATGTTTCAGATTGTATGGAAAAGAAGGCTATCCGTTAGTAGACATCATGATTCGTGAAAGTGAACCATCACCTAAGGTAACAATAAATCTTCTCTTTCCACACATCTGAGGTCATATACTTAACACACCATTTTCTAAATCAAAGAAGTACATCATATTAGAATCTATCTCAAATGGAATATGTGTGAGACCTGAGACAATGCTTGCTGTTGCTGCCAGGCAATGCTTCTGTCACCTTTTGTATCCTTTATTGACTTATTTATATATGGTGATCAATCCCAATTGTGAAGCTAAATTTTTTGCACGGAACATTTCAGGCAGGAGAGCGAATCCTCTGTCGCCACCCATTCCTTGAGTCCAAGCGAGCATATGTTGTCCCCCAGCATGTTGAGGAGCTCCTACAATGCTATTGGCCTGGGACATCAAGTATGTTTATTGGATCTTTCTGAAAAAAATTCAGTTGACATTGTTAACTTTGAATTTCAAAGGGAATAAGCAGAGTAGTTATTAGGTTTCATTAAGAATCTAAGGAACTTTTTTATTTTTGTTTTGCATTTTTAAATCACAGAACAGCGGCATGCAATACTTTACATGAACCAGTTACCTTGTAAAACTCTAGTGTTCTGTCTTGCCGATAAGCCTGATATTTTTATTTTGTATACCCTTGGTAATAAGAAACAGCAGCAGAATCTATATATCTTCTGAAGTTGATAGAACAAATGAACAATAACACCTTCAGCCTTGAGGGGAATAAAACTTCCTAGGACCATGAATAATAAAAGTATGATCACTCAAATATTGGACCTGGTGGATGTTACACTAAAACATGTCAACTGCTGAACTGCAGTTTCATCGTACTCTGTTTCATTTGGTTGCTTGTGCATCACTTACATATGTATATTTGTATTTCCTTGCAGATAAACCCAGGGTAGAGTTGCCCTCTCTAGAGGAGATCAGAAGCCGCTGCATGCAGCAGCTTGAGAAACTGCGGCCAGATCACATCAGGCGGTTAAATCCAACACCTTACAAGGTTCGTCTTGGTTTCATTCCTTCTGTTACCCGTTTGCTTCCTTCTATTACCTTGCATTTTTTTCCTTACAATCTTTACTTCGAGCAGGTGAGTGTGAGTGCAAAGCTGTATGAATTTATTCATTACCTGTGGCTGAATGAGGCGCCAGTGGGAGAGTTACAATAAATGGCTACGGAAATTGGGAAACAGATAAGCTTTCTTTGAAGCATAGCAATACGTCAAAGAAAATTAGAGCTGTGTTGTACGAAGCACTCGTCAGCTTTAGCCCCATGCCGTAGGATTTTGCTCCCCAGTTTTTATTTGTACAAACTAATTATCGGTATAGAGTCAGATCAACTTACCTGACTATAGATCCAATCATCCAATATTCCAATGTGCTATACGTCGTCATGGAATTGATCAAAACAATCACTATAAAAGGTTGAGATCCTGCCTTTCCAGTTCATTTATTTTGTTGGAAAACAAAGGCAGAACACAAACAGATTGACATCCTGCCCTGCCTGTCTTGCAACAGCAGGATATCCTATTTAACTCGTTTGCTGGTGATTGATTCAAGAACCAATATAAAGTTGGTACTCCCATGTAAGATTCAGAGTGAAACTTGGGGGGCAAAAAATTCAGAAGCACCATGTCCATGTGTCGGCTCTTGTACTGCTCCTCGTTGTTTCTAGTTTCTACACGGACAATTGGAGAATCCCTAAACAATGTGGTCAACAGTACAAGCAGAAAAGACGGGCGATGCACTTCCCAACCACCGTTGCATTAACACATCATAGCCTTGTCAGTTCTTTTAAGGACGTGTTTGGTTGTGCGACTTTTCCGGGATGGAAAATGTTTGGCTATTTGGTTAGAGAGCAGTAGTGGTAGGGATGACGTTGGGAAAATATTTTTCAAATATGTTAGATTTGTTTGTTTAAGAAAATTTGCTAGATAGAATTGGTTAGTGTTGCAACGTTACTAATTGTGTAAGATACTGTTGACCGTAAAATCGTAAAATCCTCAAGTAGCTTATCCAATTTCGTCCATCAACCAAACACAAAAAACTGAACAATTTTATTTATCCAATCAAACAAAAAATTAAACAATAACATTCATTCTATCAAACAAAAAATTAGACAATTAAGTAAAATTTGGATTGTCATATCCCATGTGACTTCGTCCTCTAATCAAAAAACCTAAGCGAAGGCAACCATGGTTTGGTCTTTGATCATCCTCGCCGTCACAGAAGGCTAAATGGGATATTAAGGATTTTGGTGCATCATATCCTACTAAATCCTAAACAGAGATAGGATAATATCAAAAGTTGTCTTAATCACGGTATATGATGGTTTCGGCCACAACGATTAAAAAAAGAAAGATCAAATATAAGAAACACATTATATAACCAAACAAATTGATTTATACTATAAAGCTAGAGCCTAGAAAGTATATCTAGCGTATTTGAGCAACCTGCGGAGCGGTTACACACCTTGTCGAGGGACCGCGAGAACAGATCTGCATGCATCATGGAAGGGTACTCAGTACTGGATTTGCAAGAGTGTATAGTTATATACTGCTGCGACGACGACGACGTCGAATCACGTGAGCGATGCGATTTGCAAATGGGAATCGCAGCTACAAAGGCGACGGCTCAGTCAGTGGAAGCAGCCTTCAAACCACGTACGGGTAACGGGACAAGTGTACGAACTGCTACAGCGCAGACACCTGCGCAGCCTCCACGCATGCACACCTCTGCTGTTCTATTTTGATTTCGAAAAAAACAGATTAATATCTGAACTGCCGTGAAAGTTTAAATAAAACATAAATAATAAAATAGTTTAATTAACCTCTAAAAATTCAAAAAAACAATTTACTGTGCAATTATTGTTGATGTGGTATGATGTAACAATGATTTTCGCTGATTGAAGAGTACAAGTGCCATAGATGTGGTCAAAGAGTTAATTTTTTTAGAAAACCCCTCGCCCATTCCCGCTGCGCCGCATGAAAGGTATTTGATAGAATACCCGTGGGGCAGTGTGCGCGTGTTGTCGGTGCACAGGAGGCCATTAGAGAACGAGCGGGACACTTTGTCATTTTATCGAACACCTTTTTTGTATTGGAGAAACAGTTTTTATTCCGTTTGTCACGTTAGCGTGCCACGTGTATCCATGTCAATGAAACCGCACATAAAGTTCCATAGTAAATTGGTTTTTGAATTTTGGGGGTTAATTAAATGGTTTTTTTAGTTTATGGGTTCTTTAAACTTTTGTGATAGTTCAAAATAGTAATTTGTACTTTTTTGATTTTATCCTAAACCTGTTTCTGCTTCTCGCTAGGTACCCATTGTCTCTAGTGCATTATTTTTCACTTCTAAGAACATCTCTACCACATTATCCTGGCACCAAGTTTAGAACCTTTTTGTTGGTAATGTTTGTAATGATTGGTTTTAATGACTGTCTAGAGTATTTATGATTAACCATTGAATTGTAGGAGCATTTATCTATTGTCCACTTTGGGTTTGGTTGATGGATAGGTGTTAACTTCTATCTTTATGAGTGGACATGAAAATTGAATTAAGATCAACAACCTGAATAGATGGAACTCAATTAAGGGTCCCTTTAGTTTGGCTTCCGGGAGCAGCTTTTGCTTCCTGGAAGCCAAAAGCCAAATCAAAGGGTATATTTCAAGTCAGTAACTTTTAGTAAAAACAGCTTTTGGTGCAGTGAAAATGTGAAAACTCATCCAGATCTGCTTTCTGCGGCTTTTGGCTTCGCAATCATACAAAATTTTATAAATTGACATTTCAAATTTCATACAACCATACAAAATTTCATAAATTGACATTTCAAATTTCATACAACCATACAAAATTTCATAAATTGACATTTCAAATTTCATACCATACAAAATTTCATAAATTGACATTTCAAATTACATACCATACAAAATTTCATAAATTGACATTTCAAATTTCATACAACCGTATAAAATTTTATAAATTGACATTTCAAATTTCATACAACCATACAAAATTTCATAAATTAACATTTCAAATTTCATACAACCATACAAAATTTCATAAATTGAATTTTTTACACAGCTCACAGCTCAAAGCAGCTTCACAGACATTTCAGCCAAACGACTTTCAGCTTTCTCACAGCTAACATCCCACAACAGTTTTTCCACAGCTCACAGCAGCTTTTTTCCACAGCCCACAACACCTTTTTTTCACAGTCATAGCTGTGACACCCCAAATTTTCAAACCAACAAAAATATTATTAAATTCAATTTCTTGGAATTATTATTTCTGAAAATACTTTTAATTCCCTTTATACCCTTTTTGAACTACAACATAGTGTAGATGACCAAACTAGGAGGTGAAAATTTTTGTATATGATCCTAAGACCAAAATATAATTTTGAGAATTTTTATAAATTTTTACCAGCCTTGGAAGTAGCCCTAATATTTTAATCTATTTCTGATATTATTTTTATTCAGAAAAGCATTAGAACAGTAATGGGCTCCCCTCCCTCCCTTCTCTCTCTCCCGGCCGGCCCAGCCCGTTACCCCGCGCACCCCTGGCTGACAAGCCGACCCCACCTGTCGGCGTCGATCCCCTCCCCTCGCGCGCGCACCCGACAACCCGGCCCCACCCGTCAGCCCCCTCTCCCGCGCACGTCGCTCCCGCTGACCACCTTGGCCCACCTGTCAGATTCGTCGTCTCCGCGAGATCCGCCCCCAAATCCCCCCCCCTCGCCGGCCGACGCAATAACGCGCCTCGGATCCGCTGCCCCCGACCCCCTCCCCTCAAATTGAGCCCGGCATTCAATCCCCCGCGCTCCGGTGACCGTTTCCCCCATTAAACCCCACCCGATTGCGTCCCGGTTCGATGAACCTGCATGTCGCCCGAACCTCGCCGGCGTTTAAACGCGTTAACTCCCGGCCACCGTAGACTACGCCCTCTCTGCCCCCCGCCGACGGTCCTATTTAAACCCCCTGGCCACCCGCATTTCACCCCCACGCCTACACGTCGCGAGAACGCACAGAACGCCCTCACTCCAAGCTTTAGCACTTTCCCTCTGGTTCGTCTCCGACCACCGCTCGCCGTCGCACCGGACCACCTCCGCCCGTGCCTTCGCCACCATCGTGACCGCCGGGACCTCCCCAACGCCGGCCACCACTCCGTCGACGAGAACCCTCGCCGGATCGCCGTCGCCGCCCAGAACCCGAACACCTCCACCGCCTCCGCTCGTCGCCGGCCTCGCTCCACCGACCTTTTCTCGCCGCCGAGGTACCCTCGTGATCCCCGTAGCATCCTCGTTCCATTTTAGGCCTTAGACTAGGTCGTCGTCGCTCGCCGTGGCCGCTGGCCCGCTCGCCGTCGTCGGAGAAGACGACCGGCACGGGTCGAGTACCCGTGCCGTGTCGGATTCACGCACGACCGTGCGATCTGGATCCGACGGTGATGGTTAATCCCCGCGTGCAGATTAATCTGATCCGTTAGATCTCGGCGAAGGGGTACGTTTTAATCCCGTGCGTCCGTTTGTTTTAAAACCCCGCGTTTAATCTCGTGCGTCCACGTGGTACCCCTTCGAACGTTTTAATCCTGGCCGTCCGTAGCCACTTACGCGTCCCGCCTCGCCCTCGCGCGTCGGATCTGGATCCGACGGTCCAGATCGACCTGGCGCACGCGCACAGTGCGCGGGTTCACCGTGGGCCTGGCTCACCGTGGACCCGAGGGGTTTAAAATTTGAAAATAAATTCCAGAAATGCTTTTAAACTTGTAAAATTCATATCTAATGCATTTGAACTCTAAAAATTACCATTCCAATTTCAGAAATTCATAAAATTATTCTCTACATATTTATGCAATAAAAACAGTAGGTTTACTTGGACATTTTCATGTTTATTTAAATAAATATTCAAATACCCTTAGGATTAAAATGCAAATTTAAATATTTAAACTTCAGAAAATTTACATATTTGTTCCTTTCTGTTTAAACATTAGAACCACAGAGTTTTCTCTGAATCATTCATATTAAATTAATTAGAAAACTTAATGTGGTATTATTCACACTTAAACACCCTTTTGTGAAAAACAATAATTCATTTTGATTCATTTTAAATTAATTGTGAAATAAATTTCAGAACCTTAACAACTGATTTTCTTTAAAATCAAACCAACTAAAACCCGCATGCTTGTTGTGTGATTTTACGTTGTATATATCGAATGTTGTATTTATTCTACTTTATTATTATTGAAAAGACTACGACGCCGTCGAGGAGCCGGAATACTTCCCGGAAGTCCCTCCCTCGCCTTTCGCTGAACAAGGCAAGTCACCAAATAATTCTTTTGAACATATTGGACCTATGTTTGAATTGATTATCGCTAAAACACATAGGTTATGTATATGCATTAGTCAAATGAACCCTTACATTATATTTATTTAGGATCCCCTGACCTTGATGTGCAACCCAAGCCATGCTATCTCGCCTAACCTCCTTGTCACCATATGATCAATGATATTAGTTAGTGTCCAAAGTATTGACATGACCGCTATAGGATAAAAATGAGTCGTAGCAAAATGGTTCTATTATATGATCCCAGTTACTTCTTAACCTTGGAAATTCTGTTGGTGATGAGTCATGGTTGTGAGTGTATGCATGGTGGGTTCCGGGTGCAAGCTAGGGCATTGGTCAGTCGCACCCGGGGCACTATAAGGACCGGTCTGAGGGATCCGTTGCAATACACTTACGTACTAACCACAAGTCTAGTGGGTAAGTCCTAACTAAGGTATGGGTTGTTCCAAACCGAGGCCACCATTTGGAGATGGGTCAAGTTGCACCTGCAGGTGACTTGTACCAATGTGGCGCAAAAGGGGGTGCGACGTTAGCCGGGATGCGGCCCGGCGCGCCGGCGAAACCTAGAGCGGGTGGTTATCGCTTGGAACATCTCATATTGAGGTTTTGGCACGAGTTCCCGTGAAATGGGTCATCTCGTTGAGATGAGTGCGTGCCTTGTGGGTACAGTAGTACATCTCTGATCAGAGTCTTAAATCTTTTCGAAAAGCCGAGCCCACGGTCAAGGGCGGGTTGCGTGACATCCCCCAGTTAGTTTACTTTGAATATGAATGTGCATGATGGATTGACATGTAAGGACTGTTGTGCGAGGAAGTAAAACGTACTCCTCGAGTTAGTTGATGTTGATGATGTTCATATTTACTTTTCGCATGATTAAAATATGATTACACTAAATGCCATAACTGCAACTGCTTTATTCCGCATTGTTAGCCTTTATCCTTCCTTGTTTACTATCCTGCATTACTATTTGCATTTGCGGTGGCTTGTTGAGTACTTTTTGTACTCATACCCGTTGGACCCCACAGAGGATGCTTATCTTGAAGACGGTCTGGAGTAGCGACCCAGTCGAGAAGAAAGATCCTGAAGAAGACGTTCGTCATGCCGCTGTTTATTTATCTTATTACCGTTTTTATTAAAACAATGTTGTAATAAATATGGTCTGCGTACCATGGATTTTATCGTATGTACGTTGTCGCATGATGAACCTCTTGTATTATTGTTTTTCTATGGAAATTCAATAATGTCTCGATTTTGTTAAATCGGGGCGCTACAAGATGGTATCAGAGCCGACTTGACTGTAGGAAGCCAAACAGACCCGCCTAGCCATTAGCCATAGGAAATTATTTCTTAAAAATCTACTTCATAAACTTTGTTCCTCTCCTCACTTTTATTCAACTTGCTGTTTTGTAGATGCCTGTCTACCAAGTCCACAGCTACTGCCGCCACTATGAGGGCTTCGTCCGGGAGCTCCGCATGATGCTCACCTTCCTCGGGTTCCTCTTCGAACCCGAATTCCAAGGAGTGTACCCCGACGAGTTCGTCGGGCCTTGTGACGTCTCCCTCAGCGTCCATGGCTCCGGAGAACATCTGCCGCCCTACACCACCGCACTTGGAGGCCCGACTTTCGACGTCGCGTGCCAACGAGTCGCCCTCCAGGCCCTCATGGAGTGAGGATGATCTACGACGATCGTCTTCAGAACTCATCCTTCCGGCTTGTGCCGAAGCGTACTCCCGGAGCCCACCGTAGCATCTACCTCGGAGTTCACTCCGTGCGTGATCCGGTCATGGCCCGGCAGTCGCGTCTTCTACAGGCCATGGACGATCTCCACACTGAGGCGGTGCTCGACGCCGACGAGCACCATGAGGCGGTTGCGTTTCTTCGTGAAGAAACGAAGAACCTGATCCAGCAGAACGGCGAGCTGCAGCGCAAGATCATGCAGCTGCAGAAGGACATCGCTGAGATGGTCCCTCTTCTTCCAAGGAAGAAGAAGCCCATCCGTGAGCCCCTCCCTCGCCCCAAGAGGATCCCGCCACGACCCTCCCCCCGCCAGGCCTTCTACCAGCGCCCCTACCCCACGCCCCAGCCTCGTCTCCGACTCCATCATCGAGAATTTTCTCGAGCCCACCATCTCTCTGGAGCCGCGCACTCGTGGTTCCGAGAGCACGGAGACCGCCTTCGGTGGCGAGTAGGCGTTAGGAGACGCGAATTTTAATAAAGATCTTAATTTTGTATGTGGTGCCGTCTGCAACGAGTTGGGTTGTAGACTGAATAAGAACTTGATTGTAATGAACATTTATACCACTCTATATACTTATGTGCTTGAATCTTATATGGTATTTTTGGTTGTATTATTGTTTCGTCATCTTTTGCTTTATCACTATGGATATTCAGAAGATGGCCGACCACCAGAACACCGGCTCCAACGACGGAGCAGGAGGAAGCCGAGATGCACCTGAGGGTGTTGTGCCCAACTGGGGTGCAACCGGCCCGCGCCAATCCGGGTCGCCTTCCGCCAACCACCCGACCTTGGCGGAAATGATGGCAAATCAGAACCATCTGATCACCGCCCTCCTCACCCAAATGCAGCACCAACAGGCTCAGTTGGACCGTCTGCAGAACGGGGAGCCCGCCCCTCGCGCACCAGCACCCGCGGCCGCTCCGCAGCTCTCCGAGTTCTTGCGCGTGCGCCCGCCCATCTTCTCGAGCACAACCAACCCGATGGAGGCCGGAGATTGGCTTCGCACCATCGAGAAGAAGCTCGACCTCCTCCCCTGCACCGACCGGGAGCGGGTGGCCTTCTCCACTCACCAGCTCCAGGGTCCCGCCGCTGAATGGTGGGACAACTACCGTGCGTCCCAGCCAGAGGGCCACATGGTGACTTGGGCGGAGTTCACCATCGCCTTTCGTGCCGCCCACGTCCCCGCCGGCGTCATCGCGGTGAAACAGCAGGAGTTCCGCGACCTGCAGCAAGGCAACAGGACTGTCATGGAGTACCTCCATGAGTTCAACCGCCTCGCCCGCTACGCACCGGAGGAAGTGCGCACCGACGCCCTCCGCCAAGCCAAGTTCCTCAGGGGACTTAAGGATGAGCTGTCCATCCAGCTCGTCGCCGCCGACTTCGCCGACTTCCAGCGGCTGGTCAACAAAGCGCTCATCCAAGAGACTGAGCAGAACAAGCTGGACCTCAAGAAGAGGAAGATGATCGCCTTCAAGCATCAACAGGCGAACTCTCAGAGGCCCCGCTTCGTCCCTCCGCCACCAGCGCCCGCCTACCATCCTCGGCCCGCCTACAGGCCACCTCACGCAGCCGGTGGATCCAACGCCGGGCATCCTCGCCCCGCTCCATCAGCTCCGGCCGCTCAGCCGACACCGGCCGCCAAGGCCCCAATCCTGAAGGATCGCCAAGGAAGGCCGATCATCTGCTTCAACTGCCGCAAGGAAGGGCACTATTCGCACCAGTGTCCTCACCCCAAGCAGAACCAAGGCGCAGCACCTCACCAGGCGGTTCGCGCCCGCGTCAACCACATCAGCGCGGAGGAAGCTCAGGAGGCTCCTGAAGTCGTACTCGGTACGTTTACTATGAATTCCGTACCGGCCGTCATATTATTTGACTCTGGAGCAACCCACTCCTTCGTCTCGGAAAATTTTGTGAAAACAAACAATCTGGACGTGCTCCCTCTATCCATTCCCATGGTGATTGCCACCCCCGGCAATAGGACCTCAGCTCGCTTCTACAGCCCTAAGGTTCAACTTGACATCCAAGGAGTGTTGTTTCGGGCCGAGCCTGTCCTCATCCAATGCACCGGACTCGACCTTATACTAGGTATGGATTGGTTGATGAAGCACAAGGGAGTGATCGACTGTGCCAACAAGTCCGTCACGGTGACCAGTCCTGAAGGCGTAACCGTCACCTTCCGGATGACCAGTCGCAAACCACTCGGAGCATCCCTTCGCTCAATAGCTCTTGAAGAAGTGCCAATAGTCAAGGAGTTTGCAGATGTTTTCCCCGAAGATCTGCCCGGAATGCCTCCCAAGCGGGACATCGAATTTAGAATCGAGCTTGTCCCGGGGACCACTCCAATCTCCAAGCGCCCATACCGAATGGCCGCCAATGAACTAGCCGAAGTCAAGAGCAACATCGAAGACCTAGAACAGAAAGGTTATATCCGACCGAGTACCTCACCCTGGGGTGCACCGGTTATATTTGCCATGAAGAAGGACAAGACCAAGAGGATGTGTGTGGACTATAGAGCCTTGAACGACGTAACCATCAAGAACAAGTACCCATTGCCTCAGATTGACGACCTGTTCGATCAGCTGAAAGGATCCTCGGTGTTTTCCAAGATTGACCTCAGGTCAGGTTATCACCAATTGAGGATTAGGGAAGAAGATATACCCAAGACTGCTTTCACCTCCCGCTATGGACTCTACGAGTACACTGTGATGTCGTTCGGACTCACGAATGCCCCGGCCTTTTTCATGAACATGATGAACAATGTATTCATGGAGTTCTTGGACAAGTTCATCGTGGTATTCATCGACGATATCCTCGTTTACTCCAAGACCAAGGAAGAACACGAGACTCACCTCCGTCTGACCCTCGGAAAGCTAAGGGAGCAGCAACTGTACGCCAAATACAGCAAATGCGAATTTTGGTCGTCTGAGGTGAAGTTCCTCGGCCATGTTATATCTGCCGGAGGGATAGCAGTGGACCCAACCACCGTCGAAGCGGTAACCAACTGGCTACAGCCAACGACCGTGACCGAGATCCGGAGTTTTCTCGGATTGGCCGGATACTACCGCCGATTCATCGAGAATTTTCCAAGATCGCCAAGCCTATGACCAGACTTCTGCAGAAGGAAGTGAAATTTGATTGGACTCCTGACTGCGAAGAGAGCTTCTAGACTCTCAAGAAGAAGCTAGTATCAGCCCCCATTCTGACTCTGCCAGACATCCGGAAAGACTTCCACGTCTACTGTGATGCCTCTCGCCAAGGATTGGGATGCGTCTTAATGCAAGAAGGGAAAGTGATATCCTACGCCTCCCGGCAATTGAGACCGCATGAGCTGAACTACCCAACCCACGACCTGGAACTAGCAGCCGTAGTTCATGCCTTGAAGATATGGAGACATTACCTTGTGGGAAACCGGTGTGAGGTCTTCACCGACCACAAGAGCCTCAAGTATATATTCACCCAACCAGATCTGAACCTCAGGCAAAGGAGATGGTTGGAACTGATCAAGGATTATGACTTGGGCATCCATTATCATCCGGGCAAAGCGAATGTGGTGGCAGACGCCCTTAGTCGAAAAGGGTACTGCAATGCCATCATGATTCAAGACCAGGCTCCCCTACTTTATAAAGAGATGGAAAGGCTAAACCTAGGGATCACCACTCGAGAGTACCTCGCTGCCTTGGAGTCTCGGCCTGTCTTAATAGACCAGATCCGAGAGAAGCAGAAGGAAGACCCAGACATCCTGGAGATCCAGCAAAACATGAGGAAGGGTAAAGCCCCTGGATTCTCCGAGGACGAACATGGCACCATCTGGTTCGGAAACCGAGTATGCGTGCCCAACCTACCTGAGTTGAAGACTCTCATCCTTCAAGAAGCCCACGATACTCTATACTCCATCCATCCCGGAGTACAAAGATGTACCAAGACCTGAAGGAAAAATATTGGTGGGTCAGCATGAAGAGAGAAATAGCTGAGTATGTGGCCAAGTGCGACACATGCCGGCGAGTCAAGGCAGAGCATCAGAGACCTGCCGGACTACTTCAACCCCTCAAAGTCCCTGAATGGAAGTGGGAAGAGATAGGAATGGACTTCATCACGGGACTGCCCAGGACCCAAGCTGGTCATGATTCTATCTGGGTGATCGTCGATCGACTCACCAAGGTAGCCCACTTCGTTCCGGTCAAGACGACTTACACCGTCGCCAAGTTGGCTGAGTTGTATATGACCCGGATCGTGTGCCTTCACGGAGTTCCTAAGAAGATTGTATCTGACCGCGGGAGTCAGTTTACCTCCAAGTTTTGGAAGAACCTTCAAGAGGAACTCGGCACCCGGCTGAACTTTAGCACCGCCTATCATCCACAGACCGACGGTCAAACCGAAAGGGTCAACCAGATATTGGAGGATATGCTTAGAGCTTGTGCTCTAGACTTTGGCGGAATGTGGGACAAGAACTTACCTTATGCAGAGTTCTCCTACAACAACAGCTATCAAGCCAGCCTGCAAATGTCCCCGTTCGAAGCACTCTATGGGCGTAAGTGCAGAACGCCGTTGCTCTGGGATCAAACCGGAGAATCACAACTGTTTGGGACTGACTTATTGAGAGAAGCCGAAGAGAAAGTTAAGATCATAAGAGACCGATTGAAGGCAGCCCAATCCAGGCAAAAGAGCTATGCCGACAACCGTCGAAGAGACCTAGCCTTTGAGGAGGGCGATTATGTCTACCTCCGAGTCACTCCCCTCCGTGGCACTCAAGGTTCAACATGAAAGGCAAACTAGCACCCCGCTACGTCGGACCTTTCCTGATCCTCCGACGACAAGGAGAAGTGGCATATCAACTGGATCTACCTCCATCCTTGGCAGGAGTTCATGATGTGTTCCATGTCTCTCAGCTGAAAAAGTGCCTCCGTGTACCCACCGAGCAAGCCGACCTTCAGCAGCTCAATGTCCAAGAAGACTTGACCTACATAGAGAGACCCGTCAAGATCTTGGAAACCAAGGAGAGAGTAACCAGAAGTCGCGTCGTCCGCTTCTGCAAAGTCCAATGGAACAACCATCCCGCCGAAGAAGCCACTTGGGAAAAAGAAGACGAGCTGAAAGCCCAATACCCCGAGCTATTCGAGTAACGTTCCAATCTCGAGGACGAGATTCTTGTAAGGGGGATAGGTTTGTGACACCCCAAATTTTCAAACCAACAAAAATATTATTAAATTCAATTTCTTGGAATTATTATTTCTGAAAATACTTTTAATTCCCTTTATACCCTTTTTGAACTACAACATAGTGTAGATGACCAAACTAGGAGGTGAAAATTTTTGTATATGATCCTAAGACCAAAATATAATTTTGAGAATTTTTATAAATTTTTACCAGCCTTGGAAGTAGCCCTAATATTTTAATATATTTTCTGGAATTATTTTATTCAGAAAAGCATTAGAACAGTAATGGGCTCCCCTCCCTCCCTTCTCTCTCTCCCGGCCGGCCCAGCCCGTTACCCCGCGTACCCCTGGCTGACAAGCCGACCCCACCTGTCGGCGCCGATCCCCTCCCCTCGCGCGCGCACCCGACAACTTGGCCCCACCCGTCAGCCCCCTCTCCCGCGCACTCGCTCCCGCTGACCACCTTGGCCCACCTGTCGGATTCGTCGTCTCCGCGAGATCCGCCCCCAAATCCCCCCCCCTCGCCGGCCGACGCAATAACGCGCCTCGGATCCGCTGCCCCCGACCCCCTCCCCTCAAATTGAGCCCGGCATTCAATCCCCCGCGCTCCGGTGACCGTTTCCCCCATTAAACCCCACCCGATTGCGTCCCGGTTCGATGAACCTGCATGTCGCCCGAACCTCGCCGGCGTTTAAACGCGTTAACTCCCGGCCACCGTAGACTACGCCCTCTCTGCCCCCGCCGACGGTCCTATTTAAACCCCCTGGCCACCCGCATTTCACCCCCACGCCTACACGTCGCGAGAACGCACAGAACGCCCTCACTCCAAGCTTTAGCGCTTTCCCTCTGGTTCGTCTCCGACCACCGCTCGCCGTCGCACCGGACCACCTCCGCCCGTGCCTTCGCCACCATCGTGACCGCCGGGACCTCCCCAACGCCGGCCACCACTCCGTCGACGAGAACCCTCGCCGGATCGCCGTCGCCGCCCAGAACCCGAACACCTCCACCGCCTCCGCTCGTCGCCGGCCTCGCTCCACCGACCTTTTCTCGCCGCCGAGGTACCCTCGTGATCCCCGTAGCACCCTCGTTCCATTTTAGGCCTTAGACTAGGTCGCCGTCGCTCGCCGTGGCCGCTGGCCCGCTCGCCGTCGTCGGAGAAGACGACCGGCACGGGTCGAGTACCCGTGCCGTGTCGGATTCACGCACGACCGTGCGATCTGGATCCGACGGTGATGGTTAATCCCCGCGTGTAGATTAATCTGATCCGTTAGATCTCGGCGAAGGGGTACGTTTTAATCCCGTGCGTCCGTTTGTTTTAAAACCCCGCGTTTAATCTCGTGCGTCCACGTGGTACCCCTTCGAACGTTTTAATCCTGGCCGTCCGTAGCCACTTACGCGTCCCGCCTCGCCCTCGCGCGTCGGATCTGGATCCGACGGTCCAGATCGACCCGGCGCACGCGCACAGTGCGCGGGTTCACCGTGGGCCTGGCTCACCGTGGACCCGAGGGGTTTAAAATTTGAAAATAAATTCCAGAAATGCTTTTAAACTTGTAAAATTCATATCTAATGCATTTGAACTCTAAAAATTACCATTCCAATTTCAGAAAATTCATAAAATTATTCTCTACATATTTATGCAATAAAAACAGTAGGTTTACTTGGACATTTTCATGTTTATTTAAATAAATATTCAAATACCCTTAGGATTAAAATGCAAATTTAAATATTTAAACTTCAGAAAATTTACATATTTGTTCCTTTCTGTTTAAACATTAGAACCACAGAGTTTTCTCTGAATCATTCATATTAAATTAATTAGAAAACTTAATGTGGTATTATTCACACTTAAACACCCTTTTGTGAAAAACAATAATTCATTTTGATTCATTTTAAATTAATTGTGAAATAAATTTCAGAACCTTAACAACTGATTTTCTTTAAAATCAAACCAACTAAAACCCACATGCTTATTGTGTGATTTTACGTTGTATATATCGAATGTTGTATTTATTCTACTTTATTATTATTGAAAAGACTACGACGCCGTCGAGGAGCCGGAATACTTCCCGGAAGTCCCTCCCTCGCCTTTCGCTGAACAAGGCAAGTCATCAAACAATTCTTTTGAACATATTGGACCCATGTTTGAATTGATTATCGCTAAAACACATAGGTTATGTATATGCATTAGTCAAATGAACCCTTACATTATATTTATTTAGGATCCCCTGACCTTGATGTGCAACCCAAACCATGCTATCTCGCCTAACCTCCTTGCCACCATATGATCAATGATATTAGTTAGTGTCCAAAGTATTGACACGGCCGCTATAGGATAAAAATGAGTCGTAGCAAAATGGTTCTATTATATGATCCCAGTTACTTCTTAACCTTGGAAATTCTGTTGGTGATGAGTCATGGTTGTGAGTGTATGCATGGTGGGTTCCGGGTGCAAGCTAGGGCATTGGTCAGTCGCACCCGGGGCACTATAAGGACCGGTCTGAGGGATCCGTTGCAATACACTTACGTACTAACCACAAGTCTAGTGGGTAAGTCCTAACTAAGGTATGGGTTGTTCCAAACCGAGGCCACCATTTGGAGATGGGTCAAGTTGCACCTGCGGGTGACTTGTACCAATGTGGCGCAAAAGGGGGTGCGACGTTAGCCGGGATGCGGCCCGGCGCGCCGGCGAAACCTAGAGTGGGTGGTTATCGCTTGGAACATCTCATATTGAGGTTTTGGCACGAGTTCCCGTGAAATGGGTCATCTCGTTGAGATGAGTGCGTGCCTTGTGGGTACAGTAGTACATCTCTGATCAGAGTCTTAAATCTTTTCGAAAAGCCGAGCCCACGGTCAAGGGCGGGTTGCGTGACATCCCCCAGTTAGTTTACTTTGAATATGAATGTGCATGATGGATTGACATGTAAGGACTGTTGTGCGAGGAGGTAAAACGTACTCCTCGAGTTAGTTGATGTTGATGATGTTCATATTTACTTTTCGCATGATTAAAATATGATTACACTAAATGCCATAACTGCAACTGCTTTATTCCGCATTGTTAACCTTTATCCTTCCTTGTTTACTATCTGCATTACTATTTGCATTTGCGGTAGCTTGTTGAGTACTTTTTGTACTCATACCCGTTGGACCCCACAGATGATGCTTATCTTGAAGACGGTCTGGAGTAGCGACCCAGTCGAGAAGAAAGATCCTGAAGAAGACGTTCGTCATGCCGCTGTTTATTTATCTTATTACCGTTTTTATTAAAACAATGTTGTAATAAATATGGTCTGCGTACCATGGATTTTATCGTATGTACGTTGTCGCATGATGAACCTCTTGTATTATTGTTTTTCTATGGAAATTCAATAATGTCTCGATTTTGTTAAATCGGGGCGCTACAATAGCTCAACCAAACACACCCTAAAATAATATGTCCATATTGCAATGATTACATGTTTTATATGTTGAAAGATATATCAATGTTAAGGTCCATTTTGAGACGTGCAGGTTCAGTATATCTGCTTTGGGTAAGCTATGAAAATTTGGAATTAATTTATGATTTTTTTTTGCTTTCTGTTTTTAAATATTGGCTTTTAGACCACTAAAAATATAAATATAAAAATATCTGTTATTCCTCGTTGATTTGGTCGTATGTATGGCTCAGGAGTCACGTCAAAAAATTTACAGTACTTAAGAAGTTACCGATAATTTTAGTATTAGTTTTGGTATCTCTCGGTTTGGTTGCACAATGTAACAAATACATATATTTCAGGTTTTCATTCCTGTCACTAGGTAACAAATACAGGAATCAGGGTTTCCTAATACTCATCTTTAAACACTTTTTGCAACATGCATGTCTTATTAAAACTTAAAAAAACTAGTGGAAAAAACAAGAAAAAGAATACATAGTACACGTTTTGTTTGCATAAATTGTTTTGTTAAAAACCTCAATACGAGAAACTTCAATAAAACACATTTAAAGAAAAAAAGACATTGAATTAATTTATGTATGGTACTTAGTTTTTAACTATGATTTAATTCTTTATATCAATGTTATATGAAATGATTCTCTAAGTTTAATCATCCCGATCCACTAACACATCTTTCAAAACTATATACAAAGAAAAACTTAATTGATAAATTCATAAGATTTTCGTATAATTTGTTATACATCACATTTATTTTATTTATCTTATGTAATTTATGAGCATAAAAGAATTTAAGATTTATATGATTTGTTAAATTAGTTTTCACATATCTCGATTACGCTTCACGACGCAAGTGACATTATTGTCATGAATTATAATGAATTATAGTGAGGTGTTGACGTGATTTAAACCACACGACTAATAAATAGGGTTAATCGTTCTTCTAGCATAGAAAAAACTCATCACAATAACTTGTGTTATATATATGTGTTATATAAAATGAGATTGAACATAAGAAGGCTTAGGGTGCATTTGGTTGTGTTTTTAAAATGAAACTGAACTAAAGGAGTTTATCAAACGAGAGAACAAACTGGCTTCTCTTGTGAAAAGTAGATTTTTTTAAGTACAAATTTGAAAGAAGTTTAAAACCTTGCTTTTTAGTATAAATTGAATAGCATGGATTTAAGGTGTCTTGATTGATCTAACATTATTATGACGTATATTGCATTACACAATTTCATTCGTAATAGTAACTTGAGAGACAAGGAGTTTGAGAGATATGACACAAATGAGGAGTACATGCCTAAAGCATCAAGACAAACAACACAAAAGCAAAAGGGCGACGAGGTGGAAGGAGAGAACAAGATTATCATAAAACATCATTCGTGACAGGATAGCTACGGCATTGGTTAGTGCGATAGTTATATGAGATAACTATGTGGCCCGGTTACTTTAAGAGTTAAATTATGCACTTTTTATTTATCTAATATATTTTCTAGTTATTTAGTTACATCAATGTTGATTGTTTTATATTTATATATATGTATGTAATATTATAATGATGAAAATTATATTAATTATAAAAAACAGTCAACTCACAATAATTTTTTTACACTAATTTCAACCAAATAACTTTTAATAGCTCACAATAATTTTTTCGTAAAAGAACCAAACACACCTCGACCGATGACACATCAACTGTACTGTATTACCGTGCCTAGACAAAAAAACTCCGGTCGATAACTTTGCCAACCTGGGATCGTGCATTGCGATTAGGGCTGAAATGATCATTTTCGTCCGGTCGTGATTACTGGTAAATCCTATGATCTAATTGCAATGTTCTTCTTAAATAGTTCATGAAAGTTTGTTTCACTTGGCTATAATAGATTCAAAATGGATAACGTTTTTGTTGGAAAAACTTCATGCAGTCGTGCCACAGGGGTGTATTTGACAAAATTCTAGTTGTCAGACTCTGAATCCAAATCAAGTGCTTCGAAAAATAGGCTAGGGCGTAGAGTGGAGTTTTGCTCCACTTCAAGAAAGTCAAAAAAATTATTCACAAATATCACTGAACTATCACACCCGCATCTCCCTTAAAGTTGAAACCAATTTCAAGAACAGCTCAACTCAATCAAACACTTTGATCTACTCTAAATTACACATGAATTTAGAGCTTCAATCTAAATTTCAAGATCTGAAGCTCCATCAAACAGATCGCCACCCTTGAATAGTAGGAGAGACATCCTTTAGCTTCACTGTATGTGTGTTTTTTTCTATTTTTTTCTCTTTGCTTGGATCCCTCCTCAAAAATATCTTCGTCTTTATTTTTTTATCTTATATGTACTATTTTAAAAAAATAGTGATGGTGAGTCTGTCACCACTTTCACTTCTCAAAGTAAACCAAAATTCTTCAGCTTCTCTCATCTCTATTTGTATGATCTCTATTTGTATGGTATTATTTTAATATTGTAAATTTTTTATCATTACTATTTACGGCAATATATATATATATAAATAATATAACCATTAAATTTGGTTTCCATATGCCCTTATCTAGAATATGATAAAATAGCAAATACTATTCAAATGCTGGAAAAAATCTTTTTCTTCTGACTTGGTTTGTTTATTTGCTAGTTTATTGATGACAAATTGCAGAGCAGCCACACCATGTCACCACTCCCACAAGCCTACAACTACAAGGCAGCCCCCTCTTCCTTACCCTCACTCATCTATGCAGACAGTACCCACACTGCTGCTACACTCACTATCACTTTTGTAAGAGTACTGCCATATCTAATAATTGCATCCTTCTCCTCTGCATTTCTCCTTGATTTGGTTTTGCTTGTTCCTCTAAAGATCACCAACCACCTATAGCAGCACCACACTACCTCCTCCTTTCTCCCCCACCAAAAATCCAGGCTTCTATCAGGATCAGATTAAGCACCACCCACTTTTTTAGTCTTCACCTCCAAAACAATCCAATCTTTACCACCACATTGTTCTCAAATCCAATCTTTTGGGTCCAATTATCCCACTAAACCCCACTTTTCATCACTCCACACTGTCATAAATCCACTCCTCTTCTCAAAGGCCAGCCTTTCCCAGGGCATCATCCTCTGCAAAATCCAATCTTGGCCACTTTGATTGCCCATTTATTCCCTGCAAAAATTACAGCCTTTTGTGTCCAATTCCATGAGGAGAGCCAGTCTTTAGCGATTTGTTCTAATAAAAAATCCGATCTTTGTCACCCAATTTTGGTCGGAAGGAACCCAGCCGGAGATCCGCCATTCTTGGTTGAGCCAATAAGCTCTCTCCCATGTCGGACTCGGAGCTGTCCCAGAGCACGGTGGTATTCGGGCTCCACCTGTGGGAGCTCGTCGGCATCGGTGTCGGCACCGCCTTCGTGCTCCTCCTCGTCCTCCTTTCTCTGCTGTGTCTCCTTGCCTCCCGCCGTCGTCGCCGCCGACGGGTCCCGGCCACCCCCGTCCTCCACCTCACGACCGTCGCACCCAATGCTTACCCCAAGCACCCCACCAAGCCACCCAAGGACATCCAAGAAGTGCCCTCCCGCGCCGCGGCGGCTCCCGCCGCCGCGCCCAAGACGCAGCCTGCGCAGGTGCTCCAGGCGCCGCCGCCGGACTCCATCCAGATCGAGACCGGCAAGGAGCACCGCATCACGTTCCCAGAGCAGCCGCCACCCTACCACCAGCGGAGCGGGGGGCCTTCTTCGCGTGGCGGCAGCGGGGAGAGCCGCGGCGGCGGCGGGGAGCCCGGCGTGCCGGAGGTGTCACACTTGGGGTGGGGGCACTGGTACACGCTCAAGGAGCTGGAGGCGGCGACGGCTATGTTCGCCGATGAGAAGGTGATCGGTGAGGGCGGCTACGGCATCGTGTACCACGGCGTGCTCGAGGACGGCACGCAGGTCGCCGTCAAGAACTTGCTCAACAACAGGTAACCGTGCTTCCCATAAACTGAAGTAAACCAAACTTAGTAGAGTGCGTGTTAAATTGGGTCTCTTTTTAGAATGCTTAGGTTGAAGGCTAAGGAAGATGTATAGTTTCTTGAGTGTATAAGCATTACTGAATGGAGACATTAACAATCCAGATGGTGACATTGCCCAACAACTTGATAGAAATGATCATGCGTGATCCATACTGAACATTTTCTTATGATTCTCATGTTTGCTATGGAAGCTGTCATTTAGAGGCTGACATATATGTCATATGTAGTCTGCATTGGTACTGGTGTTCTCTGTGTTGCCAAATCTAGTAAAATTTGATGCTTGCTTTGTTAGGGGGCAGGCAGAGAGGGAATTCAAGGTTGAAGTGGAAGCAATTGGGCGGGTGCGACACAAGAACCTGGTTCGGTTGCTAGGATACTGTGCTGAGGGCAACCAGAGGTAACTTATTGAATAGCATTAGTGCTTATTCAAATCAAGGAACTCCAGAATTGAGTAGCTTTTAACATAATCCTTTTCTGTATGAATGAATCCTTTTCAGGATGCTTGTGTATGAATATGTCAATAATGGAAACTTGGAGCAATGGATCCACGGTGATGTTGGTCCTGTAAGCCCTCTTACGTGGGATATGAGAATGAAGATTATACTAGGAACAGCTAAAGGGTAAGCATTTTTCCAGCTCATTAATGTAGACTTTAAACATATTTGTCACGCTGTTACATCATGCAGCTTAATGTATTTGCATGAGGGACTTGAGCCAAAGGTGGTTCACCGTGATGTCAAATCGAGCAACATCCTCCTTGACAAGCACTGGAATGCTAAGCTTTCTGATTTTGGGCTAGCAAAGCTTTTGGGTTCAGAGAGGAGTTATGTCACGACCAGAGTTATGGGGACATTTGGGTTAGAAATTACTACACTGCTTATAATTTCACAATTCTATGAGACAAACATGAAAATCAGTGTTTATGCATCTCTTGTTATTCGCAGGTACGTTGCTCCAGAGTATGCTGGCACTGGCATGCTTAATGAAACTAGTGATGTCTATAGTTTTGGAATTCTTATCATGGAAATAATATCTGGTCGAGTACCAGTGGATTACAACAGGCCACCAGGGGAGGTTAGTAATGGTTATGCCTCATTATACCAACACTAAATCAAGAACTTGTCAAATGCTTCTACTAAATCTGTGTATCAATCCTTTCAGGTTAATCTTGTTGAATGGCTGAAGACCATGGTTAGCAACCGAAATTCTGAAGGGGTTTTGGATCCAAAGATGACCGAGAAGCCTACTTCTAGAGCATTGAAGAAGGCTCTGTTAGTGGCTCTGCGATGTGTAGACCCAGAAGCTCGTAAGAGGCCAAAGATTGGGCATGTTATTCACATGCTTGAAGTTGATGATTTTCCCTACAGAGATGTAAGTCAATGTGGCATGTGGCTCTTTTTATCTCGTGTAAAGTGCCCATCATTCCATGATGAAAATTGCCAGCACCATTTGCAGTGTTTTTGTTGCCCCTTTATGTACAGTTGTTTCCCAAGCAAGAATAACATCATAGTGATCATGTTGAGTTTTGTACTCGTTGTTTGTTTTTATATTTTATTTCTGCATATATTTGAAGGCCCCTTTTGGTTCATTGCAAAATTGTTGACTGTTTTACATGGACAACAATGATGGTTCCAAAATCTCCATTCACCAATTTTGAGTTGCTCTATCATTGTCCCAGTAAATTTTGTATTTGAATGCCTTTATTCCAAATCTTTAAGAATGGACAGAATTTATTTATATGATTTGTTTAAATTATGTTTTTAATCCTTATTATGACATCAAAATTGTGTAAATTATAATGATATCTTGTTGTCATTCTTTTTGCCAGGAACGTCGAGGTGGCAAACCTCCAGGTATAACAAAATCAGGAGAAATGCCGTCAAGTGAACCTGGTGATAGTAGTGGGAACAATACGCCAAAAGAAACACCAAAAGGTCAACCCAAAGAAGAACCTTTCAAGTGGAAAAATCAAGCAGCCTAGCTATATTAGTAAAATGGTGATTCTTCTGAATTCAGTAAAACTGTGAATTTTCTGAATTCCACCTGATCAAGAAACTGAATGCTGCAAACTTGCAAACAGCTCATTTGCTTCCCAGCAGTTGGGTCAGGGTGTAGAGCCATGGAATGCACCAATGGAGGTCATAATAGCGTCTGTACATTGTTGGATTAGTATGTTAGCCATAGAAATTTTTTGGTCGGTTTATTTGGTTATATTTATGTATGTAAGAGGGAATTCTTGTATGACAAAGGCATGTTACTCTTGAGGTAAAGCTGAGCAGTGCTTAGATGAAACCTTTCCTGTAGCATTAGCCCAATTACCTAAACCTACCTTCTGCTGTCTGTGTGTGCCATTTGCTCATCATATAGCGCACATTATCTGATGATTTCTGATTCATACTTGTCACAGAAAGTGTGATAATTTTCAACACTTCAGACTAAATCCTCAGCTGTGTGCCTGCATCTGTGCTACATGAACAGATTGCCAGAGACTGCATTGCACAATGGACATCGCTATAATTGTATTTGCTGCTTCCACCTGGAAGAGAAAGGGAAAGTTGGTTGTCATGTGATGGCCTGATGACTGACCTACCTGGCACTGATAGATAGCACACAGCCCAATCACAAGATCTCATTATTCTCCAGAGTAGCTGCTGACTGACGGACTGTTGCAAACTCGGATTTTCTCCAGAGTAGCAGCTCCCACCACCAGCAGCAAACCAGACCTGCAGTGCTTAGGGTCCAATTAACAGGTTACAGTGTTGCAAATGGCATCTGAGGTATAGTAGCAATCAAGATTAGATGTGACTAATGTGACAGTGACCAACGAACAGACTAGGGCTACGTAGGTAGGGGCCTTGTATCTTTCTGGATGAAGAGATACAGATGGTAGCTGGGCCAACTGAGAGCTCAGCTTCGCCTAATTATAGCCTCCGGTTGCCCTCGCCGTCGTGGCCTGCCGTACCGTCCGTGACGCCGGCCGGCGCCGACGAGTCGCGGTCCACGCGGACGCTGCACCTTCGTTTAGTTTGTTGCGTTCGTCTCCGGCTCACGCTTGTGATGGCCATGGTTACCTGAGGATGGCAGCATCCGCTCAGGTGCATTCTCCGTGACGTGCAGAGTTTCTTCCTGCTCTATCTTAGCCATGATAAATTACAAACACGTTCATCAATCCTCACGGAGCTGGCTTGCTCTGGCCAATGCTGTCCCAAGATAAGTACATCACTCCGTTTTATAGTATTACAAAATAGAACTAGATTTGCCATTCTTTCCTACACCATAATAATTTTCATGGTTTGTTAATATGTTATCAATGTGTTACCGATAGATGAGAATCACCATGATCACTGTCATAAGCAATTTTTAAAAATTATAATGACATGTGAGTAATTTTTCTTAGTATTATAATGAATCTAAACAATACCACTGTTAAATTTGTTATCTATCAAATATTAAATTTAATTGTAGGTTACAATATTTATATGAACAAATGGATTGACATTGTTTACTGGATTATATATTTTTAAGTTTTGGATTTTGCTGAATTACTTGACTTTGACTAGTTGCAACTTGCAAGCAACCCTTCAACAAAAAAAAAAGTTGCGCTTGTCAAGCACACACAATCGCAGCCAGGTGCGTGCGTGTAGTGTTGTTCTATGTACACGTGCGTCTTCCGTGTAATTCGTTAAGGGAAACTTTATTTTATTAATCTATTATTAGCTTTTATTTTATATTATAATCCTTTTATTTTTTCTAAGTTAAATTACTTAATTTTAAGTTAAACTAGTTGAGTGTTCGTACATCGCAACAAGAAAAAAAAATTACAACATTAAAAAACATCATACAAATAGCGATGAGCAAATGTAAATTTGAAAATTTTAAAGTGGTGGTGGCAGACTCACCACCACTAGCTTCTTTTAAATTAATATAAATTACTTTAATTTTGACTAATTTTGTACAAAAATATATCAACAATTATAATATTAAATTGATTTTATTAAATATATCTTAAAGCATGTTTTAAAATATATTTATTTGATATTATCTATATTATTATAGTTTTATAAACTTAGTTAAAGTTAAAAAATAAACTAGAAAATAAAACAACAACTAAAAATTGCACTAGAAAAAGATTCCAGCGTGTGATATTATGGAGGGCCCAAAAAACATAAGACTAGAAAGAAAAGCCCAAATGGCATACAAGCAAGCCCAATTAACTGGGCCTAGAAGCCCTAAACCCTGCAAGCCCAGCCCGTCCACTTTGACAATTCTACCCTCCCGGGTGCCCCGCTAACCCTAAGCCGCCAGCGACTATATAAAACCTTACCCATGTAGAGCCGCTAGTGTTCTCCGGTTTTCTCCCACGCGCCGCCCCCGCCTCCTCCACGACCTCGGCGCCCGGCGCAAGGAGCTCGTCCGATCCACTCGGCGCCCGCCATGGTACGCGAGCTTACGAAGCTGACTCATATGTTCCTTGATTGGGTCTCGTGCTGTGCTGGTGCCGGCGCCGGTGCTAATCTCTCTCGCGTTCTCTCTGCTTGTTACAGATCATCCCCAAGAAGAACCGCGATGAGATCTGCAAGTACCTCTTCCAAGGTCAGGAATTCTTGGCCCCTTGCACTTCGTAGTCGTAGTAGAAAGCCTTGTATTTAGTGGGGATGCTTGTTTTGCAAAACGAGAAGATCCCTAATTCTAGAGACAAAAAACACAGTGCTGCTGCCGGAACGGTTCTTCTCTTGAACAGGAAGACGCTTGGCATATGCGTAGGACTTAATTTGTTGTTGAAATTTGTCATCCTAGGAACCTGAAACAGCGGGGTCGCTATTATGTTTTGGTGAAATTTTGTGCATTCAGTTAACTTTGGTTGTTTCGGTACTTTTGTGTTGTTAAATTCTGTGTATCATGAAAGTGAAATTAGTTTGGTTGTTTTGCTTCTAGGGTTTTGTTAAATATTATGTCTATATCAACAGACAGAAAAGTTAGGGCTGGTTGTAGGAACTAGATTGATACAAATTTTCCACGCCAGGAATCATGAGGAGATTGTTTGCCTGTTAAATGTTTCTAACTTGGTGTATCTGTTGTTGCAGAGGGGGTGCTGTATGCCAAGAAGGACTACAACCTGGCGAAACACCCTCAGATCGATGTGCCAAACCTGCAGGTGATCAAGCTCATGCAAAGCTTCAAGTCCAAGGAATATGTCAGGGAGACCTTCTCCTGGCAGTACTACTACTGGTACCTCACCAATGACGGTATTGAGTTCCTGCGCAACTACCTTAACCTGCCATCTGAGATTGTGCCTGCCACGCTCAAGAAGTCTGCCAGGCCACCTGGCCGTCCATTTGGCTCTGGCCCACCTGGTGACCGCCCAAGGTACATATCTATCTTCTTGTAAGGCTATCTGGAATTGCATTCGAGTTGCATGTTCTGTAATGTGACCAATAATCATGTGATCTGTCACCTACGTCACGAATGTTGGGAACACTTTGTCGCTACTAATATGATTGAGAAAGACCTGAATGTTCTTAAATAATAATTAAGGTCGCTGATTTTCTTCCCTTGTTAGATATTTGGTTAGTGATGTTGAGGTGGGAATATTGTCTCTCTACTCTTAAGTGATTATTGGAACCGACTTTCATTAGGTTGCACAGTACCATATATGTTTGTGTTTAAAGAAGACAATGAGATTGATGTATCCAAAATCGTATTGATGTGTTTTGATGAAGACGCTAAGTTGCTGCTCTTTTTATATTTTGCTTGATTAATTGGAGGCTGACTCTGTAAGTGTTACTTCTGTTTACTTGCATTGTGTGTAGGGGGCCACCTCGCTTTGAAGGTGACAGGCCAAGGTTTGGTGACAGGGATGGGTACCGTGGTGGTCCTCGTGGTGCTCCTGGTGACTTTGGCGGTGAGAAGGGTGGAGCTCCTGCTGAGTTCCAGCCATCTTTCAGGGTAATCAACTGCATGTCCTCAAAATGCTTATGCTGTTTTTGTCTTCTGATGTTGCATATCAACTTACTATATGATACAGAACAAAAACCATCCATTTGGATACTTCCTGAAATGAAATTACATTTTGTTTAACCATGAACTTGCAAGATCTAGCAGAATTATCTCCTGTTTGTTATTACCTCCAATGTCCTATATATTTGGTGTAGCGCACGGATCTGTTTCTTACCTAAGGCCTCAAAAGTATGCTATTGTAGTTCCAGGCTTAATTGGTGGGATTCAGCGACTTTTCATACTTCATACTTCTCTTTGGTGCAAAATTTCTTGACAACCTTGTAATTTTGCTTGAGAAAGGACCTATTGTTTTATAATTGAAACCATGCCAAAATACCAATTCTAACGTACTGCCTGATGTTTCAGCAATATTGAAAAAATAATTGAAAGGCAGGCACTTGTACTATAATTGATTTTGATGACATGGCATGCTGATTGACTTCAATTCCATCTTAAAATTTTGCAGAGCTCTGGTGGTAGACCTGGCTTTGGACGTGGTGGTGGCGCTGGTTTTGGCTCTGCCCCTACCTCTTCCTCCTTGGAGTGAACTTCCCTTAAAGTTCGGATATGTTTTCCTTCGCATGAGACATTTAATTTTGAAGGACAGTTATATTATGTAGCAGTGATGTTTGCAGAATCTACCACTGTTGACATATTCTAAAATTATGCTATCTTGATACCTCGCAGTACAATAGCATTTGCAATCGTTTTAAGAGCACGTTAATGCTTTCCACATGTCTGAAATTATCTTTTGCTGATGAAAAAAACAATTTTGTGAATGTTGCCTGCGTGAATTAGTTCTGTAGCCGTGCTATATTGTTGAAAGAAAAGGTTAGGTGATATGGACGGATGCAGAGATCTGTGATCAGCTAGATGCTCATGCACACAACAAATCAATTCTGAATATATTATAGTTTAGAGCCAACCAATCTCAAATGTTTGATTTACACAGCAAGGCTGGTTCTAAGCTGTTTCTCGGAGGCAATTGCAATCAACCTGCAACAAAATTTGGTATAGAACGTAATGGCTGAACGTTCCTGACCTATTATGTGCTTTCACAGGCTTAAAAGTAGAGCAGCCAGTGTACATGGCACAAGTACGAGCTGCTGCCATTGCAACATCGTCGGTGGCCGCCATGTTGTTGCGTCTGATGTCGTGTTGTAGATGCCTTTGGGCGTGCCGTTGTGCGAAGGAGACGTGCATGTACCATTGCCCTGCACAAGCAAAGACATCTGTAAGATCGAGTTTCAGAGCCAAAATCGGAGTGGATTAAAACGGCCAGTTGCAAATGCATTAGAGACGAGGTTTCTTTGCGAGGCATTACATTGCAAGCAGATATGCTTCCACATCCACAAATCAGCCCACCGTTGGCCATGTCCGTTGCTTCAGCTGCACCACCTCTGTCGCTTCTCTGCATGATTTTGTAAACAAGATAGTTCAGAATTCAGAACCTAGATCTTTAGATAGCAAACTGCAAATCATGCGTGTTCATCATCTGACCTTGTAGAAATCGACAGCGATGAAGTTAGCCCATCTATCGGCGGACAAGTCATGGCAGGTGGTGAGCATGTCCAGCAGCTGCGCCGAGTTGTCCTTGCACGCCATGGGGAAGTTGGGCAGGTCCCTGAAGTAGTTCACCAGGACCAGGGACCTCGAGAGGTCGTTCATGGCGGGCGACTCGGCGCGGTTCGGGCACCTCCCCTTAACCATCCCGTTCGTCCCATCTGCACATTTTCACACGCGCTCGCCGGCGTCAGAGACGAGAAACGACCCAACCCAGCGGCAGACGAGCGGCGTCGGCGAATTCCGTACACTGGCTCTCGACGACGTAGCGCCACTCGTAGGGGATGCCCTCGGAGGCCTCCTTGGCGGGCTTGGAGGTGAAGACGAGGAGGCGGTGGCTGTCGCGGACCATGTCGCTGAGGCGGGGCCAGTCGCCCCCGCTCTTGGGCATCCGCCACGCCGGGAACAGGTACTTGGTCAGGCCGGAGGCGTTGAGCACGCGGGTGAGCCCCATCGGCGACTCCACGTAATCCTCCACGAAGATGGTCACCACCTCAGACGGGTTCGTCGTCAGAAACCGCTCGATCTCCCCGAGCACCTCCACCGCCGGAACCTGCTTGCTCCTCCAACACGGCGACGACACTGTCAGCTCGTCTTCCCCGACCGATCAGTAACTACTAACAGCAAAAGACTACTTCTTTTTCCCCCTTACGAATGCGGTGAAGTTCTGGCAGGCGCCGCCGAAGGAGTGGCAGAGCCAGACGTCGTTGCGGAAGTCGTACATGTCCAGCATCAGCCCTCGCACGCCGTTCTGCATGTCGCCAAGAAGACGCTAGGTTAATTTGCAGCATTTGAGTTTTGACCATTGGCAGGCGGTCGAGGTTTCCCTCAGATATTCTCAACCACCACACGTATCCTAGATTCCTAGGTGTCTATCACCGTGGTTGATGAGAGTAGTGGCCGTGGTAGTCTGGTAGAGATGGCACGGCGGAATAATGGACGTCCCAACCGACTGAGAATTTGCAATCCCTAGGGTGTACAAATCACGGGGGGCGAGATGGACAACTGGACAAGGACAGCCATGGGGACTTGAGCAGCAAGCTGCGTGAGCGCCGGACACGCGGACATATTCCTTCTTCAAGCAATCGGACATCAGGACATGTGTGTGGCGCGGCCGACACTTGTTGCGTCCACGGGATACCCTCTCTGAGCCCACCTGGAGGGTCTAATTATTGGCGTGGCTCATGGTGGTGGGCTCCCTCCGACGTGGCAGGTCAACGACCAGCCGCCGGAGGAGGAGGAGGACGACTTACGTTGAGCTGGTCGGTGATGGTGTCCTGCTGGTTCCAGGCCGTGGCGATGGTGGTGCCCGTCCGCGACCGCGCGCCCAGCCGCGCGAACGAGTTGTGCGTCGTCAGCCACGCGTACCGGTTGAACGGCAGGTCCCTCGCCTGCATGCACGCCGCCGCCGGGGTGAGTCGCTGTCGCTCCGAGCCTCCGACGGATTGGCAGCAGCCGCGCGCGCGCGTGTTCGGCGGAGAGGGAGGAGACTTACCTTGGTCTGCGGGTCGACAGGGGTGACGCGGGTGCAGCGCGGGCGGACGTTGCCGTCGGCCACGCACGTCTCGCAGTGCAGCCCGCCGTCACAGTTCTGGTCCGCCACGCACGTCTCACCCACCTGCACGCCGCGCGACAAGCCCACGATTTCAGCCACCGGCACCCCAGCACCAGCAGCACCGCTCCAAAACTACGGCTCAACTCACGCGCATACCTTTCGGCCCGACACGGAGAGCGAGGAGCAGAACAAGGCGACGGCGACTATGACGATCCGTACCACCGGCGACGGCAGCGGCGCCGCCTCCTGCCTCTTCATTCCCATCTCCTCCCGCTCCCTCTCCGGCCTCCAGGCCTCCGCCCTCGCCGCCCTCTCTTGCTCTGCTTTGGGTTGGAGCACCCGCCACCCGTTGCTGGAGACGCCAAGCAACGGGGCAACACAGCAGAGCAAGGGAAGGAATGCTTTACCCCCTCACTTCGGCTTGCATTCAAAGGCCGGGCACTCCAAGCCGTCGCCGTCGCCGTCGCCGTCACCTGCTTACGTGGGTGGTATCCGCTTCGTCTTTCCGCCTCTCGAACCTTGTTCGATGCCTCGTTGGCGATGCAACGGCGCGTCTCTCTCGCCCCACCGCGGTGGGCCTCGCCTGTCAGGGCAAGGGGACCGCCGGCGGTACGGACGTCGAGGCAGTGACCGTTGCGGTGTTCCGGCCTCCCCCGGCCGGTCGAGGAGCGGAGCTAGCAGGGTTTGAATTGGGCAAAACACTAAAGATCACGACATTTATATTATGGGGGTACGGACTATAAACCACGTATATAATATACTGAAAATTGGCTTGACAACTACGATAAACTAAATCAATAATAAACACTCAATCTAGATACGTATATATCAAAATAATTTATATCACATTCTAAACACTATCGAATCAATATAATTTCTAGCGAATAATGATAAAATAGAATAAAAATAGAACTTGTTCCATCTAGGCAAGGTAATAACTAGCAAACGTCGCCACACTGCCATGCCAACCACCAAGGTGGTGGCCTACACCCTATGAGCAGGATGTGCTCAATAAATTACATTGGATCATACCA
Source organism: Zizania palustris (assembly GCA_019279435.1). NCBI lineage: Eukaryota > Viridiplantae > Streptophyta > Magnoliopsida > Poales > Poaceae > Zizania > Zizania palustris. Next base: position 5,583,491 of record JAAALK010000285.1, read on the forward strand.
ATAAAATATCTTCTATAGAGGATCAACGCACTCAGGTAGGCAACTTTCACAGTTACCACTGAGATCAAATCCATATAAGCAAGTTTGTGGAACCTTTATAATAAATCATAGAATAGTACATAATACTATCATGTAATAAGAGAATTTCTTATTTTTTTAGGAGCTTATTTAAAAGACTAAAAAACTGTAATAGAATTATATGAAACATATACTACTTTTTTAGTATTATGTAGTAGCGTAGAGTAATTCATTAGCTATTAGAAATATATAAGAGAAGATAAATAGAATTAGCTGGTTAGAAAAATAGGTTATTGGATTAACTATTAAATTACTAGGCTAGATTTTAACCCAATTAAAACACACACACATATACTCAAATTCTAGCAAAACAATTGGGGGTACAATTGTACCCCCTTGCTCCATACTGGGTCCACCTCTGCCCTACGTCGGCCATGCCACCCGTCCCATCGATCGTGTCGTCGCTCTAATCTTTTAATCCTTGCCGCCCCTATTGATCGTGTCGTCGGTCACCATCCCCATCTATCACACTCCTCCATCTGATCGATGGATTAAAAGTGTGGAAAGTTTGTGTAATCATGTGATGATTGATATCATTGCATGTGCAACACATATATACACATGAACTCCATGTCGGTTCATGGAAACAAAGCTCAGTAATCATGGAATGGACATGTGTATCCATGTAGGATATTAGCAATTGTATCATGTATATTATATGCTAGCCATACATAGCTAATAATACCATATATCGCTAACTCTCCCCCGCAGTCGTAGCGACAGCTAGACAAACGTTGAGACTAGACCGAAACTTGGTGAAGATGGATGTAAGCCCTGAGTTAAGATGTTAGCATATTGGGAAGATGTGGGTACATGAAGTACTCGAACGTCTCCTAGAGAGGTAAATGGTGTTTGGTGTGCTGATGTTGCATCAGATTACTAGAGAGGTAAATGGCGTTGACATTGTCACAGTAAACAACGGTGACACGATGAAGGGGTGACTGGAGTTCCTACAAGAGTTGGCACAACCATGTGGCCTCAACAACCCCATTAGAGACCGCACGATATTCAACCTCTACAGTAGATCAGGAGACAGTGTTATGTCGCTTCGAAGACTAGGAGATCAAGTTGTCCCCGAGGAACACAACATAGCCTGATGTAGACTTCCAAGTGACGGGACAACCAACCTAGTCAACATCGGTATAAATAATCATACTATCGAGAGTGTCTTGTGAAGATGTAGGCGGTAGTCAAGAGTGCGCTGAAGGTACTAGATAATGTGCTTGACCAAAGAAAGATGAGGCACACACGAATCATGCATGTAGAGGCATACTTTTTGAATGACATAGGAGATAGTCTAGCTAGTGACTGAAGGGCTCTAGTAGGGTTGCGATACTGCATTGGATCATCAACGGGGACACCCTCAACAGAAAATTTGGAGTTGGTGTCAACTGGTGTGCTACAGGGCTTGCAGTCAATCATGTTAGCATGCTCAAGGATGTTAAGTATGTACTGTCACTAAGACAAAAATAGGGAGCCATGCTGACGGGTGACCGAGATCCCCCAAAAGGGATGAAGGTCCCTGAGATCCTTCATGGCAAACTCACATCGCAAATCTACAATGGTCTTCTCAAGAAGCAATCTGGAAAAAGCTGTTAGGACTATGTCAGCCACATAAAAAAGTAAATAAACTATGTCTTGGTCATGGTGGGAGACAAAAAGAGATGTGTCTGCCTTGACCTCCACAAAATTGAGAGAGGTCACATGGGAGGAAAACCGATTGTACTAGGCACATGGTGCTTGCTTTAATCCATAGAGCGACTTGTTCAATCTGCAAACATGATTTGGCCGGTTAGGATCAACAAACCCAGGTGGTTGCATATAGTAGTACACTGTATAAAAAGAGTGCCATGAAGGAAAACATTCTTGACATCAAGTTGATGGATGTGCCAGTCATGGGTGAGTGCTAGAGTCAAGATAGTTCGCACTGTAGAAAGCTTGACAATAGGACTAAATGTCTCATCAAAGTCGATGCCACACCATTAGGCAAAATCCTCGAAGAACCCATCATACCTTGTATCATTCCATAGACCCACCAGAACATAACTTATGCTGAAAGATCCACTAGCCTATCATCACATTGACACTAGGAGGATGCTAGATAAGGTCCCATGTGTTATTAGATTATTCTTCAGTCATCATAGTGCACTAGTATGGGTCGATCAACTTCGGAAACTGGTTGGGATGGAAGGAAATTCATCGACATTGAGATTTAGGCAGTCAACAGGCTTGCGAAGGCCTATGTTTCTACACGTATGCATTGGATGCACGTTCACCGTAGGCTGAACAAGCATGTTGCACAGGTTGGCGGTGATGGTAGCGCTGGCTTGGCTAGCAACAACTTGTGAGGTTGAGTCGGTAGGGGCAGTCGAGCTAGCACCTCTCATGGTGCCAAAAAAGGCATACAACCTGGTGTATGAGTGAGCCATTTGGGCCGGTGGGGCATGCGGCCTAGGAGCACTTGGCTGCCCAGGGGCAATGGACAAAGTTGGTCTTAGTGTAAGGGCTTCGGTCGGCCGATGGGGCCCAATAAGGTAGATGGTAGTGAAAGTCAGCTGGTGAGGCACAAACATGGTGTGACCGATTCCACTAGAAGTGACCCATGGCAGAGAGCCAACAAGGGTAGAAGGACCTGCTACGTACGGTCGTGTCAATGAGGCACTTGCAATGCAAACAAGCAACACTGATGAATCGAGACCATATGATAAAAAACAAGATCATCTAGTGAGGACCTTGAGGGTTCAACAACAAATGGAAAAGTTGATTCATCAAACACAACATGCTGTGAAATAATTATCTGATTGGATGTTAAATCCAAGACACCGATAACCTTTATGTTTGGAGGAGTACCAAAGAAAGACACATAGGGTGGAATAAGGGGCATGTTTGTGAACAATTGTGGAAGAGAAATTAGGATAGCACCGACATCCAAAAACATGAAGATATGAATAAGACCGGTGAGTGCCATAAAGTGCAAAAATATGGAGTGCCAAAGTTGAGTGTTTTGGCGGGGTGTTTATTCAGGAGGTAGGTGGCTGTATAGAGGGACTCAACCCAATAAAATGGTGGCAAACTAGCTTGGAACATAATGGAACAGATGATGTTGTTGGTAGACCTGATGACACGTTTGACCTTGCCATTTTGTTGTGAAGTGTGTGGGCTTGACATACAAGAGTGCGATGTCGTGGGAGAGAAAACAGGTGTAGGCCGAGGAGTTGTCAAACTCACGACCGTTGTCACATTGTACATTTTAATGGTGGAACTAAAGTAGGTCTAGACGTAGGCAATAAAGTGAGATAGGTTAGAGAACATGTCAGACTCTAGACATAGAGGAAATATCCAGAGATAGTGAGTGTAATAATTAAGAATCACTCGATAGTATCTGTAACCTGAGACACTAGTAATAGGTGAGACATCATGTTTCCATTGTCTAGCGTAGGACCAGAGCCACCACCACGAGAATTATATTGGCCCCTATTATTAGTGCGGTTGCCGCTAGATGTTGTGGTCAAGGAAGGAGCACCTGATGTGGAGGAAGAAATGGTCGTATTGTTGCTAGAGTTGCTGACAACCAGGGTAGTGGACGAAGGTATCGGCTTGCGACCCATGGTGAGTTCTTTAAGTAGAAAATCAGACCAAACCTCGACAAACGATGGGAATAGTTTTTGACGCTTGAGTAGAGCCACCATGTAGGATAACCATTTGCTCAGGCCATGTGTTGATAGCAAAAAATAGCATTAATGATCGAAATTGTCGAAATATAAATTTTGGTAATTTTGGGCCGAAAATATACAAGTCCTGGTACAGGCCGAAGCCCTGAAGTGTCGAAGGCCCACCTGCATGGGGCCTCGGAAGCCTTTTAGCGTCCTGCTCCGCGGGTTGGCTTTAGCCCGAAGGCCCCTTTCGGTGGCCTGCTTCGCTCAAGCTTCGACCCGAGGAGCATGCTTCGGCGGGCCTGCCGAAGGCCCACTTCGGGTAGGCTTCGGATAGGAGTCTGATACAAATTCAGGTTGTTTTTATCTCTAATCTTGATTAGGCCGAATCTTATCAGATTAGAGTTATATATAAGAAGACTAGCCTCTATAAATAAAGGGGTGAGGTCGGTTCATAAGACCCCCAACACAGATCAATTCTTCAAACCCTAGTTTGAACCGTACCTTTATTTTCTTTACTTTCCGCAGTAGATCAGTACACCTTTGTGGGTTTGCGCTGGAAGCCCTCCGTCGACCGCGCCGTAATTATGGTAAGCCTTGTTGGTTCGCCTGTGAATCATCCATTAATCTATGCAACATATTGCTATCACCTTGTTGGCTCACTTGTGAACCATCCGTTAATCTATGTAACAGATTGTTACCCTTCATTTTGTACACTACTACACTTGGTAATTCGGTCTCCAGGCCGAATTGTCACTTGATCTTTGTTTGTCTGAAGGTTTCGCATTCGGAGCCCCTTCGCCGAAGGTTTCCGGAGCTTGGGAGCTGGTTTCGGAGGCTTCCAAAGCACCCTTCGGTGAGTCCTTGCTTCGTCCGTCCGTGCCGGATCCAACATGCTGTTGTCGGTCTAGTTAAGTCCCGCACATCGGAGCTACTTTGCATCGGAGTTGTTCCACACCAGACTTCATCGTGCCAGCGCTCTGTACCGGATTTCATCACGCCAACGCTTCGCACCGGGCCCTGTCGTTCGGAGGCGATTTCGCGTCGTGATCTGTTCAGAGCCTGTCTTCGGCCAGATCGATCCGAACGCTGAAGGCTACCTTCGACACACACTTCGCACCAGACGCCGAAGGAACCCCTTCGGTGACCCTTCGCACGGTACTGTCCGAACCAATCTAGCTCCGTTTGGCCGATTGGTTTATTTTATCTATACATTTCGGCTAATTGGATTATTGCATTTGTGATCTGATTTCCTGGCGACTCCACCCCCTTGCTGCTGTTAAGGGTAGTCAGAACGTGACGTCAGTGTTGTGTTACACTTAGGATCATCCCTAAGTATCCACACGCTTTTGGATCGTCGAACCGGCCCAAGTGCGGGGGCACGTTTTCATGTCAACACACTTTTTGGCGACTCCACTAGGGAGGACTACGCCAACATGACGGTATATCTACATCGGCTGCAAATACCTCTACGACGACTACTACGTCTACAACACCGATGGATCCCATGGGGGGCACAGAGATCGACAACCGCAACATCATGATGCCCACCCTTGCAGATATCCCCGAGGAAAGTCGGGCGGAGATCGAGGCAAAGATGAAAGATATCCAAGATCTCATGCTCGGGAGTTACGTCAAGACACCCGCGGGCTTCATCAAGCGCGACGTCAATATCCCCGACCTCGCCGGACTCAGGTAACACCAGTGTCGCCTCCTTTATCTTCTTTAGAGATTGAGCAAAAGATAGCCACATCTGTAGATCAAGCCGTTAGCGCTTCACTAGCCAACCGTCTAGATTTGGTAGTTAGCTCTCAGGTAGAGGCAATGTTTAGAAGGTTTAGCTTTACCGAGGCCGTTCCTCTAACTCCAATCTCTAGTGTACCCCCGGTAAATCACATTTATAGCAGAACCAACGATAGTACTGGCAAATCTATCATGTCTCCGGCCTCAACATCTACGGTCGAGACAAGTCACTACACTTACGGCCAAGCTAACCCTGCTTATTATGCGCCGCCTCCACCTACGCCAGCTTTTCCCACGCTGCCTACGCCGCACGCTCCTATGCACCCAGATATACCCGAGCACGTCATATACCCTAAGCCAGCACGAGTGGAGCCTCACGGCCGACACACAGACATGCCACCGCGTGTCGTGCCTCCGCATGACATACGCGCACAGGCAGGAGGCCAGGATGACATTGAGGAGCGGATCCGTGCACTGTTTAGAGAGTATACCAGCTTTGCGCCTTGGGATCAGGCTAGAATCTACCGGAAGCCGTATCCCGATCACTTCGATACCATACCCTAACCTCGCGGCTATAGAGTCCCTGAGTTCATCAAATTCGATGGCGAGGGTAACAAGACCACACTAGAGCATATAAGCTAATTCTTATCACAATATGGAGAAGCTAGGGGGTCGGACACATTAAAACTTAGACTTTTTTCTCTTTCTTTATTCGACACTGCTTTCACTTGGTTTTCGGTGCTACCGCCGAACTTCATCCAAACATGGGCCCAATTAGAACAGAAGTTCCATGACTATTTTTATACGGGCGAGACAGAACTTAGGCTTTCACACTTGACGTCACTCAAACAGAAATCTAGTGAGAGTGTCTCTGAGTACGTCAAGTGCTTTAGAGACACCAGGAACCGATGTTTTAGTCTCAATATTTCAGAAAGAGATTTGGTGGATATAGCTTTTAACGGATTGCGTTCTAAAATTAAAGAAAGACTAGGCAACCAAAACTTTTTAGACGTCAGCCAAGTCCTACAGCAGGCTCTGGTCCAAGAAGGTCGAGCCCAGGATAAAAAATTCATTAAAACGTTTAACAAACATAGGGCTGAAGTTCACATCATGGACACTCCGACGAGGGAGAGTCAGAGGAAGAGGGCGATTCGGCCGATATGTATGCAACCGAATGGGCTTGGAACACTAAGAGTAAGCTTGTCACTTGTTCTAAGCTGCGGTCGTTTTCCACTAAGAGTCGGCCCAATGAAGTTAAATACTCCTTCGATGTAACTAAATGCAATAAAATATTTGATTACCTCTTGAAGAACCAGCTTATTAGGTTGCCCAAGGGCTAGGTCATCCCGACTGCCGACGAACTAAAGAAGTGGGCCCACTATAAGTGGCACGATTCACATTCTCATTATACTAACGACTGCAATGTTTTCCATCGGTAGGTTCAATCGGCCATAGAAGAAGGATGATTGAAAATAGATTCTAATCCGAAGATGAAGCTGGACAAAGACCACTTTCCCGTGAACACCGTTGACCTCGACGAGAAAAAGATGTTGATTCGGCCAGAATAGGCCGAGTCATCTAAGGGGAAAGCGGTCATTATTGGAGAATCACACACACGCACACTCATACCAAAGAACCCTAAAGTAGGAGTGTGGAAAAATAACATCAACATGTCTCCTTCGGCTAGGACTCGTAAGAAGCCAAATGTAACATATCAATTGCTGTTGAGTAAACACCAGAAGAAAGTCGAGAAAGCAGGCCCCCGGCCAAAAATGCCAAGATAGCTGAAGCGGCCAAGACAGCCAAACCCTTCGAAGAATGAGTTCAGACCCCAACAGCCGAACCCCCCGAAGGGTGAGTTCAGACCCCAATGGTCGAACCCTCCGCTGGGTGAGTTTGGACCCTAGTGGCCGAACCCACCTCCGCTCTAGGCGAGCCCCCTGGTGTGAGAGCTCGGCCCACAATGGCCGAACATACCTCTGGCCTGGCGAGACCCTTCGTTGATATGGTCCGAAGTACATTCGACGTGGCCAAACCCCCCTCCGGGCAATGGGTTCGGCTCATAGTGGGCGAAGCCACTAGAACCGTCGATGCCTCCGCCATACTACTAGGCAGGATCCCCGTGGGATCCAAACTACACCTCGCCGCCGGAGTACCCTTCGCAGTATAGTGTTGCCCCCTGTTTTCCTTCGGAGTGTTATGATTGGCAGGGACAAGTGGACACAGCGAAGGGGAACCACAAGTTGTCTGTGGTACCTCCGAATCAACTCACGCAGGGCGAAGCCAAGGAGGATGGGCGCGAAGAGGCGAAGGAGAGGGAATCTGAAGCCATCATAGTAAAGGTATGGTCTCAGGAAGTCCCAATCCCGAAGGCCCCTTCGCCGAAGCACGATGAGTCCCCTAGTCCGGCCGAGGCCATCACCAAAGCCCGGTCTGATCAGCCGAACGAGGTCAGTCAGACTGACAGAGTACAAGGAAAGATTCTCACCAAGCGCAAAGATTACGAGGCCGACCCGGGTAATTCTCGTTCGGCCAAAAATCACAAGAACAAGTTGGTGGTGCCTGGTACCAAGCCACAACCATCTTGGGTGCCTCTGGGTATGTCCAAATCACAGAAGAGGCGCCTACAACGTCTACGGTCAGAGGAGATGCGCGAGAAGAAGGTCGAGGATGAGTGAGACACCATCTTCGAGGAAATCTGCCCTCGTCCAGTCGTGAAGAAAGTATGGAAGCCCAAGCCAGTTGAGATGAATAACCCAAGCTCCCGTTCTAAGCGACGACGACATGACGATGACGACTCCACGCCCGTCTCCAAGGGGCAAGCACCTCAGGCAATGGACATAAACGTCGTCATGCTTCCCACCGAGTTTGCACTACCACGAGACGAGGCCGAGGTCACTCAGTTGAACCTCAGCCCACGAGATGCTATTTTCGAGAAGCCCGAGGATACGACTCATTACTTGAAGCCTCTCTATGTCAAGGAGCACATTGATGGAAAGTAGATCTCTAGGATGCTTGTTGATGGTGGTGCCACTGTCAACTTAATGTCGTACTCTCTTTTGAAGAAGCTCAGCAGGGGCGAGGAGGATCTAAAGAAAACCAACCTAATACTCAACGGCTTCAACAGCGAGAGCTTTGAAGTAAAAGGCGTACTCTCCCTAGAGTTGATGGTGGGCAACAAGTCATTGCTGACGACATTCTTCGTCGTTGATGTGCAAGGTAACTACAGTGTGCTACTTGGGCATGATTGGATTCACACAAATTGGTGTATTCCATCTACTTTGCACTAGTGCCTAATGTAGTGGGACAACGACGGTGTGGAGGTTGTGCCAGTAGATACTTTGACCCAAGTAGCATTGGCCGATGTCTCTATCGACGCCGTCCACAATAAAGTAGTGTCATCAAGTAGAGACCTCTCAGATTACGACTTCGTTAGTGTGTCTGGAGGACGTTTTGTACCCGTGTCTGTAAAGTCGGCTAGTGTAGCACGACTGTCTCTAAATTAGTGATTATGTCTAGTAAGAGTAATATTGATTGGCTAAAGTCTCGTGTAGAACAATATCGGTCTTCTAAAGATGGTATTGCTGAAGCCATTGAATATTTTAGCAAAGTAGAAAAGTTAGACCAAGGTTTTGCGTCGGCCGACCCCTAGAAGAGGTCGATATAGGCTATGGTAGTATTTCAAGGCCGACTTTTGTAAACAAAAATTTGCAGGCTGATGAAAAGGCCGAAGTAATAAAGTTGCTTCGATCGTATGTCGATTGTTTTTCCTGGACTAATTCGCGAGCTCGTGGAGCATCGGTTACCCATCAAACCCGGGTTTAGGCCTTATAAACAGCCCCCTCGTCGCTTTAATTCTACCGTATATGACCGAGTTAAAGAGGAGATAGAATGATTACTCAAGGCTTAATTTATTAGGCCATGCAGGTATGCCGAATGGGTTGCTAACTTTGTGCCTGTAGAGAAGAAAGGTAGCGGAAAAATGCTAGTTTGTATTGATTTCAGGGATATGAACAAGGCCACTCCGAAGGACAAGTACCCCATGCTAATAGTCGACATGTTGATCAACGATGCTTCAGGACATAAGGTACTAAGTTTTCTTGATGGCAACGCTGGTTATAATAAAAAATTTATGGATGAAGAGGACGTCTACAAGACAGTGTTTCGATGCCCTGGTTTTGTCGTCTTATTTGAGTGGGTTGTTATGACATTTGGTTTAAAGAATGCTGGCACTACATATCAACGTGCTATGAACTTGATCTTTCATGACTTGCTAGGAGTTATGCTAGATGTATATATAGATGATGTTGTAGTCAAATCGGATGCTATGGGGAACCATTTAGCTAATTTGAGAGTTTCTTTTGATAGAATGCGTTAGTATGGCTTAAAAATGAATCCGCTCAAGTGTGCTTTTAGCGTGTGAGTGGGCAAGTTCTTAGGGTTCATGATTCATGAAATAGGTATTGAAATTGATACTAAGAGGCTTGAAAAGATTAAGAACTTTGAAGCACCGATATGCAAAGAGATGTGCAAAAGTTGCTAGGCAAGATGAATTATTTGCGCCGCTTTTGTTGATAGCAACAAATGGCATTAACGACTAGATTGTCAAAATATCAATTTTTGGCGATTTGGGCCAAAAGTACACGTGTCCGGGGTCTGTCCGAACCCCTATCGGGCCAAAGTCTGTTGAGCTATGGGCTCCGAAAGCCTCTAGCCAACTCATGGGCTTCGGCCAGGAAGCCTTCGGAGGCCCATGCTACCGAAGCTTCGGCCCGAGGGTCTATCCAAAGCCCTATTGGGCCGAAGTCCATTGGGCTATGGGCTCCGAAAGCTTCTAGCCAACCCATGGGCTTTGGCCAGGAAGCCTTCGGAGGCCCATGCTGCCGAAGCTTCGGCCCGAGGGACAAGCTTTGACGGGCCTGGCCGAAGCCCACGCTACCGAAACTTCGGCCCGAGGAGCAGGCCTCGATGGGCCTGACCGAAGCCCACCTCGGCAGAGATAGAGTTGGGCGCATTTGCAGCTCAATCTCTATCCCTATCTGGCCGGAATAATAGCAGATTAGATTAGGAGCTAACCCCCTATAAATAGAGAGGCATGACCGGCGTGGAGACCCCCCCAACTCAAACCAAACCAAAGCCTATGCTTTGATCGTACCTTTACTTTTCTGTACCTCTTCGTGGGTTTGCCTGGAAGCCCTCCGTCCGCCACTACGGAACAGTGGTAAGCCTTGTTACTTTGCCCGTGAAGTATCCGCTAATCTGCGTAATAGATTGCTACCTTCGCCACCCGTGCAACGCCTCACAAAATTCGGTCCTAAGGCCGAATTGGTACTTCGCATCATCTTTATTGCAGGTTTGCACATTCGGAGCCCCTTCACCGGAGGTGTTCGGAGCTGAGAGATTGGTTCCGGAGGTCCCCAGGACACCCTTCGACATGGCCATAGGCTTCGGCAACAGGCTTCGCCAGCAAACTTCATCGCTCTAGGCTTCGCTACGATCATACTCTACACCGGACGAAGTTGCACTCGCGCGTGCCCCTCGCATCACTACCGGAGATCACACGCCGAACCCCGCTGTAAGGAGGTGATCATTACGTCCTAGATCCGTTCAGAGTCTATCTTCGACCGGATCAGTCCGAACGCCGAAGCACCCTTCGGCGGAGTACTTCGCACCAGACGCCGGAGTTCATTGTATCGGAGATATCACGCCAAACACCGTTGTTCGGAGGTGATCATCGCGTCCAGATCCGTTTGGAATCTACCTTCGACTGGATCAGTCCGAACGCCAAAGCACTCTTCGGCAGAGCACTTCGCCCCAGACGCCGAAGGTACCCTTCGGTGCACCCTTCACATCAGACTTCGAACCAGGTGGGCTTCGACTGGTTTGTTGATTTTATTCTGTTTAATCTATTTCTTTCAGCTAATTGGATTATTTTGTGTAATCTGGTTGCCTGGTGACTCCACCCCCCTTATCACTATTAAGGTTAGTCGGAACGCGACGTCGGTGCCACATCACGCTTAGGCATGTCCCTAAGTATCGTGCACTTTTGGATCATCGGACTGACCCAAGTGCGGTGGCACGTTTTCGTGTCAACTACTTTATATCTAACTTGTTTGGCAAGATTGATGCTTTTGTCCCCATACCTCGGCTAAAGAATGAGGTCAAGTTCACTTAGGGGGCAAGTCAGCAACGCGCCTTTGAAAAAAATCAAAGAATTATCATCACCACCGATGGTGAAGGCGCCCAAGGCCGGAATACCATTTCGGCTATATGTCGTTGTGGAGGAGAGCGTGATCAAAGTTGTGTTGACTCAAGAGGTGGAGGGAAAAGAATACATCATCACATCTTGAGACGCCGTTTGTTGGACGCCGAGACAAGGTACGTTTTTGTGGAACGTTTGTGTTTATCACTTTATTATGCACGTACCAATTTACTTCACTATCTTCTCCCTAGCACATGTATTGTTACTTGTCAAACCGATGTCATAAAATACATGTTGCAAAAGCCGATTCTAAGTGGTAGAATCGGAAAGTGGGCTTATGCTTTGATTGAATATGATTTGGCTTATGAACCTTTGAGAGCTATTAAATGCCAAATCATCGCTAACTTTATTTTGATGATTCGTCTTGCAAGAATGGTCAAGGTATTGGAGTGGTTCTCATATCACCTAGGATCGGAACGGGGCCCTAAGCGTATTTAATGGGTCAGAATTTAGACACACAGGTATTGTCCATGCGGCTATTGTTTTTTATAATTCAAAATAAGAAATCAAACCATTTAAGAATTTTAGATTCTAGAAATAGCTGTCCCGCAAGAATTCTCTTGTAAAAGAGCTTGAAGATGTAGTGTCTTAATCCCCACTTCGGGTCTGTTCGCTTAGCCCGGGAATGACCGGGTTTGGGCCGCATCCCCGGGGAACATCCTGACTTAGAAAAATTACCGTCCCATAAAAATTGTTACATTCGGTTAAACCAAAAGCTGATTTGAAACCGACCCATTCTGGTGGTTTTCTCTCAACCTGGCCCGAATTCCACCCCTAGGGTTAGAGGTGTGGAATCAATCCCGACCGTGCAGCATCTGTGAGGCCACCCGTGCATGCAAGGCGTGGCGGGGGCAGCGACGGCGCTAGGCGACAGTGGCGGCAGTGCGGCTTGGAGGCCACCCGTGCACGCAAGACATGGTGGCGGCGTCGGTGGCGGCGTCGGCGAGGCTCGAGCGGACCACACGACAGTACTCCTACAGCGGTGGCAGCACATCTCGGCGTTCCCCCGGCCATTGGACGTGATGGCGAAGCGGCTGTCCCCTCCGGTGGTCTTCTCGTCGGTAATTTGGCTCTCTTTGTAGTAATTTGGATGTCACAGATGTATAGTTCTTGATTTGTTTCCAAGCAAGCTTCTTTTTCAAAGCACGAATAATCTATGAACAATGTGGAAAAACTCACTGTATTAACTTTTTAAAAATATACGATGTCACGTTGAACGTCCTTCAACTATTTGCTGAATGACAACTATGTCATGCTGGACACAAAAATCCAACAAAGCACCATGTATTTTTTTTTTAAATTTTTGATTGAATGTATGTCCAAGCATCCAGAGGCTGAACATAAACAGCCTGCAAGCTTGATCGTTCTTGCTAATTTGTAAACCCCAAAATATTTAATCTCAATCAAAAGAACACATAAATTCAAAAGAATGATTTAATCTTCAAGGGAAATCATTCTAGGGAGGAATCGAGTGATATGAGAGAGATCTATTCAATTCCTCCTGAGATAGAATCAATTGAGAATTAATCCTCTGTCAACCGAACAAGGCTTTCGGGAGTCAAACAGGGAAAATTCCTCACACAGACATAGTTGTTTACTCCTACATATCACAAGTTAGTTGCTAATCATAAATCTAATGACCAAGTGTATCCATATATATGCACAATGCATCCAGCCTTGTTAAGCAAGAACCTTACATACACATGCAAAACATGTGCTGCGATGGTTGGCCGGCAGAAGTAGGTCGAAAGCGGGTACAATTTGCACAAATATATGACTGTATTGTCCAAACATACATTGACTGCTCCGAATGTACACACATGGGCTCTGGACTCAGGACGCTTTGGTAGTTGATACTTAGTCTAATTCTTTATATAAATTATTTTTATCTTCTCATTTTTCAATATATATATATATTGTTTTAGAACTTTAGATGTTTTTATATTTTCTTTGCCTCTGTTAAATAGATGATATTCATCTCACAAATAAATAAGCAGTAGTTTTAATATAGAATAAACAAGAAGTATCATTAATATAGAACAAATGAGAGACAATTAAATTATTTGAGTTAATTTCTTAAATCATATATGTTGGCATAAAAGATTACACTAACAGGTTCTCGAAGATTAAGAACTAACAAACAAGGAGTTTGCGGAACAGACTATTTCAAGCCTCCATATTGGATAAAGCTCGAAGTAGTTCGAAGTTGTGTATTGAATATCTGAATATTCGATGCCTATTACAGAGTGAGAATGGGAGTATTTATAGGTAAAAACTTTAAGGAAAAGACTTTTTTACCCCTCAGTTACAACCGACATAGTGGAAACTATTTCGGTACCCCTAATAGGGCTAAAATGGTAAAAAACTAATTTAATTAGAAAGAAGATAAGTCTTCTGTCCTTGCTGGCAGTTATTCACTGCGAAGACTGAACCTTCGAAGTGTATCTTCGAACAGGAGTCTAGACGAATTTTTCAGAGTTGATCATACGCCAAGCCGCAGTCAAATCTTGGACTTCGGTCTAGTAAATTGTCTTTATCTTATAACCTTGAAGATCCTGGGTATGAAGTATTTTCCCCAACAGTAGCCTCTCGAATACGCTTCTCCGAGTAATTTGTAAGGTTAGGGAAGCAGTATGCGCAAGAAATATATTCATGCTCAGGGACTTAACAAAATTTACCATCCTTGGAAGTATTCAGAGATTTGCAATCTTCGAATCAACTCCCATACGAAGGCATCGTCGAAGCAGCTTCGAAGGTAATCCTTGTGAAGCTGAAAAGACCGTTAGACTCACAGAAATAACTGTTACCCCTTTTCTCGGAAGGAGCTATGATGTCGCTTCGTTTCTGGAAATATGAATTCTCACGAAGGGTCACGATGAATTATAACAGTACAGAAGACCGAAAGACACGTATGAAAGGTACAATGCCTGTGAACACATACTATAAATAGAGGGGCAAGGGTGCATTTGGGATACTTTACCAACTGCTCCCGCATTCTTCCCTTTTCTGCTTCCTGAGTTTGAGCTTTAAACTCCACCTTCTTTCATGGCAAAAACCAGTCACAAGGTTCCCCTTCCTGCTTCAACCCTGGCCAGGCAGCAGGCGATGGCGACGCCTTCGAGCAACCCTCGTCTGGTAGGTCCCCATGACCTTCTCCCGGCATCGTTCAAGTATTCTGACTAGTCATACAACCTGGGGCCATCGACCTGCATGAAGAAGTCTATTGCGGCAGCGATCGCGGGGAAGACGAGCCCGGGGATTAAGATTTGGCAACCCGACACAGAAGCAATCCCTTTGCCTCAGGTCGGAGAAGTGATCATGTTTGAAGCTTTCTTCGAGGTGGGGTTTGGACTTCCAGCAGTAGACTTTCTCTCCGAGGTACTGGAGCTCTTCCATGTTACTCTTCCTCAGTTGTCTCCTAATGCCATAGCTCGCCTAGCCATCTTCGAGTGGGCGATGCGAGCCGAAGGTTGCGAGGGAGAGCGGAGATCTTCACAGCACTCCACAAAGCCTCCTGCCAACCAAAGACTTACCAAGGCTCCGGAGGAGAGAAGATAGTGATTGCCTTCGGTAGCATCAACTTTCGACTTCGAGACGAGTACCAGACTCGGTTCCCAGTGAAGGCTATCAATGCTAGATGGTACACGTACTGGGTCCTTCACTGGTTTTATACCAAAGTAGGAGCGGACAGTGCCTTGGCTGGACCCCTCGAAGACATCTTCTATCGAAGGGAAGCAGAGGTTCATCCGGACCCGGGCCAGCTCGAATCTCGCCTCAACCTGTTGCAAGCAATAAGTCACCGCATGAGAATGCAGGACTTAGTAGAGGAGTTCATCGGACTCCGAATTCCACCCCTGATGGCCAGCTGTCCGATCAACTTCGAAGAGAATCCGAAGGGTGTACTCCGAGAAATCTCTTCAAGTGCTGCAGGTAACCTCGAATGTCCTGCAAAATGTTTTACATACAATATTGACTTTGTAAAAATGATTTAACTGAAATAAAATCTTATCTTTCAGCTCCACGCGCCACCCTCACTCCAGAGCAAATCATAAGGACTTTGGAGAAGATCCTTGGATCTCCTACGCTCACCGAAAAGGAGTGGAGGGTTACTTTGGTTGGCAGCTAGAAGCGATTCAACCGGGTATGGAGCATACTCAGAGTTGAAGCTCCCCCTCTTGTACACTGGGACACCTCCGAGCAAGCCCCTAAGAAGAGGAAAGCCGAAGCGAGGACCTCAGCGCCGACAAAAACATCCGTGAAGAAAGTGGCTTGGAAGCCGAAGGCCCTGGCTCTTGCCAAATCCTATACTTCGTCTTCGAAGTTATCTGAAGATGAAGGACATGTAGAAATACAAAGGGAGTTCGAAGCCCTTATAACCGGGGATGAGGAATCACAAATGGGGGCTGAAGTCCCCACCCAGGGTGAAGTGGTGGCGGCACCCGTCACTGGAGACAACCCCGAATAGGCAGAGATTCAAAATGTCATGCCTGGTCAAGAAGCCCCCGCTGCAGAAGAAGGCGGAGTCGAGACATCGGATGCCCAAGTCTCGCCTTCAGACGAAGTGATAGCTGCAGTTGTCGGATAAGTCTTGGCAGCTAATCCTTTGGTTCCAAGCCCGGAGTCTGAAGAGGACTTCGATGAGATGTTCGAGCCTCCGAGCAGTCCCGTGCTCGCTTAGCAACAGAACGTCGAAGGTAAACTTCAGTAGAGTACCTTTTCTTTTTCTTTCTTTTTGTGTCCTGCAAAATTTATGCAATATCGAATACCTTTGGCTTTTATAGGATCGACTCCCATGGAGGTGACCCCTTCTACGAAGGTTGCGCCAGAGGCTGCCAAGTCTCCAAAGCCAATTCTGGAGGTAGCCATGAAAATGGGTCCTGGGAAAGGTAAAGGTAAGAGGGGACCTTTGCCTGCTCCGGTTCTAGGGTGGACTCTGTCGGAGTCTACAGATGGAGGCCAATCCACGAAGGGAGGCCAATCCACGAAGGGAGTCCAATCCACAGAAGTCTTTGAAGATGCCTCGCTGCACTCCAGCCTATCTCTGAACGAAGACGATCATAATGCCTTGTCTAGGCTCCCCCTCCTAGCTCCTTTTTTGGAGCGAAGGACTGGACTTCGGACTTTGCTAGAGCCTCTGGCTCGGGCTAGTCGCGAGGTTAGGGAGACGGACTTGGTTTCCATTCTCGGGGAAGCTGAGGGGTCGGAGTTGGACGTAGCTTTGGAGCGGGTAGCCTATCAGGTACGAAGTATCTGCAACAACAGAGTTAGTTCAAACATATATAAATAATTTACTTACATTGCTCTTTTTCTCCCTTTGCAGCAAATAGTCCTAGCTCGAGCTACGGCTGTATCAAATGAGCGAGAGTGCAACCGACTCAAGTAGAAGATAACAACTATTCAGGGGAGTCTTGTTAGCTCCGAGGTTCGGACCTCTGACCTGGAAGACATGGTGGCCGCAGAACAAAAGGCTAGGCTTAGCTTGGAGGCTGCGAACAATAAGCTTGAAGCTGAACAGATCGTGCTTCGGGCCGAGGTGGAAAGTCTGCGGGGGGAGCAAGCAACCGTGGGAGCTGAGCTGGTCAAGCTCCGAGAAGAGCAGCTGAAGTTGATGGAGGAGGCCAACAACTTGCTCGGACAGAAAAATTCTTTGATTACGGAGGCATCTAGACTCGCGTCTTTGATAGACGAGCTGTCTTCGTTGAAGAATGCTTTGTCCGAAGATAAGATAAAGTGCGAGAAGGTGGCCTCAGATACCATGGACAACCTTTGGGGTGTCTTGGAGTACTTTGGCACTTCTTGGACCTTATCTTCGACTAGCGATGTCCCTCTGCTACGAAGACTGAAAATGATCCAAGCAGCAGCGAAGACTATGAAGACAGGGGGTATTAGGTACAGAGAGATCTCCGGCCAAGTAGCTTCTCTCGGAGTGCTTCGCTAATATGAGGATCTAGGGCTATCTGTAACACCAGAACCGAGGGCAGCCCCTATCAACTTCGGCGACGATCAGCTCCTGACTCCTTCCATCGATGTGGCTGAGGCTTGGGAAGCCTTCCAACCATCTTAGAGAGCTGAATGCCGATCGGCAATCAAGACATGGATTGACGAAGGACTTCGCCAAAAGCAAGCACGGTCGCAGCCTTCGAGCAGCTGGCCTCCTTCGGACCCGAAGGTTTAGTTCTTCTTAGGGCCCCAATTATGTAAAAACTTATGTTTTTACCCTTTTATGAATGAAAAGACTTATTGGGAAATGTTTTTAGGCTTTCCAACTTTTTTTGTATGATCTCTAAGTGCTAGAGATTAACGAAGAGCTTCGCCTGCAATGGGCCACCTTCGAAGCCCTAAGACCTCACAAGCGCCCTCGGTTTTCAATTTCTCGGGGAAGCTCCGGGTAAGTTATACCCGATATATGTAAAGAAGTATTAGCTTATATTAAAAAGGAGGAAAAGGAAGTTAGTTTAGAAACTACATCTTCTGAGGACATTGAATGGTCTGAAGAAGAAAATACTGCTAAAGAGCAAGTAGAAAAAAGCCTTGAATAACTTCGAAGCTGGGAAAGAAGCCCCGAACAACTTCGGACCTGGGCTGAACTTCAGCAAGAACAAAAGGACTTCCGAGCTTCGAAATGAGGGAAGAGGGTTAAACGTAAAGTTATTAAAACTCCAAGCTCCGAGACAAGTCGCCCTCGGAGTCGCGCTAGTTTTAACAATAGTTCTAGGGACCGAAGAGGTCTTCGTTTCCTTCTTGGTATAGATACAGATTTTTCATGATGTAATGTATTCTGTTTTAATGATAAAAATTAAATTTTCAAAATTGTCTCCCTACTTCCCAGCCCCTCTTTGGGTGTAAGCAACTCCGAAATTTGGTCAAAGGTGGTTACGCGCAACGAAGATAATATTAGTTAGGAGTACAATTTTAGAGGCTCAGAGCCCCTTATCATATTAAGGATTGACTAAGTCCAACAATGGTCACTAAAGACCTCGAAAATGTCTTCGACTCTACTAATTCGGAGTCTGAAAACTGGTAACTTAGTACCTTTTTGTTTGAATGTGGTCACTTCGGACTTTTTTCGGACACATTAGAGTCCGATTACAATGGTTACTTTGGACTCTTTTTACAGACATTTTCAAGCTATCAGCTCGGAGTCTGTTTTGTTTGGTCTTCTTTGACTCTTTTTACGGATGCTGTGAAACCAGTGGTTTGGAATCCACTTTTGTGGTCTCCTTGGACTCTTTTTACGGATACTTTCAAGCCGAAGCTTGGAATCCGTATCATTTGGTCTCCTTGGACTCTTTTTACGGATGCTTTCAAACCGTTGGTTTGGAATCCGTTTTTTGTGGTTTTCCCACCTTGTCGAAAGCTTTGAACCGGTGGTTTGAAGTCTATAAAATTGGTTCAAATGAATGACACTTCCTTCACAACCGACTTCGTTCTTTCAGTACGTCCACTAGAAATAGGGAATGTTTGAGAAGTAGACATTATCTAAACCATGAACTTTATTTATTCAGAAGGTATTTACAGATGATTACAAGGAGCCTCTATGAAAAATATCGCTTAAGGTGCTCCGCATGCCATGCATGCTTTAACTCTTCACTTTCTAAATTAGCTAACTTAAAAGAACCAGGGCATCCTGAAGGAAGAATGATATATGGACCTTTCCACTTATTTCCTAATTTCCCTGGCGCTATGATGCTTCGCAAAAATAAATGACCTGATTTAAGTTCATTAAGTTTAACCTTCGGGTCATACCAAGTCTTCGTCTGATGCTGATACTTCGACAAATTTGCAACAGTTCGAAGCCTTGTTTCTTCCATTAAATCTAGCGAAGCTTTCCTTTCATCATCTTTTTCAGGTTCGGTGGTGCGAAGAGATCCCCTTTAAGCTCCATCGGCGTCATGGCTTCATCTCCGAATAGCAATCTGAAAGGAGTAAAACCTATGGACCTCGTTTGAGTGGTCGAAATGGACCATAAAATCTTTGGGAGCTCTTCGGTCCACAGTCCTTTTGCTAATCCTACTATCCTTCGATTCAGACCTGATAAAATATTACCATTAGCTTGTTAGATGGCTCCATTATACTGAGGATGACGCACAGCTGCAAAACACATTTCTATACTAAGGCCTTCACAGAACTCTCTGAAGGGTTCGACATCAAATTGGGTGCCATTGTCGATTGTGAGCTATCGAGGCACTCTGAACCTGCATATAATATTCTTCCAAAAGAATTTTTGTACATTATTTGAAGTGATAGCTGTGAGGGGTTCTGCTTCAACCCACTTGGAAAAATATTCAATTGATACCGCTGCAAATTTCATACTTCCTTTTGCTATTGGAAAGGTGCCAATGAGATCGATGCGCCATCTAGCCATGGGCCAAACTAGAGCAATAACTTGAAGAGGTGTTGGCGGACGATGACTTCGTCTTCTCATCCATTGACAAATTTGGCAAGTGCGGACCAAGGCCTCTGCATCAGCTACTATTGTAGGCCAATAAAGCCCCTGGCGAAGTGTTTTTCCTGCTAAAGCCCGGGGGGAAAGATGGCTACCACAAAGGCCTTCATGAATTTCTAGGAGTATATCTTGGCCTTCGGCTTGAGAAATACATCGGAGTAGGGGGGAACATACTCCGGCCTTGTAAAGAATACTGTTGATAATGTGATAATTCCGAACTCTTAGTTGCAATCTTGAAAGCTTTGGTACTTTAGGTAAGGTTGTTTCGCCTTGCAATAATTCCATGATAGAACTCCGCAAGTCAGTGTTCGGAATGCAAAGAACCTCCGCAGGAGGGATTTGAGGCAACGAAGGTGAAGTAAGCTCTTCATAAAAGGCCCCTTATGGAATATCCATGGCTCCAGCTGCAGCTTTTGCTAGGATATCAGCTTGTGTATTGTCAGCTCTTTGTATACTTCGGACAGAAATCCCCTTGAATGCTGCTTCGATCTTACGGATCTCTTCCAGATATTTTGCAAGTTGCGGATGCCGTACTTGAAAACTTTTATCAACGTGCCCTGCTACAATTTGAGAATCTGTTTTTATAACAACTCTTGTAGCACCAAGAGCACGCGCCTTTCTTAGTCCTAACAAAATTCCTTCGTACTCCGCTATATTATTGGTAGACTTAAAATTGAGCCTTGCGGAGTACATCGCTCTTTGCCCTGAAGGTGAAATTATCACTGCTCCAATACCTGCTCCAGATGCTTGAAAAGCTCCATCGGAGAATATGGTCCAAATTCCTTCGCTTGATTTTTCCGGAGCCCAGATTGCAGACGGAGTCCATTCTGCTACAAAATCTGCCACCACTTGTGACTTGATTGTTGTCCTTGCTACAAAGGAGATGCCGAAGGGTGCTAGCTCGACGACCTATTTTCCAATTCTCCCCATAGAATCTTTACTTTGGAGCATATCTCCCAAAGGATAAGAAGTTGGTATAATTACATTATACGCTAAGAAATAATGTCGCAATTTCCTTGAAGCCATTACCAGAGCATAAGTGAACTTTTCGAGCTCGGAATATCTTTTTGTTGCTCCAGATAAAGCTTCAGATACAAAATATACTTAATTTTGTACCAACTTCCCATTGACATCCATTTCTCGAACAAGGACCGCGCTGACAGCGGAGCCTGCAGCTGCAAGATAAAGAAGAAGAGTTTCATCTGCCATGGGCACCATGAGTGTTGCGAGGTTGCTGAGATAATCTTTAATATCGTCAAAACTCTTTTGGCACTTCGGTGTTCATGCAAAATCTTCGGACCCTTTCAAGGCTTTGAATATGGAAAGCATCATTTTGTGGACCTTGATAAAAATCTATTGAGTGCTGCAAGGCATCCAGTAAGCTTCTGTACCTGTTTTAAATTTTCTAGCGGAGCCATTCTTTGTAATGCAGTTATTTGAGTTGGGCTAGCTTCGATTCCTCTACTCGAAACTAGATACCCTAATAATTTTCTAGCTTGAGCCCCGAAGATACATTTTTCGGGGTTGAGGCGGACTCCACATGCTCGGAGGCTCTCAAATGTTTCTGCTAAGTCTAGGCTATGCTGGTGCTTTAAAGCACTCTTTATTACAATATCGTCCATATAGGCTTCTACATTACGGCCTATTTGGTGACCTAGAGCCTTAGCAATTAATCTTGAAAAAGTTGCCCTAGCATTTCTCAGGCCGAAGGGCATTCTTACATAGCAGAAGACTCCCGAAGGAGTTACGAAGATTGTTTTGATTTCGTCTTCGCACTTTAACCATATTTGATGATAACCAGAGTACGCGTCGAGGAAACTCAATAACTCTGAACCAGCAGTGGAGTCAACTAATTGATCTATACGAGGCATGGGGTACAAGTCACGTGGGCATGCTTTATTCAAAGATATAAAATTAATACACATGCACCATTTTCCAGAGGCCTTCTTTTTGATGAAGACTGGGTTGGCTAACCACTCCGTGTGAGCTACTTCTCTGATAATCCCAGCTTTCAACAATTTCTCCACTTCTGCCTTAGCAAGGTTTGCCCTTTCTGCTGATAACTTTCGGAGCCCCTGCCGAACAGGGTGAACCCTTGGGTTTACAAGCAAGCTATGCTCAATGATATCTCGGCTAACTCCTGAAATATCTTCATCGGACCAAGCAAAGACATCCAAATTCTCTCTAACTACTTCTTCCAATGAAGTAGCGATTTCCGAAGGCAAATCTTTGCCAAACTGAAAGGGATAGTCTTTACCATCCTTTACAATAATCTTCATTACGATTTCTCCTTCGGGACTTGGCCTTGGGAAGGATTTCTTCGAAGATTCACTTGAAGCGTGGATATCCTCTGAATTTCCTTGCACATTATTCACTTGTCTTGGATTGAGAGGGGGGCCATGGCCATATTCTGCTCTTCGCGCAGTGGCTTGATCACCGAAGACAGTAAGTACTCCTGTTTGCGTGGGCATCTTCATGCATAAATAATTATGGTGTGCCACAAGTCCGAACTGATTTAACATGTCCCTTCCGAAGATGACATTATAAGCGTAAGGGGCATCCACAACATCAAAAATTACTTCCTTCGTCCTTGCCAAGAGCCCCTCTCTGAAGGCAACCTCAAGACCTATTTGGCCGAGGGCATCATGAGGAGGTCCTGCAAAGCCTTGAAGGGGACGAGCTGCGGGGAGGAGATGCTTCCGGGAGATGCAGAGTTGATCGAAGGCTTGAACAAAGATAATATCTGCCGAACTTTCACCATTGACCAGTACTCTCTGAACTTCTGTTCCTGCAATATCGGCAGTGATGACAAGGGGATTCGCATGGGGGAATTTTATATCTGCTGCATCATCTACAGAAAAAGATATAGGCACATGGAACCACTCGGGCATTGTAGCTGCCGACGAAGAGGTTCCAATATGACCTACTTTTCGAACATACTCTCTCCGTTGCCTTTTTGACATGCTGCCAAGAATTCCTCCTCCAGAGATAGGAAGGACCACTCTTTTGCCCCGGTCTTAACCATCTTCTTGCTTCGGAGGTGGCATAACACTGGCCACTGGAGGTTGTCTTGGGGGGTTGAAGCTGTCTACATGTACGACAACCTGCACAAGCTCTAGACGTGCCTCGGGGGGGGGGGACTCAGTCAGTAGTGCCTCGACTAGAGCTCCTTTCGAGGTACTCGCTTCTTAAAGCTAGTATAGACTTGCATGCATCGGTAGCATGGCTTCGGTTTTCACCGTGAAGACAGCAGAGGAAGGCCTGGACCTTGCCAGTCGGCTTTCCTGGCGGCCTCCAGCCGCTGACCTTGTTTTCGAAGCCTGTGGATTTTTGGGGGAAAATTTTTGTGGAGAAGGAGCAATGTTCAGGATTTCAGGAGTGAGGATGTTTTTGCCCTCGACGCCTGTCATGCTGGCTGTCGAAGTTGGGTCCTTGCGAAGGTGTTGAAGTCTTCAACTCGAGCTTGACTTCTTGGATAATTGGTGAAGACGAAGCTGTTCTTCGGAGCCATCCTTCCTCTGACCTAGCGTATTCTTCAAAATAAGCCATCAACTGTGCTACAGAGGATATCTGCTTCCGGTGGAGCTTGTCGAGGAGGCCTGCATGAGTGACTCCTTCTCGGGCTGCATCGATGATGAATGATGCAGACATTCCTATAATCTACGACTTCGTATGAGCGAAGTGCTTAAAGAACTGCCTCAAAGTTTCTTTAGGTTGCTGCTTCACCTGAAAGAGACTTCCCGTAGACATAGGGGGCACAAAAGTACCTTGGAAGTTACTTATAAATTTTTTTCTTAACTGCTCCCAGGTTTTAATTGATCCTGGGTTCAAAGACCAGAACCAACGCAAGGCAACTTCTTCAAGCGCAAGGGGGAAGCACTTAGCCATTGTATCCCGAACCTCTCCGCTGGCTTCGATTGCTAAAGCATACGAACGAGAGAACTCCCCTGGATCTTCTTCCCCGGAGTACTTACAGAGCTTCGAAGTTTTGAACTTGGGGTCAAAGCGCACCTTTTGTAAATCGGGGTGCAGCGGAGACTCGCTATCAAAGGAAGCATTCTCGGGGGCTTCGGGATAAAAAGGAGGGTCGTCGTCTTGAGGCAACTCTGAGATGACAGGGATAGCTTGGGGACGAAGCCTATCTGCAGCTTCCTGCCTTCACCTTGTCACTTTGGCTTGAAGACTAGCCATCTGAGTTGCCACGTCATCAAGGCTATCTTCATTTCTTCCGGAAGGAGCTTCCGGGTCTTGAGAACTGAATTGGTCAGTTCAGAGTATAGTTGGAGCTGCAGAAGAAACTCCGCCGGTTCGAAGCATAGACGGAGTCCCTGAAGGGGCTTCGTATGTTCGAGGAAGAATATTCCCTTCGGGGGTCTGAGGTGGGGGAACTACTACAGAAGGTCCTCTGACCTCAACCGTATTTGAAGATCTCACTCTGGGGGTCCGAGGAGACCTCCGAAAGGGACTACCACCTGAACTCCGTTTAGGAGGCATGGTTATAGAAAATTGGTAGAGAATGAAGTTTTCGCACTAGGTTCCCCACGGACGGCGCAACTGTTGGCGTAAAAGATTACGCTAACAGGTTCTCGAAGATTAAGAACTAACAAACAAGGAGTTTGCGGAACGGACTATTTCAAGCCTTCATATTGGATAATAGCTCGAAGTAGTTCGAAGGTGTGTATTGAATATTTGAATATTTGATGCCTATTACAGGGTGAGAATGGGGGTATTTATAGGTAAAAACTTTAAGGAAAATACCTTTTTACCCCTCAGTTACAACCGACATAGTGGAAACTATTTTTGTACCCCTAATAGGGCTAAAATGGTAAAAGACTAATCTAATTAGAAAGAAGATAAGTCTTCTGTCCTTGCTGGCAGTTATTCATTGCAAATACTGAACCTTCGAAGTGTATCTTCGAACAGGAGTCTGGATGGATTTTTCGGACTTGATCATACGCCGGGCTAGAGTCAAGTCTTGGACTTCGATCTAGTAAATTGTCTTTATCTTTTAACCTTAAAGATCCTGGGTATGAAGTATTTTCTCCCAACAATATACATAACAGAGGGTTTGTTTATTTTAGTTTATAACAGTTGTAACTATTTTTAAATAAAAAAATCTATTTTATCTTATGAAGTATTACCCTGTAAACGAATGTTATCCCCACCTAAACAATCAA
Organism: Zizania palustris; assembly: GCA_019279435.1. Lineage (NCBI taxonomy): Eukaryota > Viridiplantae > Streptophyta > Magnoliopsida > Poales > Poaceae > Zizania > Zizania palustris. The sequence goes on from JAAALK010000285.1 coordinate 5,608,850, forward strand.
ACTGTTAATCCTCGAATTAATCTATATCGGACAAATAACCTCCAAGATGGTTTTCTACGATGGTTTTGCTGACATGCCAATCCACACATTGACGATTTTATTGATGTGGTGGTCCACCCTATTGGTTTTTCTAATGTGGATGTCCACGTTACTACGCGCTAGAATCTAAATGGTGGGACCCTCTTGTTCACATTGTGAACCCAGATTGTAAGAATAAATAATTGCAAAATCTTAAAATGTACTAGAATCCATAAGTTGGGAAACACTAACTTCTCTATATTCTCACGAGGCAGATACTTAGACAAACTAAATACTCCAGCTAAAACAAATAGACACTAAAATGACTTATATAAAGATCTAGATAGAGTACTCCAGTAGTTTCTAATTCAGTTAAACAAATTGTATTTGCAGACATGTGGAGTAATACATGCTAGGAAATCTACCTTTCAGTATCGAAATCAAGAGATAACCGCCTCCAATCTTTCTCATCACTAGTTTAAAACGGAGCCTAGCAGTAAAGACTCAATGGATTCAATGTGTTCGATCTCTCCCTAACAAATGTAAAAACCCTAACCGATCAACTTAGTGTGTGTTTAGTAGGGTTCCACATCTAGCTTCTTTGTCCTATAGAGTTAGAGCTAAACCAAACATTTTTTAGAGGAGTGGATCTCACTGATGAGAACATTCTAGAAAAATAAATTGGAGTGGTGGAACAGAGTCTAACCAACTTCAAATGCTTCACTCTAGTTTCAATATGAATTTCAGAATCTGAACTCTACCAAACAGACCTTTAATTGTTAGAGAAAGAAAGTGCGGTATATATTCTTACAGAAGTGCATACAGGTGAAGTCCAAAGAGTTTTCGCCATCCTATTTGAGATTGTGAACAACCCATTAATTCGGATCAAGCTGGCAACCTAGAATGCACTACTACGTACGCACTACTACTCTGATTGAAAAATCATAAGAACATGAAAAGATCATGGCTTCAAACAATGGACAGCGATTCTACTTATCATTAGGATAATCTTAGACTTTAGCACATTGCCGTATATTATCTTTTATACAATACACGGTCAAGTGTTGATGATGCAGTATGATAAGGCTGCACCGGAGGAGCAGTTGAAGCATCATTGAAGGATATGTTAATCTGGGCACTTTTGCAAACTGCAACCTGTAGAAATATCTATACTACTTGAGAGTTGAGACAATAGTTTACGGGTGACTTGAGAAAAAGCCGGATGTTCGTCAGACTCAGAGCGGAAACAGCAGACGGGTCTCTGGCTCTCTGCTTGTGTGGCCCAACTTTTGAGTGTCTTTCTCGGTGCGTAGCGCAGCTGGGTTTTGCCGCCAGAAACTATTGGCGCCATGACACGAGCTGACTGCCGACTTGATGTCTTTTTATACATTCATTAATTAATTATATGGGAAGATTGGCGTGTGAAAGGAATGTCAGCACCTAACATCGGATTCATCGTAACTCCAGTTGTGTTGTTGAAGAGAAGCGCATTCCGTATTTGTTTAGGTGGTAGGGAGTAATGTAGATGAATACGATGGTTATTATATCAAGAGTTTTTAGATAGGTTCAGATCTTTTGAAAGATAATAATCTCACTCGAGCGTATGTAATATAAGTTTTTAGGTGTGAATTGCCTAAGTGTCTCTAGGAAACTTTCTTTGTAGGCCGACTCCAGTCTCTTTATATGAGAAGGATTAGTAGTTATAAATGATAATTAAAGCGATCTACTAATGACTAATTACGAGGATAAATAGTCAGTTTGTGAGTAATAACTTTAATATAATAGCAATAATAATTGCGGAATATGGAGATTAATAACGATCTGGTTTTTTATGGCGACCGTCCAAGTACAAGTTAGGTCGGGAGAGACCTTTTTAAGTACTGAGCTCGGGAGTCTTCAAGTCCTCGACCACTGGCTATGTGGATTATGCCCACCGTTGACTGATCGGTTTAAAACTATTTAGGAGGTACGTATCCTAGAACCATATTCCGGAGAAGTTGGCATTCTTCTATTTTGGGAAGATTGGTCAAATAGCACGCATCATGCTGGGTGACTTGCATTGACATGTAGCTTGGATAGCACTTGCTTGGTGTGATGCTGCAGCGCTCAAATGTTTACACCGATTAGATTATGTTACAAAGAAGCCTAGTATAACGGTTATCATTATTTTCAATCATCTTGTTGCATACGTAGGTTAATTTCTAAATTTTTTTGTGAATGGTGTTATTGCAATTTTGTCAACGGACCACCTTGATATTTAGCACGTTGAGATCATCAAACGGATCAAATTAAACATCATTAATGCTTAATTTGAGAAAAAACAATTATATCACCCGATAATCAATTGTCTTGTAACAACACTCCTATAGGTACTCTAGAGGCTAGGGATATGATTGTAAAATTAGCTTGGACTCGTGAGCTAGCTCGAGACTTAGCTCTAATTGTTTGAGCTTTAGCTTTCCAAGCTTTCCAGAAAGCTTGCTTTTGGCTTTTGCAACTTAGAAGAGTGACTTTCCAAAACCTAGTTTTTGGAAAACTAATACCGTTTAGCACCCTAGCTTTTGGAATTGTGGAATGGAGTGATTGTTCTTTGGGGTCGACAGAATGTCATCGCGAGGGCGACGCGCGGCTGCGTCAGGCGGGGCGGGGAGGCCAGTCGGTGGCGACGCCGGAAGGGGTAGCGGGGCCAGGTGTAACAACCCAAAATTTTAAAGGTAAAAATAAAATAAGAAATAAAAAATTTCATAAAAAGAATTATTTGTTATTATTAAAGAAGTGAAAATGTCCAAACAGATAAAAATCTTGAAAAATAATTCAAATCCTAAGTTGAGAAAATTATGTTAGGTTCTTAAGGCCAAGATATTGTTTTGAGAATTTTTACAAATTTTTAGGACCTTTGCAGATAGCTCATAAATTATAGATTATTTTCAGCAATTATTTTTATTCAGAAATGAATTTTATTTAAACTTTGGCTGCACACTCCCTTTCTCCCTCCTCAGGTCGGCTTAGCCCGCTATCTTACTCGCGCCCTCACTGACAGGTGGGACCCACCTGTTAGCCTCCTCTCCCGACTCCCGCGCGCGCTCGCGCCCTCCTCCTCTCGTTGTCCTCGCGGACCCACCTATCGACGTTGCTTGCCACACCTGCAGCGCACCCGTGCTCTCTGACCAGTGGCCATTGCTTGTCAGTCTTCTTCCCTACGCCACCGCCCCTAAATCCTGCCGGCCGAAACCCTAGTCCCGCAATCCCGTCGCCGCCGGCCTCCTTCCTTCAAATTAACACCGGATAATTACTTCCCATGATCTGATGACCATTTCCCCTATGATTCTGGTGCGTTTGAATCGCACAATTGCCGGGACCGTGCATGGAAACACCTCGCCGGAAATATGGAAACCCCTCCTCGGCTTTCCTTGTTTACGGTTACCATACTCATCGTCGGCTGCCTCTATTTAAACCCCTACACCCTCCGCATCACAGCCACACCAAAATCACTGAAGTCCTCGCATACAGAACGCCACTGCCCCATGGCCGGTCAGACTACCCCTACTGCGTATTATGCGCCGCTGCCACAACCCACGCCTACACTACCTCTCCCTGCGTTGCCCGCACCTCCTGCTCCCGCACACCTGCATAGGCCCAACCACATCCCGTATCACGAGCCACCACGAGAGGAGGAGCCGCATGGCCGACACCATGACATACCATCATGTGTCGCGCCCCCGCACGAGAGACGTGCGCAGGCAGGAGGTTTAGATGACCTTGACGACCGGATTCACGCACTATTTCGAGAGGTTGCGGGATGTACGCCCAGAGGACGGGGTAGGGTTTATCAAAAGTCATAACCCGATTACTTCGACACCATCCCATACCCACGAGGCTTTAGGGTGCCCGAGTTTACCAAATTTGATGGTGAAGGTAGCAAAACCACCCTAGAGCACATAGGTCAGTTCTTAGCGTAGTGTGGCGAAGCTAGTGGGTCGGATGCTTTGAAACTTAGGTTGTTTTCTCTATCGCTTTTCGGCATCACTTTCACTTGGTTTTCAGCGTTACCACCGAATTTCGTCCAGACTTGGGCCCAGTTGGAGCAGAAGTTCCATGACTATTTCTATACTGGGGAGACCGAGCTTAGACTGTCACACTTGACATCGGTTAGATAGAAGACTAACGAGAGTGTCTCTGAGTACGTTAAGCATTTTAGGGACACTAGAAATCGATGTTTTACTTTGAACATCTCCGATAGGGACTTGGCCGACCTAGCTTTTAACGGTCTCCACTCCGAACTTAAAGAAAAACTAGATGGCCAAGATTTCTTCAATATTAGTTAAGTACTACAGAAGGCTCTGGTTCAGGAAAACCGAGCCAAAAGTAGAAGATTCACTAAGACATTTAACGAACCTAAGGCCGAGGTGCACGTCATGGAGCACTCCTATGAGGAATCATCGGAGAGCGAGGATGACTCGGTCGATATGTACACCGTAGAGTGGACTTGGTCTAGCAAGGCTAAGCCCATCACTTGCACTGAGTTATGGCCGTCTTTGACTAAGAGTCGGCCCAGCGAGATGAAATATTATTTTGATGTGACCAAGTGCAATAAGATATTTGATTTTTTGTTGAAGAACAAACTCATCAGGTTACCGAAGGGTCACATCATTCCGATGACCGACGACTTGAAGAAACAGGCTTATTGTAAGTGGCATGATTCTCATTCCCATTCTACTAACGATTTCAATGTTTTTCATCATTAGGTTCAATCGGCCATAGAAGAAGGACGGTTGAAGTTGGATACAAGTCCCAAGATGAAGCTTGACCAAGACCCTTTCCCTGTGAACACTATTGATCTCAACAGGAAGAAGGTGTTGATTCGGCCCGAGCAGGCCGAGTCCACTGAAGGGAAGAAGGTCATGATCAGAGAGCCACGCCCACCCATGCTCATGCCGAAGAACCCCGAGGTAGTAGTGTGGAAAGTGAACACCAACGCATCATCTTCGGCTGTGAACCGCAAGAAGCCAAATGTGACATATGACATGCTGCTCCAGAAGCACCAGAAGAAGCCCGAGAAGGTGAATGCTCGGCCAAGATCTCCAGCAAGGCCGAGCCCTCCTCGAAAGAGTGGGTTCGGCCCACGATGGGTGAAGACATTAGAGCCACCGCTTCCTCCACCATACCATTGGTCCATGGAATAGTGGCCACCATGTTACATTCCGCCTCCCGCGTATCCTGCGCCATATTATATTGCTCCATTTGTGCCACCCGGATTTTATAGCATGCATGGTCAGATGGGCACTCTGAGCGGCGATGTCTTCTCCAGGCTATTCGTCACACCACGAGGACGTACGGAGGCACACTCTGAAGCTATCATCATCAAGGTGAGGTCCCAGGACATCCCAATCCCTAAGGGGACCTCCGAAGAGCATGGCGAAGCCGAACTGCCAAAGCCACCTAAGGAGATGGCAAGTTTGACCGCAGCCCTAGGGCCGGTCAGACCGCCCTCACCACTTCAGTCTGACTGGCCTACTGTGGTCGATCCAACCAGCCTATCACAGAAGACCGACAATAGTCGGTCAGACCGGCCCAGTAAGGTCGGTCCAACCGATAGGAAGCAGGGACGATATTCCGCTAAGCGCAAAACCACCAAGGCCGACTCGGGCGATTCCCGTTCGGCCAAAAGTTCCAAGAGAAAGGTTGTGGCACGCGACACTAAGCCGCAACCGTCGTGGGCACCACTAGGTATGACCAAGTCCCAAAAGAGGCGACTACAACGCCTTCGAGCTCAGGATATGCGCGAGAAGAAGTCTGAGGACGAGCGAGATGCCATATTCGAGGAGATCCATCCCCAACCAGCAGCAAGGCAGATATGGAAGCTGAAGCCGGTTGTGGTAAGCAACCTGACCCCTACTCCAAGCGACGATGAGGATGATTTGATGGACGACAACTACACGCCCGTGTCCGAGGGGCCCCCTCCTCAAGCGATGGACGTAAACGTCGTCATGCTGCCCGCTGAGTTTGCTCTTCCACAGGATGAGGCAGATGTCGCTCAGTAGAACCTCAGCCCACAAGAGGCTATTTTGAGAAGCCTGAGGATACGACTCATCACTTGAAGCCCTCTATATTAATGGCACATCGATGGAAAGCCGATCTCAAGGATGCTTGTAGATGGAGGCGCTACCGTCAACCTGATGTCGTACTCTCTGTTGAAGAAGCTCGGCAAGAATTAAGATGACTTGATGAGGACTAACTTGACGCTCAACGGTTTCAACGACGAGAGCTCCGAGGCCAAGGGCGTACTTTCTCTAGAGCTGATGGTGGGCAGCAAGACGTTGTCGGCAGTGTTCTTCGTCGTCGATGTGCAAGGTAACTATAGTGTACTACTTGGGCGTGACTGGATTCACACAAATTGATGTATTCCATCTACTTTGCACCAGTTCTTGATCCAGTGGGATGGCGACGATGTGGAGGTTGTACCAGCTGATAATTCGGCTCAGGTCGCTTTGGTCGATGCGTATATTGACGTCGTCCATGATAAGGTAGAGTGTCTGTCAGGTAGGGACCTCTCGGATTATGACTTTGTTAGTGTGTCCGAGGGGTGTTTTGTTCCCGTGTTTGTAAAGCCGGCTAGTGTAGCATGGCTATCTCTAAACTAGTAGTCATGTCTAGTACGACTAATCTTGATTGGCTAAAGTCTCGTGTGGAGTAGTATCGGCCTTCTAAAGACGGTATTGTCGAAGCCATTGAAGATTTTAGTGAAGTAGAAAAGTTAGGTCAAGGTTTTGCGTCGGCCGATCCTCAAGAAAAGGTCGATATAGGCGATGGTAGTATTCCAAGGCCGACTTTTGTAAACAAAAATTTGCAGGCTGATGAAAAGGTCAAAGTAATAAAATTGCTTCGGTCGTATGTCGATTGTTTCGCATGGGAGTATAGCGAGATGTTGGGACTTAGCCGCGAGCTCGTGGAGCATCGGTTGCCTATCAAACCCGAGTTTAGGCCTTATAAACAGCCCCCTCGTCGCTTTAATTCGGCCATGTATGACCGAGTTAAAGAAGAGATAGAGCAATTACTTAAGGCTGAGTTTATTAGGCCATGCAGGAGGTATGCTGAATGGGTTGCTAACATTGTGCATGTGGAAAAGAAAGGGAGTGGCAAGATTCGTGTGTGTATTGATTTCAGGGACTTGAACAAGTCCACTCCGAAGGATGAGTACCCCATGCCAATAACTAACATGCTAATCAACGACGCTTCAGGACACAAGGTACTTAGTTTTCTTGATGGCAACGCTGGTTATAACCAGATCAATATGGCCAAAGAGGATGTATACAAGACAGCCTTTCGATGACCTGGTTTTGTCGGCTTGTTTATGTGGGTTGTTATGACTTTTGGCTTAAAGAATGCTGGCGCTACATATCAACGTGCTATGAACTTGATCTTTCACGACTTGCTAGGAGTTATGCTAGAAGTCTACATAGATGATGTTGTAGTCAAATCGGAAGCTATGGGAAACCACTTAGCCGATTTGAGAGTTTCTTTCGATAGGATGTGTTAGTATGGCTTAAAAATGAACCCGCTTAAGTGTGCTTTTGACGTGTCGGTGGGCAAGTTCTTGGGATTCATGATCCATGAAAGAGGTATTGAGATTGATCCCAAGAGGCTTGAGAAGATGAGGAACTGTGAAGCGCCGACATGCAAGAGAGATGTGCAAAAGTTCCTAGGCAAGGTTAATTATGTGCAATGCTTTATATCTAACTTGTATGGCAAGATTGACGCTTTTGTCCCCATACTTCGGCTAAAAACAAAGCCAAGTTCACTTGGGGGGCAAGTCAGCAACGTGCTTTTGAGAAGACTATGTAGTGCTTGTCATCACCGCCTGTGGTTAGAGCACCAAAAGTCGGGATTCCGTTTCGACTATACGTAGCGGCAGAAGAAGGCGTGATAGGGGTTGTGCTAACTCAAGAAGTGGAGGGAAAAGAGTACATCATCACCTTCTTGAGTCGCCGCCTATTGGATGCTGAAACAAGGTACGTGTTTCTAGAGCATTTATGTTTATCACTTTATTATGCATGCACCAAGCTTCGACACTATCTTTTGTCTGGCACATGTATTGTCACTTGTCAAACCGACATCATAAAGTACATGTTGCGAAAGCCGATTCTAAGTGGGAGAATCGGGAAGTGGGCTTACGCTTTAATCGAGTATGATTTGGCTTATGAACCTTTAAAAACTATGAAAGGTCAAATCGTCGCTAATTTTATAGTAGATCACTATGTAGATGTCAATTGGAGTAGTGACGCTGCTTTGATTGAGGTAATACCATGGAAACTTTACTTTGATGGTTCGGCTTGCAAAAATGTCCAAGGTATCGGAGTTGTGCTCATATCACCTAATGGTATGAGTTTCGAAACCTCGGCCTGATTAGAATTTCCTTGTACTAATAATCAAGTCTAATATGAAGTTGTGTTGCTAGGACTTGAATTGCTAAGTTCTATGGGTATTAAATAGGTTCATGCATATGGTGATTCACTATTAGTAGTCCAACAAGTAGCTAAATTTGTTCAATGTTTTAATGGTTTGCTAAATAGCTATTTGGATAAATGTCTGGACATAATTGCTAGTCTTGATGATTTTGAAATTTCACATGTGTCTAGAGAAGCCAATTCAATAGCAAATAACTTGGCTCAGCAAGCATCTAGCAACCAAATTAAAAGGGGTAAATTTTTCGCACAAGAAAAGCCGATGCTTGGAATTATTTCAGTGCCCGAGTCAGAACACATCGATCTGACCGATCTGACATGACCGATCTGACCGCAGGCGCCTGGTCGGTCTGACCGGCCATGTTAGGCTGGTCTGACCACCCTGTGCCATTCGGCCGGCAACGTCCAGTCTGACCGACCCTCTATGGCCGGTCCGACCGCCCCGTGTCAGGAGGTTTTAGGGCACAGAGGGCAAGCCAAGGTTTGTAATTTAAACGCCAATTCCAACGAAGATTTGGCGAGTACTTCAAAAAGTCATGGGGATGATTGGAGGACTCTGATTATTCAATACTTGAGAGATCCTAGTAAGCGGGTTGATTAGAAAGTTAGGCAGCAAGCGTTTAAATTTGTGCTAGTCGACGACGAGTTGTATCGCCGAACTGTTGACAGAGTACTTTTGAGATGTTTGAATGTCAATCAGTCTAGACTTGTTGTGGGTGAAGTACATGAAGGTATTTGTGGTACTCATTAGTCGGCCTAGAAAATGAGTTGTATGCTCAAAAGAGCAGGTTTTTATTGGTCGACCATGTCCGAGGACTGTTTTAAGTATTATAGAGGATGTGAAGCTTGTCAAAGGTTTGGTAATATTCAGCTGGCTCCTACATGTTTACTTAACCACATTATCAAACCATGGCCATTCCGAGGTTGGGCCTTGGACTTCTTTGGCCAAATTTATCCTCCCTCTTCAAAAGGGCATCAGTTCGTGTTGATGGCTATAGCTTACTTCACAAAGTGGACCGAGGCCGTGCCTCTCAAGAACATGACGCAAAATGAGGTCATTAATTTCATCTTGAAGCACATTATACACAGATTCGGTATTCCTCAAACTCTTACTACAGATCAGGGTGCTTCATTTGTTTCTAAGGAAGTATGTGATTTTGCCGAATCTTATGGTAGAAAGTTGGTAAACTCTTCACCATACTATGCTCAGACCAATAGTGAGGTCGAGTCTAGTAATAAAACTATGATTAATCTCATTAAGAAAAAGATTGAAGAGTTTCCCAAAAGGTGGCATGAAGTGCTTTCTGAAGCATTGTGGGTATGTAGAGTTGCAAAGCATGGTGCCACCAAGGTAAGTCCATATGAGTTGGTGTATGGACAAGAATATGTTTTACCCGTGGAGGTAAATATTGGCTCTTTAAGATTACTTAAGCAAGATGGCTTATCGGTCGATGAGTATGAGACTCTTTTGAATGATAATTTAGAAGAGGTGACCGATAAGAGGTTAAGAGCTCTAGAAGCAATAGAAAGAGACAAAAGAAGAGTGGCTAGAGCTTATAATAAGAAGGTAAGAGCAAAATCGTTTCAAGTTGGTGACTTGGTTTGGAAGACGATTTTTCCTTTAGGCACTAAGAGCCCAAGATTTGGCAAATGGTCGCCTAGTTGGGAAGGTCCTTTTAGAGTTGTTGAAATCGCTCCAGGTAATGCGTATTTGCTAGAGTCACTTCAAGGAGAGCGATTTCGTAGGGCTTTGAATGGTAGATATTTGAAAAGGTACTTCCCAAGTGTGTGGCAAAATGCTTGAAGTGTCGAAAGGTCGATATAAAGCATATCGCCCATAGCTTGTTGTGTTGTTGACCTACTAAAGTTGGCCAAAACGCAGGGGGGCATGTGTTGATAGCGAAAAATGGCATTAATGGTCAATATTATCAAAAATATCAATTTTTGGTAGTTTTACCGAAAATATGCCGAGACCTGGCACAGGCCGGTTCGACCGGCCATGTAGGTCCGGTCTGACCGTCCGTATGGGCTCGATCAGACCGGCCCAACCCGAGTCCGACTCGAAAATAGCTGATTTCGGGGTATTTTATCCCTAATTAATTTTGGATGACTTGGAACCCGTGTCTAACTCAGATTAGACCCCAGGAACCCATGACCCACCTCTATAAATAGAGGCAAGGCCGATTCAGGCCCCCTAAAACCCTAATAGATCCAATCTATTATCTACCTTGAATCGCATTTACTTTCTTTGCCCTAGTTTTAGTCTAGCATGTACATCTTTGCTGGTTTGCGTTGTAAACCATTTGTCCGTCGTGTCGTAATCACGGTAAGTCCTTGTCGATTCGCTCGTGAATCATCCGTTTCATCCACGTAATGGATTTCTATCGGTTTTATCGCTTTTTAGTGGTAATTCGGTCCCCTGGCCGAATTACTTTGATCTCTTGGTATTTTTGCAGTGTTTGATCACCCCTGACTTCCCCAAGAAGTTTGGGTGTGATCCATCCATGGGAAGGACGGTCGCCGGAGCCCGGAGGCCACTTTCCAGGAGTCGTTGGTCTGATCGGCGGTCACCCCTCAGTCCGACCGGCCTGTGTTGTGCCATCATTTGACGTGTCGGCACACGGGTGTCCGACCAGCGGCATGACGCCGGTCTGACCGGGTCCCGCAGGAGACTTCAAACGCCCTTCGTGCCGGAGACTACTTCGCGCTGGAGACTGCTTTGCACCGGAGATCACTTCGCGCCGAGGTAAATCCCGACCCTTTGGTCGTCCACGGTCTGACTAGAGGTGTAGCCTCGGTCTGACCGGCCGAAGGGTGAAAATACCCCTTCACACCACCGCGCTGAAGCCCACTTCGGCGAGGGCTTCGCACTGCCGGTCAGACTGGTAGTGTGCCTTCGGTCCGACCGGACTTTCCTAGCCGGTCTGACCACCTGTCAAGCTTCGGTCCAACTGTCCCTGTTCTGGCCGGTTGGGTATAGTTAGGTTATTTATCGCTTTTAGTTGTTTTCCAACACTTTGGTTAATTGAGTAATTTTAAAATTATTATTACTTGATTGCATGGCGACTCCGTTATCCCCTTACCACGTGTTGGGGAAAATACTTCACCTTCAGGACTTTAGAGATTGATAGTCAAAGATAACTTATCGGCATCGAAGCTTGTGCTTATGTCCGAAGGTGGTGAAGTTTCTAAGACGAAGGGTGCTTCGGCTTACAGTTCGAAGGTAACTCTCCGAAGGCTCCGAAGCATAGGTGGATAACAACCAGACTAATAAGACGTCTACCTTATCTATCTTCTTCAAATAGATTTTACTATTTTAGCTCTATTCGGGGTACCGAATAGTTTCCACTATGTCGGTTGTAATTGAGGGGTAAATAGGTCTTTTCCTTAGACTTTTTACCTATAAATACCCTCCTTCTTACCCTGTAATAGGCATCGAATACTCAGCTATTCAATACACAATTTCGGACTACTTAAGCTATTATCCAATTCAGAGGCTTGAGATAGTTCTCAACTCACACTCACTGTTTGTTAGTTCTTAATCCTAGAGAACCTGTTAGCGTAATCTTTTACGCCAACAGTTGGTGCCGTCCATGGGGAACCTAGTTCTAAAAGCTAGTTCTCTGCCGCTGACTGTACTTCGAAGAGCACTTGCGGAGGGAGCTTCGGAGTCTCAAGATTCCGCGCACCCTTCGGTAAGGGGCTTCTTAGTGCAGTTCGAAGGCCTTTCCTCGCCTTCCCAAACCAATCGAATTCCTCGGTCTTCGGACCTCATATTCATTAGCTATGCCTCCCAAGTGGAGCCTAGCCTCAGATCCTCCTCGAAGGTCCCCTCGGACCAACACTACTACAAACCATCACTGTAGTGGCGTTGGGAAAAACCACTGTAGTGGCGGGCCATTAGATGCCCGCCACTACAGTTGATGGTGCTGACGGCAGCACTGGCGCCCGCCACTATTGTTGGTAAAGTAGTGGCGATCGGTGATGACGTCATCTCAGACCGCCACTATTGTACCAATAGCAGCGGCGGGCACTGGTGCTGCCCGCCGCTGCTAATATGGCCGCCACTAAAGTATTGATGACATCACTTGCGACCGCCACTACTATTCTAGCTATAAATGCGCAGCTTCTTCCTCCCCGAGCTCTACCGGAGTTCGCATTTAATTTTGTTCGTACAATGGCGACAAAAATCTAGATAAAGAGGGGGAGGCTTTGTTTTCGTTTCTTTTGAAGGATCTCATTCTAGGAGGTAAATCCATGCCGAATCTCACATTTATTTTGTATTTAATCATGTATACAATGAGTTATTAGCGTTTTACTAATTTAGGGTTTGTGAATAGAAATTTTCAAATAATCTTCCATTTACAGTGTTACCTTCTCCCAAATGAACAAATATGACCCTCCTCACAATTCTTCATCACTTGTATATTGATTTACGTCATTTTAATCTCTTTTTTAATTTGATTTATGATTATAGATCTAGAGTTATGTTGTTTGGAGAGAGAGAAACCAATATAGTTAATTTATTTAATAATTTTTTCTGCTTAATAAATTGTTTTAATTAAAGCATTGAGGATTTTTAATTAATGTTGTTATGAGCGATAATAAATCAATATATTTTCAATTTGTAAATTACTAAAATTAACAATAATGAATTTATTAATATTTTTTCAAATAATATATGTTTTAGATGGAGCACAGGTCCTGGATGTACTCGTCCAACGACGGAGATTTGGTGGCATATTTTAACAGAGTAACTGAATTTACTGAAGTTGCCGCACAATAAGCTTCCTGTCAGAGTGAAGAGGCAATATATTATCCTTGTAAAGTTTGTAAAAACGAAGCGATGTATCCGTGTTCTGATCGTGAAACCATACGATTTCACTTGTTGAAAAATGGTTTCGTGAAGAACTATTATATATGGACGAAACACGGTGAGATGGGCCAAAATCCTCATGAAGATTCTGATGTGCCGCAAGATGCTCATCAACATAGAAGAGGTTGTGATCATACATCCGACATAACACATGATGATGTTGATCAACATGATGATGATGACGCCTTTGATGTGGAGGAACTGATGCGAAATGTTGCACCTGAGGTGTTGTTGCAGAGAACTACAACCAAAGGATACGATAACTTTGAAGCACTTGACAAAGCATCAAAAAACCTTCTTTACGAGGAACGCCACGGATGCGATAAGCAGTATACTGTGTTGTACACAATTCTTGAGCTTATGAAACTGAAGGCCAGCAATGGATGGTCTGACACTAGTTTTTCAGATCTTTTACAACTCCTAAAAAGGTTTTGCCAAAACCCAATGGTTTACCATCTGATACGTACCAAGCAAAGAAGATGATTTGTCCGTTGACTTTGGACGTTCAGAAGATTCATGCATGCCCGAACCATTGTATCCTATATCGAAAAGAGTATGGATTGTTAGAGAGATGTCCGCAGTGCAACGCGAGTCGATACAAATGTCCAAATGACTGTGTGGAGGACTACAATGACCACCAGAAGAAGAATAATAAGAGGATGCAGAAGAGGAATAAAAATTTTATTGAAGACCATCCTGGAAAAAAGACGAAGAGGAAAGTTCCAGCCTTAGTAATGTGGTACCTACTGGTGATTGATCGCTTGAAACGTATGTTCTCTAATCCTAGAGATGCTGAACTATTAATCTGGCATTTCGCTGGGCGAAAGAAGGACGGAAAACTTCGGCACCCTGCGGATGCTAGGCAGTGGAAATCATTTGACCTGGCCCATCCAGATTTCTCGGACGATCCTAGAAATATCGGGATGGGACTTAGAACGGATGGAATGAATCCCTTCGGTGAGATGAGGAAACCACATAGTACGTGGCCTAGTCTTTCTATGCTTGTTCAACATTCCATCATGGTTGTGCCATAAAAGAAAATACCTTATGCTCACTACTCTAATTTCTGGTCCAAAACAACCTAGCAATGACATTGATATCTTTCTAGAACCTTTGATGGAGGATATGAAACGTCTATGGGAACATGGTGTCTATGTGTGGGATGAGCACAAGAAAGAGCACTTCAATCTAAGAGCCATAATCTTTTGCATCATAGCTGACAACCCAGGACGCATGTCCCTAACAGGACAGGTTAAAGGAAAGACAACATGTGTAGTGTGTGTGGACCAGACAGAATCTATGCATCTTCCATCATTCGTTAAGACGATATATATGCGACACCGCATATTTTTACCAAAAAACCACAAATATCGAAGAAATAGGAACCATTTCGACGGTACAATCGAGCTTGGACAGCCTCCACGAAATCGAGATGGAAAATTTCTATTCGAAATGGTAAAGAATATCAAAGTTGTTTTCGGAAAGAAGAGGAAGAAATCTGAAAAAATTTCAAAGGACGCTCCATTTAAAAAGTAGTCGATCTTCTTTAGATATTTGCCCTATTGGAAGGAGTTGAAGATTGGTCATGCTATCGATACAATGCACGTTGAGAAGAATGTCTTCGAAAGCACTATCGGTATTTTTTAGACATACCGGGCAAATCAAAAGATGGACTCAAAGTATGAAGGGACCTTCAAACTCTCGGAATTAGACCCGAGCTTCACCCACAGGAAAGGGCCAATGGAAAATTTTTCCTTCCGACTGCTAGCTATAACCTCACAATTGACGAGAAAAGATCAATCTGCAGGTGTCTACATGGAATTAGAGTTCCAACAGGATTCTCAACGAATATAAAGAATATTGTCTTCGTAGCAGATTTGAGGATGAGCGGCTACAACACTCATGATTGTCATGTTATGCTTGGGCTATTCCTCGCCATCGCAGTAAGAGGAGTCAAACATTCATTTCTAAAGATGGTGATAACACGCATGTGTCACTTCTTCAATGTCATATCAAAGAAGGTGATCGACACTGAAGAGTTAAATGAATTACGTAAACAAATGAGGGAGACTATGTGTCAGCTTGAGATGTGCTTTCCTCCTTCATATTTTGATATTATGGAGCACTATATGATACATATAGCAGACCAAATCTTTGTTCTCGGTCCAACGTACCTGCACAATATGTATGCGTACGAGCGTCTAATGGTTGTCTTCAAGGGTTACGTACGAAATCGTGCTTATCCAGAGGGTTCCATGATAGAGGGCTACACGACTGAGGAAGTCATTGAGTGCTACGCAGATTACATAAGAGATGGAAGACCAATAGGAGTTCCCGTGTCCCGGCACCATGGAAGACTCACCGGTAAAGGAACTAAAGGCAGGAAAATCATACGAGACAATAGTTACCAAACAATAAGAGAATCACATTACAGTGTAATGCATCAGTTGGCGATTATGAGACCATATGTTGAACAACACCTGCAAGAGCTTCGTGAAAAGAATGAAGATCGCGATGAACAATGGATTATGAAAGAACACAAAATTTATTTCACATCATGGCTGAGGGATCTAAACCTTTCGATCGGAGAAACCGACGAAGAGATGATGATAAATAAATTGTCTTACGGTCCATTGAGCATGGTTAAAACATGGCAAGCGTATGACATCAATGGTTTCACATTCTATACCAAAGCAAAGGATCAAAAGAGTCAGCACCAAAATAGTGGTGTCAGAGGAGAAGCAGAAGATAGCACTGGACAAAAAAATGCTTACTATGGATACATCGAAGAAATATCGGAACTTAACTACGGGAACTCTATAGAAATCCCTGTATTTAAGTGTCAATGGGTCAGACATCCAGAAGGTGTGGAGGTGGATGATTACGGGTTTATGATAGTTGACCTTAATAAGGTGGCTTATAAAGATGACCCTTGGATACTCGCTCAATCCGTGGCACAAGTATTTTACATACTTGATCCTAAAGATGAGAAAAAATACATCGTTGCTCCAGGAAAACAAAGAATTGTTGGAGTTGATGGAGTCGAAGACGAAGAAGAATACAATCAGTTTGATGAGGTGTCGTTTTTCGTTGACATATCAAGGATCAATGTGGTTGAAGCAAAACTGTCATTTGGCAGTGTGATTCCTTATCTACGCACCAATGGCGATGGAAAATTAGTGCAAGGCTAGATCATTTCTGTTTAGCGTGCGTATTTGTAAAATCAATTATGTCATTTATTGTTAAAACATTTTCAAGATCAAATGAGGATTTAATTAAACATGAATAGAAAATTTTTAAAAATATTTAATTTTTGGGGCCAACAGCAAGGTTCAAACCTCAAACCGCCTGCTGGCAGCGAGGTTCAAACCTCGAACCGTATGGCCCCAAGGAGCCCCGCGCACCACTGCGCTACTAAGTGTTTCACGTCATTGTAGGAAGAGTATTATATGCTATATATAATCCCTACCTCTATTAGTAGTGGCGGGCTGGATGACGTCATCATGCCCGCCACTACTAAGAGAAAATAGCAGTAACGGGCAGAATGACGTCATCATGCCCGCCACTGCTAATACACCTATATATACTTTCCACTCCCGCCGTCCGAAAACCTAGTTTCATTTTCTAAACCCTAAACTCCCGTGTCGCCCCCCTCCTCCCGTCGCCGCCGTCGACGTCCCGGAGCACGTCGCCGCTGCCCTCCGCCCGTCGCAGCCTTCCTCGGAGCCCATCCGCGCCGCCAGTCGCCGCCATCCAGTCGATCAGTAAATGATTATTAACCTATCTTTGGTCTTATTTTATTCGAGCTTAGGGTTAAAATGATGGAGGATTGTTATATTAATTTATGCGTGGTAATATAATTTAGTAAAATATTACTAGTAGAATGCACTATAACAATAATGTTTTTTAATGTACTGTAAAACATTTCTGAGAAAAAAAATTTCCACTATAACAATAATGTTTTTTAATGTACTATAAAAATTTCTGAGAAAAAAAATTGCCACTATAACAATAATGTTTTTTAATGTACTATAATATTACTAGCTTAGGGTTTTTTAATGTTATATCAATGTGACAAAAAAAATTCAGATGGCTCCTCCTAAGATTGAACCAAAGATCCTCAAACTCTACATCAAGTGGCGTGTGTGAGGATTGCAAATGCGGTAAACATAAGGTACATGATGGTATAGTTTGCAGTTATTTGGCGAAGAAAGTGATTCTCATAATGGACTCCGACTCGGAGGACGACTCACGATCGCCGCAACCAGATAGGGTAAGTGTTGGCAGACGGAAGAATGATGAGACAACCGGTGGTAGAGGGAAACATGCCGAGGCTAGCGGTGGAAAAGGGAAGCATGTAGAGCAATGCGGCAGCAAGAGGAGGAAGGAGGCAAGATCCTATTTTTATGCAAATTTTATATTTTTATCATCTAATTCAATCATTGATAATAAGTTGTTCTCACTATCGTCGCCGCGTGTATTTTCTTGTTCAGGAACAT
Source organism: Zizania palustris (assembly GCA_019279435.1). Taxonomy (NCBI): domain Eukaryota; kingdom Viridiplantae; phylum Streptophyta; class Magnoliopsida; order Poales; family Poaceae; genus Zizania; species Zizania palustris. The sequence continues at coordinate 5,626,705 of JAAALK010000285.1, forward strand.
GGAGAGTAGTTCAGACTGCCTGATGATACCGAGTTGGTTGAGGATTGGCAAGTTGAGGCTTTTAATCTGTTTAACCAGAAATAGGTTGGGTTTGTGCCGAGGAAGAAGAAGAAGCTCCAAACCATATCTTTCTTTTGGGTTTGACCAGTAGTGTGTTTCGATGTGTAAGCTGGTTTCCCCAGCCTGGACTTGTGTTTGTTTACTTGCTTTCAAATAAACATGATATGTCAAGCGAGCCCCCGCACCACCGCGCTACAAAGTCTCGATCATATCGTAACAACATGTAATAAAAACACACTTAATGAAATAAAAACAGTAAACTAAGGGAGAAAAATACCAATTTTTGCAATTAGAATATTGGTGTTGTATTTTTATTGTACAAAAAGTTTCAATTTCAAAGGAAGAATAAACTATAGATTTTGCTTTCAAACCTTAGTCATTTCTTCTCTAAACCCTAATGCATCCCCGGAGAATCTCATGTTTATTAATGAAATAAAAAAAAAGTAAAGTGAGGCAGAAAAATACCAATTTTTTAAATTTGATAAGTTATGATGTATTTTTATTGTTAAAAATCAAGTTCAAACTAGAATTTAAACATGAATAAAAAAGTAATGAAAATTAGAATATAAATGTAAAAAAAATGTTTGGATGCTAGCAGCAAGGTTCGAACCTCAAACCGCCTGCAGGCAGCAAGGTTCGAACCTCGAACCACATGGCACCAAAGCAACCCCCGCACCACTGCGCTACTAAGTGTTTCTCGACATGAGTGGCAACGTATGCTAGATAACCCCACCAGAGGTAGTAGTGGCGGGCAGGATGACGTCACCAGCCCGCCACTGCTATCCTTTTAGTAGTGGCGGTCACATGATGTCATCGGCCCGCCACCACTAAGTCGAGTGACGTACACTGAGGCAGAAAAATACCAACTTTTTAAATTTGATAAATTATGATGTATTTTTATTGTTAAAAAAAATTCAAGTTCAACGAGGATTTAAACATCAATAAAAAAGTGCTGAAAATTTAAAAAAGTACAAAACAGAAAAAAATGTTGATTTGGCGCCAGCAGCAAGGTTCGAACCTCAAACCGCATGGCACCAAAGAACCCCCCGCACCACTGCGCTACAAAGTATTTCTCGGCTATTTGTGTTGTGTATGCTAGATAATCCCTACCTCTATGTGGACTTTTTTGAATTTAAATACCAATTTCTGTTAATGAAAGATACCATTTTTTGCAATTAGAATATTGGTGTTGTATTTTTATTGTACAAAAAGTTTCAAGTTCAAAGGAAGAATCAACTATAGGTTTTGCTTTCAAACCTAGGTCATTTCACCTCTAAACCCTAATTCATCCCCGCAGAATCTTAGGTTTCTTAACGCCCTACATGATTATTTTCTCGAAACAATTTTATTTTTATGACAACATCTATGGATCGATCATATCATAACAACATGACAAGTCTGATCTTTTTTAGACTTTATTTTATTTTTTGAGGATTAAAAAAATTAAAAATACAAGTTGTCGATCGAGTGTTGTGGAAACCTACATTTTTTATGATGGTTTTAAATTTACTGGATAATAATAACTAATTATAGAGTCAAAACATGAATATGGTTTTTCTATAAATTTTGGTGAATTATTTCATGTCTTGTAGTTCAAATTGAACTTATTTTGACTTTGATCATAAAAACACACTTAATGAAATAAAAACAGTAAACTAAGGGAGAAAAAGTAAAGTGGGGAAGAAAAATACCAATTTTTTAAATTTGATAAGTTATGATGTATTTTTATTGTTAAAAAAATCAAGTTCAAACTAGATTTTGCTTTCAAACCTCAGTCATTTCTTCTCTAAACCCTAATGCATCCCCGGAGAATCTCATGTTTCTTAATGAAATAAAAAAAAGTAAAGTGAGGCAGAATAATACTAATTTTTTAAATTTGATAAGTTATGATGTATTTTTATTGTTAAAAAAATCAAGTTCAAACTAGAATTTAAACATGAATAAAAAAGTCATGAAAATTAGAATAGAAATGTAGAAAAATGTTTGGATGCTAGCAGCAAGGTTCGAACCTCAAACCGCCTGCAGGCAGCAAGGTTCGAACCTCGAACCGCATGGCACCAAAGCAACCCCCGCACCACTGCGCTACAAAGTGTTTCTCGACAGTAGAGGCAACGTATGCTAGATAACCCCCACCTCTCATAATAGTGGCGGTCGGGTATGCTGACGTCACCAGCCCGCCACTGCTATTCCTTTTAGTAGTGGCATCGAGCACCAGCGGCGGGCGGATTAGTAGTGGCATCGAGCACCAGTGGCGGGCGGATTAGTAGTGGCGGGCTGGTGACATCAGCATGCCCGCCACTACTAAGAGAAAATAGCAGTGGCGGGCGGATGACGTCATCATGCCTGCCACTGCTAATCCACCTATATAAATATTTCGCTCCCACCGTCTGAAAACCCTAAGCCCTAATCTTCTCCCGCCAGTTACTGCCGCTCCCAGTGCCCGCGCCGCCACCCTTGGAGCCCGTCGTTGTCGTCCCCGGACCCCTCGCCGCCACCTCGGAGCCATCGGGTCGTCCTCGAAGCCCATCACCAGAGCACGCGTCGGTGTACCCAGACGCCTCGTCGCTGCCGTCCCTATCCCCGACGCACGCCGCCATCCTCGTCCCGGAGCCCTCGCCGCCACCCTCGGAACCCGTCGCCGTCGTCGCCCCGAACTCCGTCGGAGCCCACGTCGCTGTCCCCGGACCCCGCGCCGCCGTCCCCGTCCCCGAGCGCACGCCGCCGTCCCCATCCCCGACTGCACGCCGCCATCCCCGTTCAGGTTGCTAAAAATTTCCCCTTTTCCATTTTTCTCTGAAATTAATGCCCTGATTCAAACGAACATGCATGTTCTCTTGGCCATATCTACCACTAACGCTTGGGAGTTTTAGCAAATTGCATAAATATTGTGAAATTGAATACTTAGAGGGGCGTCTTGATACCAAACATTATGCCAGAATGACACTCATTCCCCTGACCCCAACCGGTATCCCCCACCTTTGTATGTCCAAAATCTAGCCTTACGAAAACTCTTCCAAAAAATGACCCCCAAGGTAGAATATTTAAGAAAACCTTTAGAAAGATAGTATTTCTTCTTCACAATGTCAAAACATAATCATGTATGACCAGTTTCTAGTTTATACACCCACTTATTCAACAGTGCTAGCTTAAAAGCTCTAGTGTCAAGGAACCCCATACCACCAAGATCTCTCGGAGCACACAAAGCATAAACACCTCCATTGCATACATCGGGATACTACTCAAGCAAGCATTAATCAAAATCTTACGCCCCCGTACGACAAGTGACAATATTTCCATGATGCCAACCTCTTTTCCACTTTCTTGACAAACCCATCAAAATCTTATTTGGATAGTTTAGACTGGTTGATTAGTAGACCTAGATAAGTGATGAGTCAATTCCTCAAATTACAACTTTTAGAGCCTCTTCATTAGATAAACCAATCCTAAACACTTCACTCTCCTGATAGTTAATTTTCATACCGCTTCATAGGAATACAACATAAATTTAAGAACCATCATAGATGACCATGTTCCTTTGCTGTTTCAAGTACTTCTGACAAGGCATCTCTAACTAAACTGAAAAGCTAGGGGACATATGGTCCCCTTGTCATGTAAATGTGGAATAATTTATGCATCATTCTGCATCATTTATGCATCATTCCTATGACGCTTTGTAAAAGCTCAGTTTTTTGTGGAATAAACAAAATATTTCTATTTGATAAATAAGATGTCATGTAGGAATGTTTTGTAGTAAGGCCTAAACAACATTGTGATCAGTTTACTACTGTTATTACTTCTAAGGCTACTATACTAATCCAAAAGTTCATCCGGCTGAAGGCCAACATTAGATTCTGCAATTCCTTTTAGAGGCCTATGATACAAATAGTAATTGAGTTCTCTCATGTATGTCATCAAGTCGTGGGACACATCCATTCTCGTCAACAGCTTCTTCTTTCTCGTGTTGCTGACAGGGAATGGATGTGCTCATGGTTCCATGGCAGCCATGAACATTTTGAAAAACAACACAAAATATGCTGAGGCAAACTGTTATTACTTCTAAGGCTACTATGATTAGTATAGTGGCTTCGGAAGTAATAGCCTCTTAACTATGAAAATATGACAGTAGACCTTTTTTGCATAACCAAAATTCTGATACATTAGCCTCTTAACTATGAATAGTTTATCTATGGTGGAAGAAGGACATTCCATCGAAGAGCTCATCTACGAGTCTCCCGCAAAAACAAATAAAGAGGGTTCATCTGAAGGATCCTCCGATAGCGAATCTTCATACCACTCTCCGGAGAATGAACATCCAATGGAGCCTAGGAAGAAGAGAACGAGAGAAGACGCCGATGAGGATTACATTCCTGAAGCTCAAGCGGAGGTAATTATTACGTTAGTAACAAGTCAGAGCAGCTTCTAACCGAGGATTACATTCCTGAAGCTCACATTGTCTATCATCGTAGGATCGTCCAAAGCGAGGAAGCAAACGTCGATTATTCCAAGTCGAGAAAAGAACAACTATTGTCCCAGCTATTGAGTCAGCTGAGCGAACAGATGTTGAGCCTGCTGCCACAACATCGTCTGCAAATGCGAAGAGGAGAGGGAAACGGGAGAAGAACAAGCTGCATACAGCTATCTATGAGGTTGAAGAAGTGCATGTTGATGGGGCTCCAAAGAAGCCAAAAGAAATCACAGCGAAGTGGCGTAACGACTGTGGATGTCTCGCCAGCGAGCGATGTAAGATAGTTTGGAAAAATTGGAAGACTGTCCCTGAAGCTACAAAGAATGAATTGTGGCAGCATATAAAAGCGCATTATAAATTCCCGGAAGACCGCTTAGAAGACGCTAAAGCTGCCAAATTGAAGACTATCGGGAAGGCTCTCCGTACATTTAGGACTAAACTGAACACACAATACCTTCAGAAAGATGAGTCGCCACTCAACGACTACGGCTTTATAACGCCAAATGAATGGAACGAATTCAAAATGCAGCATTGCTCGGAAGAAGCCAAACAAGAGAGCATCATGTTCAAAGAACTTAATAAGAAGAATAAGTTCCCACATAAACTTGGGCCAGGTGGATATAAGGCCAAGGAGGATGAGTGGAGTAGAAAGGAGGAGGAGGACCGTGCGGCTGGGTTACCTGAACAGTTTTCAGGTGCTGATCAGCGCACTAAGAGATGGCTCCTAGGTCGAGCTAAAAAAACATCCGAGGGCCAATATATGCTCTCCGACTCACGGACTAGTGAAGTTTTCCAGAAAGCACAGGAAATCGCTGAGTTGGAGAAGACTGGAAAGTTCAAGTCCGAGGGATGTAATGACCAGCTTACATCTGCTCTCGGAAATGAGGAACATCGAGGGTGCACCCGAGGTGTCTCTTCTATAGCACCCTGGAAAAATACTTTCAAGAAACAGGAGGGTGCCACATACAAGAAGCGTCAAGCACGCACAGACGACGACGCAGAGCGCCGTGCAGAGTGGGAGCGACACTTTTTTGAATTTATTAACGAGAATCCAAACATAATGCAGGCTGCAACGGGACAAATAATTGTGCCAGAGGTACGACTCGACATACCAAGCAGTGTTGGCTCAGTACAAGACAAATTTCCTGTAAATTATATTAAAGAGGACACACCATGCAGCCTGCATGTACCGATAAGGCGCAAAGGGCATTACCAAGAGGCTGCACGAGGCATTGCTATGCATGGGGATTTATTTCACAATTGGTCTATTCCTGCTGACTATACCAAGGTTCAAGTCAATGAGATCACCAACGACAGATTTATTAATGACCCCTTGGATCTTCCAATGCCTGATGAGGGGATTGAGACAATCGGAGATGCTCTAAATAACTTTGTCCTATGGGCGAACCGAGATATCAAATTACTGCAGACAAGTTCTCAGAGTAAATCACCTATTGTCTCATCACAATCCCCCACATATCTTTCATCTCAGGATGTGCAAAATATAGGATCTTTATCACCTGTTGATGAGTGTGAGATAGAGGAAAAGGCAGAGGAAGAGCCAGTGCCCGATAAAGTGGCATAAGTGATAGAATCGAAAGTGACTTCTGATCCTCGAGTGACAAAGCCAGTGCCAGTGCTTGAGCCCACTGATGAGCCCAACACAAATGTGCCAGAGCCAGATCAGATGCCAGTGCCAGTTCCGGCTGAGCCTCAAGTGCCAGTTCCGACTGATCCTCAAGTGTCGGTGGTCAAGCCCATAACAAAAGTGCCAGTGCTAGTTGTCGAGCCTGAAAAACAAGATGCATGACCAAAGCCAGCAATCCACAAGATAACTGTTCAAGCTGGGCAGTGTTCTGTGAAATCTGAGATGCATAAATTTTTTACTACTATGGGGCAAACACGTTCTATGCCCGAAGCGGCTCCCATAAAGGCTCTAGTACAAAAGCATGCGGGCTCACTTTCTGTTGATAAGTGGACCTACGGAAACGAGGATTATATCGAATACGAACCAGGCAAACCATTATTACCCCAAGGAGTACTTAAGAGTATGCCTTGGATGATGAAAACATTTCATGACTGGTACCTCGAAGCGTCTTCGTTAGGAGTAACACAAATAGAACTGAAGGTTCCACAAGAAATATTCAACTGCCCAGAGTTTAAGCTTGCACTATTTTTCGACGACTTCCATCGGATGTTTCGTCTGAAGCGAACCGACATCACAAGCATGATGCTCTGGTGCATGTAAGTACTTTATACTTTGTCAATACAAAGCAAAAATAAATAATGTCTTATATTGACTATTGTTTCATAACATATGCAGTTGTAATTCATGTTGTGACGAGTCTAATATGTATGGGTACTTGAACCCGTCATTAATAAGCCAAAGTGCGCTGAACCCGACACTAAACCAGAACGATAGCAAGTACTGGACTGCGGGTAAGAAAAAATTTCAAAGAAAGATGTTCAATAAAGACGAAGACACACTTAAGAAGAACAAAAGGAGTTGTGTCGCATTGTATATTGCGCGGTGCATGGATCAATGGAAGGACATAGAAATGATAAGTGGGGCATATAACTTTAGGTAAGTATACCCACTATATCCACTTAATCACGTTTAATCGATTATGAAACTAACATAATCATATATTACTTCTTTCGATAGTGATCATTGGATTGCACTTCTGATATACCCAAAGAGCTCAAGGGTTTATGTGCTCGACTCGCTCGACAAACCCAAAAAAGAATATGAAGATATATTAAATGTTATTCAGAGTGCATATAGATACTACGTGGAAAAGTTAGGTGGCCTACATGATCCACAGAGACCGAAAGATATGCTTATAAGAACCAACTATCTGGTAATATTATATTTTTAAATTTCTTAATTCAATTGATAAAGCCAAACTATATATCGTTCTAACTTTGTCTATTTTGAAGTGTCACAAACAATCTCTTGATTCCGTGCATTGCGGCTATTATACTTGTGATTTCATGAGCAATAACTTAGGAAAGTTTGGGCGGACGGTATCTGAGGATACTAAAGAAGTAAGTTGATTTCTTGTGTGTTAATCTAATATAACTTGCAGTGTATGTACTTATATTTTACGTATGCAGGCGTCAGGTCCATCAACCGTTGCCCAGAAGAGCCAACTCTCAAAATCACAAATGTACGAAATCGTATCAAGGATGTGCCGCTTCACGATGCATGAGATTCTTCATGAGCTTGGAGCATTTTTCGATCCTAAGAGTGAAGTGGCCAAGCATCCAACTCTGTATGATTGGGCCGGAAGAATGAAACTGCGAACCAAGATATGAGTTGGCCTTCCAAGAAAACATAAACCGCATGAGCATGTATTTGTGAAACAATGGTTAATTTTGAAATTTTGATAGATGTAAACTTTTTAGACTTGATGTGTGATGAAATGTAAATTTGTAAATTGATGTTGTTGCTGTGTATGTAGATGGCTGTGTGAAAAGCATATAATGTAAACTTTGTAAATTTTTATAAATTGATGAGATGGATGGTTGTTTTGTTGATGTGTTGTTGTTGTGGATGTGTATGTGGATATGTGGATGTTTTGCTGCTGTGTATGTGGATGGCTGTGTGAAGCATATAATTTCTGTGTTTTGGTTTGTGGGATCACAGCATTCTGTGTTATGGGTTATACACAGCAGTGGCAGGCAGATGAGGTGCTATTGACACAGTGGTGGCGGGCGCGCTGACATCATCTGCCCGCCACTACTATTGATAACAGTAGTGGCGGGCAGATGAGGTCAGCGCGCCCGTTACTGCTGTTGACATAGTGGTGGCGGGCGAGCTGACCTCATCTGCCCGCCACTGCTGTTATCAATATTAGTGGCGGGCAGATGAGGTCAGCGCGCCCGCCACGGCTGTTGACACAGCGGTGGCGGGCGCTCTGACCGCCACTGCTAACCAGCGATAGTAGTGGCGTTAGAGCAGTAGGGGCGGACTGGATGTCCGCCACTATAGGTCGTTTTTGCCCACCGCTACAGTGTCGCTTTGTAGTAGTGCAACGGCTATCCCGACAACCCCCGAAGGCGTTTTCGGACGTCGAGAACCTAGAGGCCATCGAGCTGCTCCTACGGTGCTCCAAACCGACTACGCTAGTTCCCGAGACCCGGAGCTCCCCTCCAAAGGAGACGAAGACCTTCCTGAGGATGAAGCTACTCAAATAGCAAGACTTCAGGAGGAAGTGGATAGGTGAAGGCAAGATGTCGCTGATCGACTCCGCTCTCGAGCTTCCACCCAGGCTCTAGAAGGGCCCCAAGACGGTGGTACTGGAAACCTTCTCGAAGCTGTCCAAGTCCCGGAGGAGCTGAGAATGCGTCCTTCGATGACGAGTCTCCGCTGCATTCGGACTTGCAAAAGGTGCCCTTCGATCCCAGGTTCAAAACCTCGAAGTTGCACAAGTATTCCGGTGGGTCTGACCCTGGGGAATTCACTCGCTCATATGCCCTAGCGATAGAAGCCAGCGAGGGTGCGAAACACTATGACGAAGTGTTTTCCCCTTGCCCTCGAAGGTGTGGCTCTCCGATGGTTCTGGTCTCTAAGGCCAGGATTGATCAAATCCTGGAAGCAGTTGAAGAGGAAGTTTGTAAGCAACTTCCAAGGTACGTTTGTGGCCCCAATGTTAACGGGGAGTTTATTTCAGGTGAAGCAGCGAGCAGGAGAGATGCTTCGGGAATACTTCAAGCGCTTCGCACACACCAAGTCGCAGATCAAGGGCTTGTCTACCTCTTTGGTAGTCGATGCCGCACGCGAAGGGGTGATGAACCCAGATCTCCTCAGCAAGCTTCATCGGAAGTCGGTGTTATCCGTGGAACAGCTGATGGCATACTTCGAACAGTATGCCAAGGCGGAGGAAGGTTGCCTCCGAAGAACTGCAGCAACTGCACCAGCCCTTCGAGAAGTGAAGACGGAGCCTGAAGTCTCAACCTCTCCGCAAACCCCTCATGACAATCGCTTCAACGATCACAGGCGGGGAAAGAAACACTTTCGCTCTAAGGTGTTGAACATTGCACCCTCCGCTCCAAACAAATCCTAATACATGAAAAGAATAATTTACCCTCGGGTAAAATTAAACTGACTCTAAAATAAATTCCGAAAATTACTAAAATATTCTTAGAAAAATCACCTGACTCAAATAAAAATATTCTAGACTTAAAAACTAAATATTAATATCCTAAAAACGAATTAATAATAGATTGTCAGTTTTGCGCCGAAACTAACAAGGCGTCCACCGTCTTCGCACTGGGTACTCGGATTGGGCTGACCCGACCCCGCAGCTTCCTCAGCCTGGCAATCGCTCGCCGCCCGTGTACCTGAGTCAAACCCAGTTAACAGACCAGTGGATCATCTGCCGCTCCTAGCCATGTACCCGGATTGGGCCAGCCTGACTCCGCAGTGCCCAGCCGTCGCTCACTGCCCGTGTACCTGAGTCACATGCGCCTCAGACTCGGCAGGTCTTCATCTCTCCCTTCCTTTGACTTCCGTTGACAATCACTCATCACATCTAGAATATCAAAACCATATTCTTCAACAAGGTTTCTCAATCTCCCCCTTGATGAGTGCATTGTCAACACCCTTTTCAGCTCATTTCCAGAACCTGCAAAACATGTGGAAACAGAAAAACAAAGACAAAAGAAAATAGAATAAAGAAAATAAAAGTTTAACCCTAATGACCAAAAGCCAAACAAACGCACGACACGAAAACGATCATTATAGTTAACCAAAAATAAAGCCTCAAAACAAGTGCAAATCTCAGAATTACCAACAAGAATAAACTCCCCCCTGAAATAAATCCCAGAGAAAGCCAAAAATATATACAAAATTTCTCCCCCTTGTTGACAATTGGACTCATCAAGTGAGACTAAATGCACTCTAAAGAGACATAAACACAAACTCCCCCTGAAATGCAGCTCCCCCTCAAAATATGCCATGAATGCAGATGGGGTGCAGGTGGAGTGTGAAAAGCATGCTTCTTAGATATGATTAACTGCAATAACAAAATCTAACAGGTATAGCGAAAGATATACTGTCTAAGATACATGACATGATCAGTGCAATAGATGATATCTTAAGAAAGTCATTAGCACGCATTTTTCGATTTTTGCAAAACAAAAGCATCACCACATTTTCTAGTTGACAAGCAAAGTAAAGCATGAGATGCAAAAGCTAACTGATATCTACCAAGATAAGCATTATCCAAATCAAGGTGCTTCAGCAAACTTGTTATCTTTTTAAATTTTTCAGACTGATTCTTTTTCCTTTTTAATTTTTCATTTCTGCCAGGGGTTATTTGCGTGTCAAACCTTATGCTAACCGACCAAGTCAAGCCTAGGCCAGAACTGGACCATCAGAAGCTTAAGACATTGGTCTTGGCATACATTACACCATCCTAGTTCATACCAAAGTGCTATGGTAGGCAGTCCAGAACAATGCAATGCGACAAAGCAAACCCACCTGGATCTTTTCTGATAATCATAAAAATGCATAAATTTTTCATTTTTCAGAATTTTTATCATTTTTATAACACATTTTCCATATTTAAAGCATATAGATGTCCAAGTTGCATATCTGCATCTAAGTAAGGATCTAGCTATCAGGCATGTAAAAGATAGCGAAAGCATTCAGCCTACACATGCTAGTTACCAGAAGCAATGGTGATCGTTTTTCAATTTTAAAGCATAAAAGCCATGCATATGACAAGTATCAGATATATCATGTGAACTGAACCAGAACATGATCATCGATAGGTAATCAAAAGCATATACTAGCTAGAGAAAGTAAAGCAGAATAATCATATAACAGAAGCAAGCTCAAAATGTGATTTATGATTATGCATGATATGAACACACAAAAAGACTCAATAAAAAACAAAGAAGAAAGTAAAAAAAACTGACTCAAAGTATCCCAAAAAGGATACACAACTCCCAAATCAAGATCAATAATCACGAGTGGGAACAAACGGTCCAACGCCAAGTTTGGCAAAGGTGTTAAACCAGTGTCGAGCCATCTGCTCTTATGTAGGAAAGCAAAAAGAATCATATGAGTCTGGACCGAAACGCGGATCAAAGCGCGGTCCTTTGTTCTTCCTAAAATCACGGCCACGAGGTCCAAAGTCGTATCCATAACGATCTGGAACTCTGCTAGAACGAAAACCACCCTCCGGAGCACGATCATAAAAACTGTCTCCTCTACCACCACCTACACGACGTGGCCTGGCCTCTAGCCTCTCTCTATGTCGAGGAATTCTCTGTCTACCACCCTGCTGGTAGAACTGCTCCTGCCCACTTCGAGCTCTCTCTGCTCGCTCAACCCGCTTCCTCCTGAAGCAAAACTCCTCAAGATGCCCGTCTCTCTGACAAAACTCACAGTGATAGATAGGCTTCTTGGTATGTGGTTGAGGCTTGGAAATCTTAGGCTTGGTGGTGTTTGGTGTATCATCTTTGGTGTGAGAGGGTCTAGGTAAAGAATCAAGAGAAGTGTGAAGAGTTTTAGGCTTAGGGACCCAGATTTGCTTCTTAGATGGAGCTTTATGTTGTTCTTGGAACACGCCATCCTTGGGCTGACTATCCTTAAAGGACTCAGTGGAGTGAGTCTTGGGGTATCTCTGCTCAGGAGTCATTTTACTCCACTCCACTGCCTGGCTAATGGCACTCTCAAAGTCAGCCTTGGTATAGGTGTAACCTATCCTAAACCCATCCGGTCTCTTGAACTGCTGGATCATCATGCTGAGCTGTGGCTCTCTAGCACTAATCCAACTCAGGATCTGACGGAGGTAAAGGTTCTCATTTTGAACATCAGCTAGCTCCTCTCTCAAAGAAGCTAACACCTCCACCTGAGACAAGCAGATCTCACACTCTCTATCAATATCGACAGACTTATCTGCTTTTAGCTTGATCAACTCTATTCTAATGGACAAACAGTTCTCACAAACAGTGGGTGGAATTGACAAGGTCTCAAGCCCTAGCTTTGTCTGCTCCAACTCAGCTCTCACTCCATCTAACTCGCTCAACTGCTCATCACTCTTGGCTCTCAGCTCAGCTATACTAGCTAAATGGGATGGGCAATCTACACAAGGTGCGACAACAGTGGCATGAGCATATTTCAGCTCCTGCTGAGCACTCTCAAGCTCAGTGGCCAATGTGTCTCTCTCATCTACTCTCTCTGTGTACCTAGACTTAAGAGTCGTCAGGTCACACAACAGCACCTCACAGTTAGGGCACTCACCACTATCACCCAAGCAAGGGGAACAAGACAGACTCTCAATCTTGCCATTTGCTGTGGCAAGCTCACTCTCAAGCTCATCTATCCTCTTCTTAGCCCCTCTAAGCAGTTTCTCCCTATACTTCAACTCCTGACGGTTCTGTTCTAATAAATTAACAACTTCTTGTTCATAGGATGATACCTTCTCATCGTCGTCGTCGTCGGAGTCATCGGAGGAGTCCTTTTCTTTCTTCTCCCCAAGATCCATTGAGCAGAAGCACTTGTGGGGTCTTCAGCTGTCACGTGAGCATCTCTTCGGCTTGTCCCCGAAGGCCATGAAACAGAGGCCCGCCGGATTGTCCCTGTACTTCCCCTTCCTGATCATGATCTCTTCATCACTTGAACTAGACGACGAGGAGGAAGACGAGGATCTCTTGGAGTATCTTTTCTCCATCTCGGCGAAAAAGGTCTTTTCTCGCTTCTTGTTCTCACGCATGTAATCCTTTAGAGCCTTTCTAAAGAATCTTGTCTTGGGCTTGCCCTTTGTGGAAGTGGATTTGTCATACTTGCCGGAGTTATAGGAGTTGCCGTCGGTTCCCTTCTTGTAATTTTTCTTCTTGGGGTAGTCGGCGATGAAATGACCTGGATCACCACACTCAAAGCATCCGGATTTTGTGCCGTGTCTTTTAAACATTCGCTTATCATAGACACGTCGCACCCGGTTGTTAAACAAGCACAGATCGTTATCTCCTAGAGTATCAAGTTGTTCCTCGGAGATAGACATCAAGGAAAAAGCAGTACAACTCATGGCATTAGGATCAGCAGACGGTGTCGCAAGTGCCAGAGTCTTGGAGCCAGAATCAGTGAGATTTGATCTCAACTGAATATCGACCTCTGAGGCCTTGAGCTTACTAAAAAGCTATGCGACGGTCAAGGTATCATAAGACGCGCTCTCAACAATAGAAGAAACCTTGATCTCTCAGATCTTAGGGTCCAAGGTATGGAGTACCTTAAGCGCCTGTTCATGATCCGAGACCAGCTGATCATGCTCAGCCTTGTTAATGCGAAGCTTGTTAATAATCGATTGAAAACGACCAAACAAAGCCTCAACAGTCTCACCCGGCTTCTGTGAGAAATTTTCATACTCACGCCGGTAGGTCTGGTAGAGCCTAGCCTTGACCTGAGCTGTCCCCTCATGGTTTGCCTGGAGGGTAACCCAGATCTCTCGAGCGGTGGTGAGATGGCTAACACGCTCAAACTCACTAGGACCTAGACCAGAAAATAAAATATTCACCGCCTTACTATTATTTTGATCCTGGGTAATTACATTTTCAGCAGTATCCGCAGCAATAGTTGTTATCGTGAAATTAGGATGAACACAAATCTCCCATATGTCTGAGCTCTGGCTCATAAGGTATGCTCGCATGCGAGTCTTCCAATAAGAGTAGCCAAAAGCTTTTAGGGATGGGATTTTACCAGAAGACGTCATGGTCACTACCTAGGATTTTCAGCAACTTCCAAGGTACGTTTGTGGCCCCAATGTTAACGGGGAGTTTATTTCAGGTGAAGCAGCGAGCAGGAGAGATGCTTCGGGACTACTTCACGCGCTTCGCACACACCAAGTCTCAGATCAAGGGCTTGTCTACCTCTTCGGTAGTCGATGCCGCACGCGAAGGGGTGATGAACCCAGATCTCCTCAGCAAGCTTCATCGGAAGTCGTTGTTATCCGTGGAACAGCTGATGGCATACTTCGAACAGTATGCCAAGGCGGAGGAAGGTTGCCTCCGAAGAACTGCAGCAACTGCACCAGCCCTTCGAGAAGTGAAGACGGAGCCTGAAGTCTCAACCTCTCCGCAAACCCCTCATGACAATCGCTTCAACGATCACAGGCGGGGAAAGAAACACTTCTGCTCTGAGGTGTTGAACATTGCACCCTCCGCTCTAAATACGCCTGTCAACTTTCAACAGGCACAAGGGTTCAAGGCTGGGGCTTCGAAGCCCCAAGAAAGAGTAGCTGGCAGGCATCAGAGTTTATTCTATTGTGTGCATGGCGAAAATAGAAGCCATGACACGAAAAATTGTAAGACCATATCAAACCTTCGGGGTGAATACCTTGGACGAAGTACAGGGCGAGGTACTTCGGATTGAGCCCCTCCAGTGGCACGGTCGGAGCCTGTGCAAATCGTGGCCCGAGTTGGTGTCCCCGAAGCCCACATACAGCTACCGGTGGCCAACATTATGCCACCACCAAAGCAGGAAGACCCCCAAGACCGCGGCAAGCGAGTAGTCCTACCCATCTCTGGATGAGGGACCCTCTGTAGCATGTCCAAAAGGCAGCGGCGAGAATACGTCCGCAAAGTAGGACACATAGGGACCTCGAATTCCGCGGAGGGAATGCCCGAATGGTCCCATGTGCCTATTTCCTTTACTGTCAATGATGTTGTGGGGGTGAAGTTCCCCATGCTGACCCCTTGGTCATTTCAGCAGATATAGCTGGGGTGGAAGTTCGAAGGATCCTGGTGGACGGCGAGAGCTCCGCAGACATACTTTTTGTCCAAGCCTTCGATCAGATGTGCATTCCTCGGAGACATCTACTTCCGGCGGCCCGCCCACTTCAAGGTTTCGCAGGTCCATCTCTCAATGCCCTCGGCCAAATAGGCCTCGAGGTTGCCTTCGGAGAAGGTCCCTTGGTCAGGGTGGAAGAGGTGATCTTCGACGTCGTCGACGCCCCATATGCCTACAACGCAATTTTCGGACGGGGGATGCTGAACCAGTTCGGGGCTATAGCACACCACAACTATCTATGTCTCAAGATGCCCACGCAAGGTGGAGTTCTCACTATTTCAGGAGACCAAGCTGTAGTCCAAAGAACGGAGTATGGCCACGGCCAGCCATTGGACCCTCGGCAAGTACACAGTGTGACGGAGCACATGGAGGAGGTTCCAGAGTCTTCGAACTCCTCGAAGGGCCTTTCCCTCAAGCCAAGCCCGGAAGGTGATGTCGTCACGAAGATAATTCTGAAGGATGGCAAAGAATACTGTAACACCCCAAGATTTAAAAAGAAATAAAAAAAGAAATATATTATTAAAGGAAATTCTGGATTTTATTATTAAAGAAAACCATTAAGGAGCCCTATTTAAAGCCAAACAGAGATAACTATTCAAAATTTGGACTTGAAAAATTTATGGAATAATCTAGAGGCCAAAACATAATTTCAGGAATTTTTACAAATTTTTATCAACAGTGATTCAACCCTTAATCAAATAAATGAATTACTGGAATTATTTTAAATCAGAAAAGTGTTTAAAATCTTAATGGGCCTCAACCCCGAATTCGCCTCCAGCCCAGCCCAACCCAGCCATGCGTCACTGACAGGTGGGGCCAACCTGTCGGCGCCGCTCCCCTCCTCTCTCTCCCGCCCGCGCCCATCTCGGCCCCACCCGTCGGTCTCACTCGCGTGCCCCTCGCCTCTGACCGACAGGGCCCGCCTATCGGCCCTTTCTTTTCGGCTTCGCCCGCTGACAGGTGGCCACCTGTCAGGACCTTCATCCCCGATGGAAGGGGATCTCTCCCCTTTCCTTCCGGCGACCCCCCTTTCCTTCCCTCGCCGCCGGCCGCCCCGATCCGGCTGGATCCGCCTCGGACACCCTTCCTTGGACCCCCGCGACCCCCTTCCATCTATAGGCCACGTGTTTCGGCAATTATGGAAGCCGGGCAGAAGGAATGGAACCCTCGTCGGAGAAGGAAGGAAACCTTCGGTTTCCTTCCATATGGCCGCCGCCGGTGACCCTATAAGAACCCCTCCGGCCACAGCTTTCCGCCCACGCCGCCTTAGCCCGAGCCCAAGCACTCCAGAGCGCTCCCTCTAGGCTTTAGGTTTTTCCCTCGGCTTCACTTCCGGCCACCGTTCGCCGCCGATGCAAGCCACCCCGGTGCACGCCACCGCCACCGTCGTGACCGCCGGAGCCCTCCCTACCTCGGCATCCACTCCGTTGGCCGTGAATGTCGTCGGATCGCCGTCGCCGTCGAGCTCCCGAAGACCCTCTTCGTCTACCCTCGTCGCCGGACGTCGTCCGCCGCTCACCGCCGCCGTCGAAGGTACCATCGTGATCGCCACCTTTCCCTCTCTCCATTTCCAGCGAGAGCTAAGCCTTTAGGCCCTCGCCGCCGCCGTCGCCGCCACGCCAGAACCCACCGGAGCCGGAGAGGAAGGGGGCTGAGTACCCCTTACGTTCGTGCCGTGCCGGACAGCACCCTGGCCGTTCGATCACGATCGGAGGGCTAAGATTAAATCCTTTCGGGATTTAATCCCGGCCCTCGGATCCGGTCAAACTGGTATCTTCTAATCAGGACCGTCAATCGCTATTTAAAAATGTTGACTCGATCTCATGCGTCCACGCGTACCGATTCGGTATGATTTAATCGTGGACGTCCGTTTCCATTTAAACCATCCCGCCTCACGCCCGATCGCCGGATCCAGATCCAACGGTCCTGGTTGATCCGGTTCACACGCACAGTGTGCATGTCCACCGTGGGCCTGGCTCACCGTGGACTAAATCATATTTCCTGTTTAAATAAAACTCCAGAAATTGATTTAAACTTTGAAAATTCATAACTTGCCCATTTTAACTCCAAATTTCACCATTCAAATTTTGTTAAATTCAGCATTTTATTCTCTACATATTAATGCCATAAAAACAGTATGTTAATTTAGCACAAAATAATCTTAGGAATTAAATAAATAAAACCCCTTAGGGATAAATTAATAATTCATGGAATAAATTAGGAAAAACCTCAAAACTTTAACCTTTAAATATTATTAAATATAACTTCAGTATAATAAAGCTCAATTCACATATTTAAGTCATAAAACTTGTATGTTTATGTTTTGTGATGCTTTATTGAATGTTTTATTTACTTTTTCCGTATCGAGAAGACTACGAGTTCGTCGAGGAGCTGGAGTTTTACCCCGAAGTTCCACCTTCACCATTTGTTGATCAAGGCAAGTCACAACCCCCATTTTGATCATCATTGAGCCCATGTTTTAATAAATTATCGCTATAACTCATAGGATAATATTGCATTAGTCAAATATCAAGCCCTACACTATATTTATTAGATCCCTGTCCTTGTGTGCAAACCCAAGCCATGCTTATTGAGCCTTAACTCCTTGTCACTCTACTACAAAAGTATTAGCTAGTGCCCAATGTACCGGCACAACTGCTATAGGATAAAAAGAATGAGTCGTAGACAGATGGATTCTACTATATGTATTTCCCCGTTATTCTTGTCTCTCGACTCTGTTGGAGTTGGCTATGTTATAAGTATGGTGGGTTCCGGGTGCAAGCTAGGGCATTGGTTGGTCGCACCCGGGGCACTATAAGGACCGGTCTACGAGATCTGTTACAAAGCACTTCCGTACCAACCACAAGTCTAATGGGTAAGTCCTAACTGAAAGTATGGAACAATCCGACTCGATGCACCATAGTGGAGGGGGCAAGGGGCAACCTGCGGGTGACTTGTAGCGACGTGGCTCAAGGGGGGTATGGTGAGGCTCGACGCGTCGGGACACCATATGAAACCCATAAGAGGGTGTTGTCGGGTCGAGGAGGACCATATGGAAGGTTTTGGCACGAGTTCCCGTGGTATGGGTCATCTCGTTACACTTTGGTGTAAGTGATGAGTGCGTGCATTGTGGGTACAGTGGTACACCTGTGATCAGAGTATTTAATCTTTTCAAAAAGTCGAGCCCACGGTCAAGGGCGGGTTGTGTGACTACTCGCAGTTAGTTTACAATTGTTTGAATGGTTGAGTTATTCATGGCATGTAAGGACTGTTGAGCGAGGTGGGGCTGACTGTACCCCTCGAGTTAGAAGATGATGATGCATACACATGTTTACTTTTTAGTACTAATAAATCGATCACATTTAATGCTTTACAATTATGCTTTTCCGCAAAATTAGCCACTATCTCCCTTGTTATTACTTTGCATTATATTTGCATTCGGTGGCTTGCTGAGTACGTTTGTACTCAACCCCGTTGACTTACACCACCAGAGCTCATCTACTACGAGGAGGATGAAGGTCTGGAGTAGCGACCCAGTCAAGGCGAGACTGGAAGGAGGCGTTCATCTAGGACCCTTTGTTTTATTAGTTTCTCTTCATCTTTATCCACTTTTGTACTAATACGGTCTACGAACCCTGAATGATTGTTCGTATTATTCGTGGTCGCATGATGAACGTCTTGTTTTTATTGATTTTCTATGGAATTTCAATAAAGGTCCTGATTTATTAAATCGGGGCGTGACAAATACGCAATACAGTTTGGCAAGGGGCTATCTCCGGAGATAGCTGCCTCGTTGGAAGAAGTAGTCAAGCAAAATTTGGACATTTTTGCCTGGACTGACGAAGACATCACCGGGGTTGACCGGAGAATCATCGAGCATAGCCTGCTTGTCAACCCGAAGGCTAGGCCAGTACGCCAGGGGCTCCGTAAGCTATTTGCAGAAAGGGCAGACCTCGCCAAGATAGAAGTGGAAAAATTGTTAAGGGCTAGCATCATCAGGGAAGTAGCCCACACGGAGTGGTTGGCTAACCCCGTTTTTGTCAGGAAAAAGGGCTCCGGAAAATGGCGCATGTGCATTGATTTTACATCATTAAACAAAGCATGCCTGCGAGACCCCTACCCTATGCCCCGAATAGACCAGCTGGTGGATTCTACGGCTGGCTCCAAATTACTGAGTTTCTTAGATGCTTACTCCGGTTATCATCAAGTCTGGCTAAAGCGCGATGAGGAAGCCAAGACAAGTTTCATAACACCATCCGGAGTATTTTGTTATGTAAGAATGTCTTTTGGCTTGCGGAATGCTAGAGCCACATTCTCACGTTTGATAGCTAAAGCTCTAGGTCACCAAATAGGCCGAAATGTCGAAGCCTATATGGATGACATTGTAATAAAGAGTGTGGTAAAGCACCATCATAGCCTAGACTTAGCTGGAACATTTGAGAGCCTCCGAGCATGTGGAGTCTGCCTCAACCTTGAAAAATGTGTATTCGGGGCGCAAGCAGGAAAACTGCTAGGGTACTTAGTTTCGAGTAGGGGAATCGAAGCTAGCCCAACACAGATAAGTGTATTACAAAGAATGGCTCCACCAGAAAATTTGAAGCAAGTTCAGAAGCTAACAGGACGGCTCGCAGCTCTCAGTAGATTCTTGGCCAGATCAGCCGAACGAAGCCTTCCAATCTTCAAAGCTCTAAAGGGGTCCGAAAGTTTCAGCTGGACGCCGGAGTGCCAGAAGAGCTTCGATGATATCAAAGAATACCTCGGAAGACTGTCGACACTCATTGTACCCCTCCCGGAAGAAACTCTCCTTCTTTATCTCGCAGCAACGAGCTCTGCAGTAAGTGCAGTATTGGTTAGAGAAGTTGAGCTTAAGGGAAAGCTGGTGCAGAACCCAGTTTATTTCGTCTTAGAAGCTTTGTACGGAGCAAAGACAGGATACTCCGAGCTCGAGAAATTTGCTTATGCTTTAGTAATGGCCTCGCAGAAGCTAAGGCATTACTTTTTAGCACATAACTCAATCGTTCCTACCTTGTATCCCCTTGGTGATATGCTTCGGAGCAAAGATTCTACGGGTAGGATCAGAAAATGGGCTGTCCAGCCAGCCCCCTTTGGAATTTCCTTCACGGCAAGAACAGCTATCAAATCTCAGATCATAGCTGACTTCGTAGCAGAGTGGACTCCATCTGTAGTTTGGGCTCCGGAAGAACACTCCTAAGGTCTATGGACAATTTTCTCTGACGAAGCCTATCAGGCATCTGGTGCCGGAGTTGGAGCTGTGATAATATCATCATCAGGGCAAAAGGCCATGTACTCTACGAGGCTCAACTTTAAGACCACCAATAATATCGCAGAGTACGAAGGAATCCTGCTAGGCCTCCGAAAGGCAAAGGCCCTTGGAGCAGCAAGGATAATAATTAAAACAGATTCCCAAGTCGTTGCGGGGCATGTTGACAAAAGCTTTCAAGCAAAGAACCCACATCTAGCAAAGTACCTGGAAGGGATCCGCAAGACAGAAGCAATGTTCAAAGGATTTTCTGTTCGAAGTATCCCTCGAGCAGATAATCAACTTGCAGACATTTTAGCGAAGGCTGCAGCCGGAGCATGGGACCCCTCGAAGGGCGCTTTCTATGAAGAACTAGTCAATCCTACAGTAAATCAATTACCCTCCGCAGAAGTCCTTTGCATCCCAGCTGCAGATTGGCGAACTCCGATAATGGATGTCTTGCAAAGCAGCGCAGTTTCGTCAGAAAGCTCGGATTTCCGAAGGTTGCAAGCAAGGGCTCGAAATTATAAGCTTGTGAATGGAATGTTATACAAAGCCGGAGTTTGTTCTCCCCTACTCCGATGCATCTCGCAACCCGAAGGCCAAGATATACGTCGGTACATTCACGAAGGTTTATGTGGAAGCCACCTAGCCCCCCGCGCTCTAGCAGGAAAGACACTCTGGCTGGGGCTCTATTGGCCGACGATTGTAAGAGATGCAGAGGAATCAGTTCGAACCTATCAAGGATGCCAGTGGATGGGTAGACGGAGCCACCGTCCACCAGTACCACTTCAAGTTATTGCCCTGGTGTGGCCAATGGCACGATGGGGAATGGATCTCATCGGCCCTTTCCCAATGGCAAAAGGCAGCTTGAAGTTTGCAGTGGTAGCAATTGAGTATTTTTCTAAGTGGATCGAAGTTGAACCCCTAACTGCTATCACTTCAAGAAACGTGCAAAAATTCTTCTGGCAAAATATCATATGTAGGTTCGGAGTGCCAAGGGAACTAACTGTGGATAATGGAACCCAGTTTGAAGCCGAAACTTTTAAAGAATTTTGTGAAGATCTGGGCATCAAGTTATGCTTCGCAGCAGTTCGCCATCCACAATCCAATGGAGCCATCGAGCGAGCCAATGGGAACATTCTCTCTGGTCTGAATCGAAGGATTGTCGGGTTGGCCAAAGGGTTATGGACCGAAGAACTCCCTAAGATTCTATGGTCCATTCGGACCACTCAAGCCAGGTCCACAGGCTTCACCCCATTCAGGCTGCTATTCGGAGATGAGGCCATGACTCCTACGGAGCTCAAGGGTGGATCCCTTCGCGTAGTAGAAACTGGAGATGAAGACGAGAGAAGCACTTCGCTGGACTTGTTAGAAGAAACAAGGCTTCGAGCTGTCGCCAATCTGACGAAGTACCAAGACCAAACAAAAACATGGTATGACCCGAAGATAAAGCTGAACGAGCTTAAGCCATGTCATTTAGTTTTGCGAAGTGTAATAGCTCCGGGGAAGCTAGGAAATAAATGGTAAGGACCATATATTATCCTACGCTCAGGGCGCCCCGTCTCGTTTAAATTAGCTAATTTAGAAGGGGAAGAGTTGAAGCATGCATGGCATGCGGAGCATCTTAAGCGTTATTACGCATAGGGGCTCCTTGTAATCAATTGTAAAAGTTCCTTTCTAAATAAAAATAGAGGTTCGAATCTTGTTTACTCTTCGAATGTCCCTTACTCTTGGTGGACGCATCAGGAGAATGGAGATGCTTGCGGAGTCAAGCATCTTTCAAAGAACCCAGACAACGGCCTTGGAACCAGAGGTTCAAGGATTCCGTTGACCAGCCTACGGATTTCAGGCTCCGGCTTGTTAGGATCCGTAGAAGAGTCTAAGGACTTTAAAAGAACAGATTTCCGGCCTCTAGGTTCGAAGCATCTGTAAAAGAGCCGAAGGTGGCCAGCCTACAGATTCCAGGCTCCAGCTTGTTAGGATCCGTAGAAGAGTTTAAAGAATTTAAAAGAATAGATTTCCGACCTCCGAGTTCGAAGCATCTGTAAAAGAGCCGAAGGTGGCCAGCCTACGAATTCTAGGCTCCGGCTTGTTAGGATCCGTAGAAGAGTCTAAGGACTTTAAAAGAACAGATTTCCGGCCTTCGGGTTCGAAGCATCTATAAAAGAGCCAAAGGTGACAGCCTACGAATTCCAGGCTCCGGCTTGCTAGGATTCGTAGAAGAGTCTAAGGTCTTTAAAAGAACAGATTTTTGGCCTCCGAGTTCGAAGCATCTGTAAAAGAGTCGAAGGTGACCAAGTAATAAGGTTTCAAGGCTCCGGCCAATGAAACACTTTTAAAGTCCTAAGCGACTGCTATGGGAGCTTACAAGTATAAACTTAGCTCTGAAACTTATAAACATCATAATACGAACACATAGTTCGAAGAACTCTACGAAAAAGTAAAGTATGATTACTAAGTGTTGTGCGAAGCATCAGGTTGTTATAAAAATCATTGTGCCCGACGGACCCTATTGCAGTGCGTACGGTCCCCCACCCACAAGGAGGGGCAGGGAGTAAGGAACAAGATGCTTTCGAAGCAATTCATATTAATTGAATAATCATACTTTTACATCAAGAGAAATTTTGGTCTAAGCCTAGATAAAATCGAAGACCCATCCGGCCTCTAGAACTACTTCTAAGGCTACTTCGATCTTCGGAACTCGCAGCAGTTGGAACTGTCTTCTTAGTTCGAGTGCTCCTCTTCTTCTTCGAAGCTCGCAGTTTTTTCTGCTCCTCTTGAAGTTCAGCCCAAGTCAAAAGCCTTTTGGAGCTAACCTCTACAGGGTCTTTGACCTAGTACTCCAAGTCAGACCAGTCTACGTACTCGGAGGATGAAGATGTTTTTTCCTTTCCTCTTCTTTGATATAAGTTAAAACTTCATGGCAAACTTTGGGTGCTATCTCTCCTCGATCTCCGCGAGGAACAGAGAAGCGTGAACGTCGGTAAGGCCTTAAGCTGTCGAGGACTGCCCACTATCGACGGAGCCCTTCGTTAAATTCCAATACTTCGAAGTCAGGCTCCGAAGGACATGGCAGAACCTAAAAGAACAAACATCAAAACAAGCTCCTCGTTTTTAAACTTTTCATTCATTAGTACAAGGGGCTTTACAAGATTCCTTATACATATTCAAGCACCCTATGGAACTAGACCTACGGATTGGTCGGCGGAGCAGGAGGTGTCGGAGCTGGCGAAGTCAGAAGCGGAGGCCTTGTTTGCGCTTGCTTTTGCCGGCGGGGCTCGTCGATCCATGTTTTGGCTGCAGCCTTGTGGTCTGTTTTCCAGATTGACCGGAAAACTTCCTAAGCCGAGGCTACATCCTGCGAAGGACGCAACAAACCCTCATCGGCAAAGCTTGCGGGTGTCGATCCCCTAACTGGAGCGACTAAAACCCCAAGAGCTTCGAGGCGACAGAGGACTCCGATTCCAGCAACTTGTCTAGAGATCTCTCCGTACCGTATGTCGGAGCCCATCATCAGCTTCGTCTCCACCTGGATCATCTTCAGCTTCTGGTTGAGGGGCTCGCTCGCCGCAGTAGAAGATGAAGGGCGCATGGTGCCGAAGTATTCCAAGGTACCCTGAAGGGCATCCAAGGTACGCTCCGCTATTTCAGTGTTCTTCGTCTCTACCACCTCCAGCCCTGCAGCAGCAGCAGATACTTCAGCCATCTTGGATAGCAAGGTGCTCTTCTGGGCCATCGCCTATTTGAGCGAGCCTTGGAGTTCTACAAGTTGAGAGCTCAAAGTAGCTGCCGCTTGCCGGAGCTTCTCCACCTCCGCTCGGAGCACCACACATTAGGCTTCGGCTTCTTGGGTCGAAGTTCGGAGTGTGTTGTTGCTCTGCCTTTCGAGTCGAAGGGTTTCGTCGGTAGCAGCCCTAGCCCTCCGTTCTTCAAGGAGCTCTTCCTCCAGCCAAAGCATTTTGTCTTCAGAGCTTTTGAGTGCGGACTGGAGGGTGGTAACCGTCCTCTTGAGCCGATTAGTTTCGACTTCGTTGGAAGTCGCTGCCGCTCTAGCAAGGACAAATTGTTGCAAGAAGAGTAAGTAAGTACTAAGTAGTTTCATTTGTTAATTAAAGGTACTTTTGGTATTTTGTATACTGAAGGGCAGCCCTTTCGAGGGCTAGATTAAGCTCCAGAGCTCTGGCCTCGCTCAAGACGGAGACCAAGTCGGAGTTTACGACTTCTTGGCCTTTCTCCGCCAAAGGCTCCAGAAGTGCCCGGAGGCCCGTTTGTTGCTCCAAGAAGGGAGCCAGCAAAGGGAGCCAGGACAAAGCCTGGCGGTCATCTGCGGTCACCTCCTCCTCGGAGTTACTTGCCGAGGGGTCGTTGGAAGAAGGCGTCGTCATCGGGGCAGGAGGAAGTCCAAGACTCGTCATGCTTTTTCCCCTTCCTGGTACGAAGGCCAGAGGAGCGACTTCGGCGGAGGTAGATCCTCCCTCGACCGGTGTCCCCTCGGCAGGAACTGCTTCGACGGCGATGGCTCCAGTTGTCGGAGTCGCTGTGTCCATCGGAGCTGTAACGCTAGGAGAAGCTGGAGCTCCATCTATGGCCGGAGCTTGCGCTACCCTTTGACGCACCTACAACATTAAGGTACTTGATGAATATTTGCGGACAATAATTATTACAGGAAATGGTAAAGGCAAAAGCTTCGAAGTCTACCTTCGGTGGTGCCTTGAAATAAAAGTGTAGGGTCCTCCAGGACTTCGTACAACCGGAGGTATTCGTCGAGGTCGTCCCCCGAAGTCCTCTCCGGTGTAGCTGCTGCAGGTGGCTCGGCCTCCGTTGTTATCACCCCAGCCACAGGTGAGTTGGGGATGACTGTTTCCAACTCCAAAATCGCAACGGCGTGCGCAGGAGAGCGCACTGTGTCTGCCTCTACATTTTCTCGAACAGGAACTCCGGTGTCCACCGCATCATCTTCGCCATCATCGAGAAGATAGTCTTCGAGGGCTTTCCCCATTTGGACTTTGGAACCCTTGTTTTTGGAATCTTTGTTTCTGGAGTCCTCCGAAGATGAGCTCCGAAGGCCCAGGGATGAAGCAGAGGATTCTGGAGCCAGCTGAGGAGGAAGTTTGACTACTTTTTTCCCTTTCTTGATGGGGGTCTTGTTGGCTTTCTTCGAAGGTTCGGCGACGGCTTTCCTTTTACGAGGGGCCGCTCCGGCCGGGTTAAAGTCTGGCAGAGGTGGAGGCACCATTCCGAGGGCCCTCCACACTCTGTTGGAGCGTTCCCAGCTCCCCACTAGTTCTATTCTTTTTTGTCTTTCAGCCACCGTAGGGGCTCCGAGCACCCGTTCGGTGGCTCTTGTTATTTGCTCCGGAGCCAACGCCAGAGGAGCCGCTGAAAAGAGGTAGCATATTATAAGTATGTTATTTTTCTTCTAACATATTATGGCAGGAGAATCGAAGGCTTACCTAGGCTTTGGAACGCTATCGGCCAGTCTGCTCCGAGAGGTGGAATCCGGAGGGCGATAAACTCTTCGGCCAGATCCCGCATGCTCATGTGGCTGGCTATTGAAGTTAGTAACCCTAACCGCATCGAGGGCAGGCTCGGGTTCGGGGTTACTTCTGCCTCCTTCTGAAACCAGATTTCTTGAAGAGGTCCTGCGAAGGAGGAATCTTCTCCGACCTCGGCGTAGAACCACTGGAGGATCCAGTTGGTGTACCATCGGTCGTTGATGGCCTTCGCTGGAAAGTGCTGAGTGTGCTCCCTCCGCGGCTGGAAGTTAACACTTCTGAAGGATGTTATCACCTTGGTGTCCCCGGGGCCATCTTGCGGCTTCGGCTGGCAGATAGCTTCGTGGGTGGCGGCGAAGACCTTTGAGCGTCCTTCGCATCCTTCAGCTCAAAGCGCCCATTCGAAGATAGCCAGCCGTGTGATGGCGTTGGGAGACAATTGAGGCAAGGTAATATGAAACATTTCTAATACCTTTGATAAAAAGTTGATGGCAGGAAGCCCCAGACCCGCTTCGAAGAACGCCTCGAAGACTACAACCTCTCTGCTCCGCGGCCTTGGGGTTGACTCTGTTCCGGGGACCCGAGTCCTCATTCTGGGTCCTAGCTTCCCGTCCACAGCCTCTTCGATGGACTCTGCGGTGCTTGTAGATTGGCCGATAAGGAAACTTTGGGGGATCTTCTTCTTGGATGGAGGGCGGAGCTCTCAAGGATTCTTGGGCCAAACGTCTCCTGGAGCCCCCACCATCGCCGCTGTCGCCGAAGCCGCCCAAGCTTGCCTCTGCGCCAAAGTACTTGCTGCTGACGGCATGGTGTGGCTGGTCCTCGCCATGGCGCGATCGCTTGGGAAGTTGGGATCTTTGGAGATTGAAGAAAGTAAATTTCAGAAGTTAGGCACGGCAAAAGTTTTTGGTGGATTTCGATCCCCCTTTTATAGCCTTCCGTAGTTGTTGCACTTCGGTCGCATTCACACTGCAGGTTCGACTTCCATCGCTGGCGGGTGGGACCAGGAAGTGAAAAGATGTGAACCCATGGTAAAATTTCGATTGTTACCTTTTCGAGAGCATGACGGCTACTTGAAGGGTAACGGCTCAAAATTAACGGCTCTTCACGACGTTTTACCTCCGCAATGGTTCCCTTTCCCATGAAGTATTCACACAGCAGTCCCAGTTTGAAGCTTTCATCGGGAATACTTCGGTGTCAAATACCCTTCGAATAACTGTAACACCTTAAAACTTCTCTAAGTCCCTGAATATGAAAATATTCCTTGTGTATACTGCTTTCCTACTATACACGTTAAAATCGGAGAAGCGTATTCAAGGGGCTACTGTTGGGGAAAATACTTCACCTTCAGGACTTTAGAGATTGACAGTCAAAGATAAATTATCGGCATCGAAGCTTGTGCTTATGTCCGAAGGTGGTGAAGTTTCTAAGTCAAAGGGTGCTTTGGCTTACAGTTCGAAGGTACTCTCCGAAGGCTCCGAAGCATAGGTGGATAACAGCCAGACTGATAAGACGTCTACCTTATTTATCTTCTTTGGATAGATTTTACTATTTTAGCTTTATTCGGGGTACCGAATAGTTTCCACTATGTCGATTGTAATTGAGGGGTAAATAGGTCTTTTCCTTAGACTTTTTGCCTATAAATACCCTCCTTCTTACCCTATAATAGGCATCGAATACTCAGCTATTCAATACACAATTTCGGACTACTTAAGCTATTATCCAATTTGGAGGCTTGAGATAGTTCTCAACTCACATGCACTGTTTGTTAGTTCTTAATCCTAGAGAACCTGTTAGCGTAATCTTTTATGTCAACACCACGGTTTAAGGATTGTCGGAACGCGACATCAACGTCTTGTGGCGTTTTTGGATCGTCGAACTGACCCAAGTGCGGGGGCACGTTTTCGTGTCAACAGATGTAGTCGTAGACGCTATGGTCTTCTCGGTACTCCTATTGGTCCTAGTGTGTATGTGGTGGATCAGGGCTACACTAGCTATTGGAGTTGGGGAAGAGGCATCGAAAAAGCTGAATCTCCTAAACATTTCCTCCATCCTAGAGTCGATCATGGCCTCTACGCGGTTTGCAACAGTAGCGCTAATGGCCTGGTCTACTGGTGTGGCTGTTTTTTGTTCGATGTCCTGGGAGGACAGTCGAGGGGATGATGGTGTTACCTTACTCCCAGGGAGATCGGAGATGTCGATGTCACGCTTGACGAAGCCCCTGCGGGTCTTAGTGAAGCGTCCAAGTAAGAGAGTGTGTAACTCCCTCGTCTTGGTCTCGATCTCTGCTCTATCCTCCTTAGAGAGGTTGTCAAGGGTGGGGACAATGATGTTGGCGTCGTTAATCTCCGTGCTCCCCACCAGATCCATTGATGTCGAGGGCCCCGTTGATGTAGAAGTAGTAGGTGTACCTGTCGCCGATGTAGAAGTGCTTGGCATGTCTGTCCCCAGCAGAGTCGCCAAAAAGTGTGTTGACACTAAAGCGTGCCAGCACACTGACGTCAGTTCGACGATCCAAAAGCATGTGGATACCTAGGGAAAAGCCTAAGCATGACACAACGCCGACGTCACGTTCTGACGACCCTAGATAATGACAAGGGAAAACATTGTCGCCAAGCAATCAGATCGTAAGAAAATAATCCAAATAACTGAAGTGTATAAATAGAACAATCCAATCGACCGAACGGAGCCTGACTGAATTGAAGCGTACTATGCAAAGAGGTCGCTGAAGAGGGCCTTCGATGTCTGATGCGAAGGGTGCGCCAAAGATATCCTTCGACGTTCTGTGTGAAGGGTGCGCCAAAGATATACGTCGACGTCCTATATGAAGGGTGCGCCGAAGATAGCCTTCGGCGTTCTATGCGGAGGGGTATGCCAAAGTACTCTCCGGCGTGAAGCGATCTTGATGTGAAGTGGCTCCGAGCAAGGTGATTGAACAATCAATATGATCGTAGTACCACCGTGGCTTCAACGCCCCAAATGTCACTACAGATATCGCTGCCAGGTAATGACCGCAATGTCAAGACGAGCTAATAGCAGAAGATATTTCATATGTCCTACCATCAAGGACAACTTCATGGGGAGCACGAGAACATTAAATTAGTTCCTCCTACCATTGATTACAAAATTTGGTGTAAGTAACTACATTTATTTGGTCTTGCGGGATAGTCCAAGGAAGTGTGGTTTCACCTAATGGATCAACGATTCAAGGCAACAATCTACTAGAGAACCTATACGACAAGCCGAGACTATGGAATAGTACACGCCGAGGAAGGAAGAGCATCGACTAAAGGTGGAGCATGCTAGTTCATGTTGGATGAAAAATCCTTTAGGAATCCTAAGTAGGAGCAACGACCTACATGTACCTATGGCAGTCATTACATGCTAAGGACCTCTCTCAAAGGGGACTTAAGGGGAAGGAGAGAATTCATGTGCTCCAACCTACATGACTATTACGATAGCAAAATGTAAGGAGATGTGCATTCCATCGGTGGGTAGATGTAGCATCACCTACGTACGAGGATGGTCGGATCAAAGAGACGGAATGTCATTCGGAGTATGAAATGAGGAGGAGGGAAGCTAACGAGTGAGTAAGGAGTGCAATATGGTGTGAAGAGGATGGGCAATGGAGGGCATACATTAGGCAACAAGAGCTCAGATAAAGAGAGGAACAAAAACAAGCCAAACACATTAGGGAAGAGAGAGAACGAAGAAAATAGTAGGATCTGACGTTCGTGCTATGAGTATGTCATTTGTAACTGTTGAACTAGTTATTGCGTTTAGTTTTTGTTGGATTGTTTCCAAACAACTTTGGAAATTATGTTGTGTATTGGAACATCTTTATCTATCTATTCTTCCCTATCTTCTCACCATTTAAATATCTTGCACTTATACTCTAATAGGTATATTGTATGAGCTTGTTTTCATATGTGTGATTCCCTACGAAATAGATATTGCAATCTCATTAAAACTAAATTTCAAAATAGAGAATGAGAAATATGTGCTAGTCAGTGGATGGAATGTCGATCTACGTCGATCATCAGATGATATGCCGATCAAAGCTTTCATACACCAACAAATTGAAGGAATTGTGCCTAAGAAAATTCTGGGTGGATCGGAAGTTCCGAGTTGGAATCGGAAGTTCTGACCAAACCAAACGCTCTATAAACATAGTTTCTAGAGGTATTGAAAGTTCTGACACTGTATCAGAAGTTTCGATTATTTCCGATTTATAGACCCACGAGTCCATATCAGAGTTCCGATTCAGGATCAGAAGTTCCGATCAGGGAAAAATAGATTGAATTTGTTGGACCTTAATTAAGATTAAGGGCCAAGTCCAGGGTCTATATAAAAGGAGGAGGTCGTGGGATGTGATTCGCAGATGCTTCTATTTCTAAAATCATAGCCTCCACACCTTTCCTCTCTCTTCTTGATCTCAAGAGTTGTGATCAGTTTTTCTCTCTGAATCTGACTATTGGTGCTAGCACACTAGCGTGAGACAATCACATCCATGTATGTGTGGACTCCGTGGAGGCGCTGCTCTAATAGCAGCACTCGTGGGCTTCTTCACACGGAGACCGTTGGGCTTCATTGACTTGATCGTCGGCGGATCGAGCGGAGCAAGGCGAGGTTGAGAAGGGAAGTGAGACTTCCACTTCTACTTCAAGCATAAATGTTATTGTAATTAATCTTGCTACTCGTTTGAATGATTCATGGGTATTTGATATTTGTTCGATGATTCACACTTGCAAATCGTTGCAATGACTTAGTAGGTCAAGAATGTGTGCTAGAGGCGAGTTGGATGTCCGCGTCGGCAATGGTGCAAACGTTGCAGCGTTGGCCGTCGATGTTTATTCACTATCGCTTCCTTCAAGATTAGTTTTGGAGTTAAATAATTGTTATTTCATTTCCGCCTTAGACAAAAATATTATCTCTTCTTCATGTTTAGAAGAAGATGATTTTCAATTCATAATAAAGAACAAGAGTTGTTCAATATTTTCAAATGGTCTACGATATACTGTTTGTCCATTAGTGAATATCTTATATATCCTAAATCTTAAGGAGGCACACGTTTATAACATTAATACAAAGAAACAACGACTCAATGATTTGAATCCTACTTATGTATGCATTGTCGTTTGGGTCATATAAATGAGAAACGCATACAAAAGCTCCATAAAGATTAATTTTTGGAGTCATTTGGTTTTGAATCATATGACACATGTGAATCTTGTCTACTTGGCAAAATCACGAAGACGCTTTTCACTGGTCAAAGTGAGAGGGCAAATAAACTATTGGCCATTGTGCATACTGATGTATGTGGACCAATGAGTCATACAACTAGAGGTGGTTTTCAGTACTGTCACTTTTACCGACTACTTGAATAGATATAACTATATCTGTTTGATGAGGCATGAGTGTAAATCCTTTGAAAAGTTAAAGGAGTTCTAGAATTAGGTACAAAATAAAACAATCAAATTTTTGTGATCTTATCGTGGAGAAGGTGGAGAATATTTGAGTCGAGTTTTATAACCATCTAAAACATTGTGAAATTATTCCACAGCTAACTCCACTTGACACACCTCAATGGATTGGGGTGTCCGAGTGCTGGACATGGTCTAATCGATGATTGATCTTCCATTATCATTTTGGAGACTCAATTTAAAAACTATCATTTTCACATTAAATAGAGTTCCATCTAAATTCGTATAAAAGACACCATATGAGATATGGACTAAGAGACGTCCTAGTTTGTCTTTTATAAATACTAGTATAGCATCCGTACTAGCACAACGATAAAAATCAAAAAACAATATATATGTTGAACTTTATAATTAATTCATAGTTAACAGGTGTTTTTAGTTTATTTGTGCTCAATCATAAAAAAGCAATTACAAAATCAAGAAAAGAAAAAAGTGATACTCCATCACCAAAGAATTTGAATGAATACCTCCTTATTGAAATTATTCATCCGACAATACAATGCCACGATAAAAACATAAATAAAAAAATATAAAGTGTCCACAAATGATGATCTGAGTTGATCTAATCACCTTCTTCACGTCATCGTTGTAT
This sequence comes from Zizania palustris, assembly GCA_019279435.1. NCBI lineage: Eukaryota > Viridiplantae > Streptophyta > Magnoliopsida > Poales > Poaceae > Zizania > Zizania palustris. The sequence continues at coordinate 5,658,861 of JAAALK010000285.1, forward strand.
CATCTTGCGTGAAGTTGATGTTTGCATCCATTTTGCAGAACTTAATTGTTGCCTAGGATCATAAGCCTTGCAACAATTCAAAGAAGATAACAATCGATAGTAATTTTCATCTATTTGTTGCATAGAAAACAATTCATCACCTTAAATGTGAAGGTAAGTGCAGTGTTCTAAAAGGCGCTAGGTGCTAGTCGAGCGGGACCAGGCGCCTAGCGCCTAGGGGCGCCTAGGCGGCGCCTAGAGTTGCCTCCTTTTGTTCTGTTTCAGATGCTCCCCTCTCCTCATTCTCCTTGGCTGGCTCCCCTTCCCTCTCCTCCACCTCCAGACCCCTCCCCTCACCTCCTCCTCGAGCTCAGGAGCTCCTCTCCTCCTCGCCTCGTCGCCGGATCTGGCAGCGCGCGCGCCGCTCGTCACCGGATCTGGCCACGCGCACGCCGCTAGTCGCCGGATCTAGCCGCTCGAGCGCCGCTCGGCGCCAGATCTGGCCGCGCGAGCGCCGCCGATCGCCGGATCTGGCCGCGTGCGTGCCGCCGGTCGCCGGATCTAGCCGCGCGAGCGCCGCCGGTCGCCGGATCTGGCCGCGCGAGCGCCAACGGTCGCCGGATCTGGCCGCGTGCGCGCCGCCGGTCGCTGAATCTGGCCGCGACGCCATCGCGCCACGCCGCCCAGGCGCCGCCTAGAGCCGCGGTCAATCGCCCAGCGCCGCGGTTGACCGCCTAGGCGCCTGGGCCGCCCAGCTCGCCGCCTGGAGGCTCCGCGCGGCGCTGGGGCGGCGCCCAGCGCCTAATCCCGCCTAGGCGCCCGCCTAATTCCGATTTTTAGAACACTGGGTAAGTGGCAATAATACATCAAGATCAGTTGACTCTCGGAAGTCTCTAAAAGCATGTAGAAAATGAAGATAAACATGAAACATGAGAACATTATTAAGTACTCGTATGGGAAAACCTCACAAAATATACTAAAACAAAAGCTCAAGTGTCTCTCTGTTCTTGTAAAGAATCACTTTAGTTTATTGAAACCACGTGGACATAATTATTTAGCCAAACAAGTTTATTTTCATCTGAGATGTTAGTTGTTTAAAGAAAATAAAACTATAAAAGAAATGTGTCATAAATCAATAACCAGTTTATGAAAATAAACTAAATGCATGACAAAAATGGTGATGTGATATCAATGTGACATAAAAAAGATAGTAAAAAGAATGTACACATTATAAGACTGAGATTTCAGATATATGATAGCTTTCATCACAATGCTACTAAACATAAAACTTTAAGCTACCAAAAACTTGGACTGTCATGACACAACACATTGCAGTAAACTAACCTACTTGTAGAGGGCAGAAAATAATTACTCAAGAAAAGTTAGTGATTTACTGCTTCCAGCTTATTACGTAACCAGACAAACATTAGGGCATATACAAAACAGACCTCAAGAAGGCATGACATACCTTTCGCGTTCATGTATGGATCTACTCTTTGAAATCCCATCAAGAGAGCTACCCTGTTCTGGCTTAATGAAACCAAATATGTCCACAGACCGAGAAGGTGTTGACCCGGGCTCAATGTCATCGACAACTTTCTTCTGATCCATTCCAATTACCTCCTATGGACGACCTTGCTTCAGCACCGAAAACTCTCTGCCATTAATTTCAAAACATAAGCGTCCATTGCCATGAAGCTCCCAACACGTAAATGACTCATTGAACAGAGTTGAATCCGAATATAGAAACATATAGAATAAAAGAATCAAGATAAAAGGCTGACTGAATTGAAAGTGGCAGCACAACATAACTCGCTGGAGGCAAGATGAAGAGGGCTTAGATAATTGAATACAACAAACTCAAGTCTTTTAGATTCCTGAAGATCCTATTTATGTGAAAATTAATTATTCTATGCTTAAGAGAAACAAAACCTTCTAGAAAGATTGGGCAAACATCGTCCTCATTGGGCTTATCTTCACGGACATCTTTTTTCAATGACTCATTCTCATACATCATTAATGCCTCCTGCTGATCATCAATTTTCCTCTTAATGCCTGACTTCTCTAGCTCTGCATAAGAACATGAAACTCTAAGCATTGATGAGCAACATGGAGGTTAATAATCATTACTCATTCATGGAGAGTCAGTTTTTTACCAAGGTTATCTGTCACAACAAAACCAACATCATAAGGCAAAGGTGCAGGTCTGCTTGTTAAGTGTCAAGAGTGGATGTATCTAGTTTTTTGTCTATTGCTGAGGCCAGACAAGATCCATCAAAAGCTGAAGACAAGGGTTCATGCTCCTCATGATTTTGTTGATGCTAATAATACAAAGGGAAGAATATCAGTACCAATAACTTAGTGGATAATAGGTCTAGAATTAACAGAATAACAGTAGGAAAGGATGATGAGTACACAAAATTGTCACCATGTCAGCATACTATATTAGGGCAAACAACATAAATGCATGATGTCCAGATAACTTATAATGCAAATCATCCAGAACTACTAAGAATAGTAAATTCATCCTAGCAATAAAAGTGCATTTCTTCTGTTGCATTGAACACATATAAAAAATAAAAAAATCCAACATTTGGTTTATATGTTCACAAATGCAATTAACATTCCAGCAAAATGTAGCACACACTCAAATGTCATAACTCAGGCACTCAAATGTGATAACTCAGAATGATAGACAAGAAGAAGATGTACAACATTTCATTTGGTCTAGATATACCTTGCAGCTAATAAATGGTGAATAATTAATAAAAAATTGCTGCTAATTCAGTACAATCTTTTGACAAGAAAGTATGGCAGATGCCGCATAACTTCTTGACATTATCTCTTGCAAATAGTGTGTTTTGCAGTAATAAGGCAACCAATTGCAAACCACTGTAGGGTTAAATAATGAGAAACAGCAAAATGGTACCCTTGAAAACAAAACAACAAAATACTACCCTTGGGACTTATCCACTGATACAAAACAAAACAACAAAATACTACCCTTGGGACTTATCCACTGATAATGTAGATTAGTAAAGGTTTCCAAGCGAAATCACAGTGTAATTCTACAGGTGCCACTCAGAATACAATAAAATCCTAAATCTTAGAGATCACTAAACGATAATTACAATACACTTCATTTTCATATTAATCTGAGACAAGACCACTATGTCAAAATGAGGGAACAAACACCGGATGACTAGATTCTTGAAAATCTCCAAATCCAAATGAGCAAGTCCATTGATAATTTGATATCAATCAATCATAAGCATCCTAGAAAATCCACAGGCAACATCTTTGGCATCAAAATTAAAAAACAAACACACGGTGTGCTCTATGTTAGATTGCTCCCTCCATTTATTAATGTATTGTTCTCTCCATTTCAGCCCTTGATATATATTTGAAGCACTGCTCTACAAGCAACGAAAGAAACTGTTAATTCAACATGAAAAGCATGACTGCACCAAAGAGAAAAGGAGAAAACGATATGCAGGCCAAGTTATCACAGCATAAACCAAACATACATGTACTAACTTCAAACATAGAAGCAGTGCTAACAGTGAAATACTGAAATAGCATTGAGGGCTCAGCTTCGCCTTTGATTCATCATACAGAACCCAACTTTCACAACTCTTATTGCATAGTGTACTCATACTAATGTAAGTGGAGCTGCACTGGTTATCACTCATATTAGAGTGACCATCCTAAGCACAACCACAGACAACGGTGAATGATTGAACAGGCTCCAAGAGAGGTGATAGTTGGTTCTTTGATAAGCTACCTCGATTGCTCAAAGGCATGCTTTTCTGAAAAGGTTTAACATCACCACCCATCATCATCATTGAAGCTCACCTCCACTACCAATACCTCACTTCAACTAAGATTTTGATTTGATTGCACGGCAAAGACCAGAAAAAATCGGATAGAAGTGAAAAGAAAAGACAAGATGGATCTCCACATGATACCAATCCAATAGAGAGAACAGAGTAAGATGCATCATGTTTCTATGCTGAGTATCATCAGTTCATGTCACTATGTCAGTCCTTTAATTCCAACTCTGGAAGACCATGTAGCAGAACTTCCAACACTGACGAATAAGTTGGAAAAAAATGTAATACCTCCAAAATTGCAAAGAGATGAAAAAGAATATGCAATTGTTATGAACAAGAAAATGAAGTAGAATTATGTCATGCAAATCAACTATTCACATTGAAAAAAAGCATTAAGGGCTCCTTTAGGACACATGAATTTTACAGGATTTTCACATGAATTAAACTAAATCCTCTAAAATTCCTTTGAAAATACTCCGTTGCAAGTGAAAGTGGGCTCAGATTCGCCTTTCCTCGATCATACAGACCTAGGTCCTGCATCTATTGCAGCACAATCTAACTCATCAAGAGAGTGGATCTGCCCTGGTTATCATTTATAAGAATGGACCATCCTAGGCGCAAAAACCACCTACATTAGTGAGTGATTGAATAGGTTGCAAGAGCAAGAGATGATAGGGCAGGTACAATTGACACCCAGAACTGCATTAATTGTTCCTGGGCATGCTTGTCAAAAAATGGTGATCATCATTGCCCCTTATCCAAATTCCATATAATATTTCCAACATTCTAGAGAAGTCAAGGTCTATTGATATCGGACATTAAGCCAGCCAGCCTGAATGTCCAACAGCAAGTGTTAGGCTCACCCCACCTAGCCAACCCAACCATAAAACCTAGGCATTATAGTGGGAGAGGTGGGGGCTTTTATCCATAGTCCAACATTCCCCCTACGGCGTGCGAGCCCGGCGTAGCCCGCAACAGGTCTCAGCACACTAGAGAGGCGCAGGGGAAATCACGCAGCGAAAATGCGGAAATGTGTGGCCAAGGGGATTCGAACCCAGGACCTTGGCTCTGATACCATGTTAGGCTCACCCCACCTAGCCAACCCAACCATAAAACCTAGGCGTTATAGTGGGAGAGGTGGGGGCTTTTATCCATAGTCCAACAGCAAGCATGCTTATTAGATCTGCACTGCCCATTCACCCAATAGAGATGTAGCAATAATTCAACAACAAATTGCACTTCCACCAGGTATTCTCACCTGAGTTTCAAAATCTCCAGAGAACTTGGAGAAAAAAAGGGTAAGGAACACAAGCAGCAAAGCTGAAGAGAAGAGCAGGAGATTAGAGCAAGTATAATAATGGTAGGAGCAGAGGAGGAATTGATTAATTCCTTCTGCTTAGTTTATTCCATAGCCCTTAAGAGATATTTATAGGCCTAATACAATCTAATCTACTAACCTTATCTCTATATTTAAAACAGAAATAATCCTAACTAACTAATCTTATCTTAACTAATTCTAACTAATTATGCCAATGCACATAACAATCTCTCCCTCCATCGGAAATCAGCTCGTCCTCGAGCTGAAAATCCGGGGAGTCGTGCAACGGCGGACAACTGAAAATTAATTTCTGGTATACAACACGGGGTGCGCATAGCAAATGACACCCTGAACAGTTTGGATTTTCTGTGGCAAATCTGGATCTTCTATGGCAGATTTTTTTTGTGCCCAATCTGTCCAAACCACATCCCCCACCAGAACGTTGTGCCCCAATTTGTCTAGACCACAACCGCCCCCCCCCCCCCCCCTCCAACGAGTAGAGCGCAGCGCCCGCCCCACTCCGAAGCCACCGGCGAGGTGCGTGGCCCCCCTCCGAAGATGCTGTCGTCCCCCTCCGAAGCCACCGACTGGGTGCGCGGCTCCTGTCGAAGACGCTGCCGTCCCTCTCCGAAGTCGCTCGCGCCACGCGCGGCCCCTTCGAAGCCGCCAACGCCCCGCCCGGGCCCCCCTCCGTCGCCGCCCTTCGAAGACGCCGTCGGCGCCACACGGGGCCCCTTCGAAGCCACCACCGCCCAGGCCCCCTCCGTCACCACCCCGTGGCCCCCTGTCGTAGCCCATCGAGCCACCACAAATGGCCGACAGCCTTCAGCAGAGAGGAGGTGCTCGGCTCCTTTGGCAGATGTGCTTCTGCTTCCGCAACTAGAGATGGTGCGACGAGGGCAACCTGCTCCATGGCACGCTTGTTGGCCATGAGGGTTGCATCGTCTGTAGAGGGTTCCATGAGGGCCACCTCGCTTTGCTGATCCACAGCCTCCTTGATAGGGATGGGGTTGAGCACCTCCCGATCCTTCCTCTCTACTTCTACATGCGGCGATGGTGGCGATGGCGCGGAGAGGGAACCCATTGCGTCGTGGGGGAAACTCGGCAGTGTGGAGGCCACCGGAGCCAAGCCCAGGTACGCCCGAAGGTTGGCAACAACCTGCTGCAAATTTGCGAGGGTTTGCATCAGTGTTCTAAAAGGTGGCTCTAGGCGCCCGCCTAAGCGGGATTAGGCGCTAGGCGCCACCCCAGCGCCGCGCGGAGCACCTGGGCGGCCGGCTAGGCGGTCAAGGCGCCTAGGCGGGTCAACCGCGGCCTAGGCGCCCTGGATGGCGATGGTGACTATAGTAATAAACCTGTTTTGGGGGGATAAAAAGCAAAAAACTCCGGCTGTGTTTAGGGTTTTTTAGCTACTCCTGGGCTCTGTTCGTTGCCGTTCGCCACGGTCCAATGTTCTAGCCTCGTGCCACACAGTCTGGCCTCACGCGCGCCCCACTCTGGCCGCGCTCTGGTCTCCATTCTCCGACGCGGTTCGGCCTCGTGCGCCATGGCCGCTCACCCTCCGCTCTGGTCTCCACTCTCCAGCAGTCCATTACCACTCCTCTCATCCCGATTTGCACATGCACTTTGCAGTTTAGTAGAAAATGTAGTGTTGTCTTTATATTGAGAGTATTCTAACCCAGGTGCCCCAGGCGCCCCTAGGCGCCGCCTAGGCGCCCCTAGGCGCTAGGCGGCCAGGCAACGCCCGACTAGCGCCTAGCGCCTTTTAGAACACTGGTTTGCATATCTTCTGCGGTTGGGACGAACATCGTCATGGCGTTGGATCTTTGGAACCTGGCTGCTCTGATACCAAATTGGTAGGAACTGAGGAGGAATTGATTAATTTCTTCTGCTTAGTTTATTCCATAGCCCTTAAGGGGTATTTATAGGCCTAATACAATCTAATCTACTAACCTTATCTCTATCTTTAAAACAGAAATAATCCTAACTAACTAATATTATCTTAACTAATTCTAACTAATTATGCCAATGCACATAACAATCTCTCCCTCCCTCGGAAATCAACTCGTGCTCCAGCTGAAAATCTGGATAAGCAGAGTCGTGCAACGGCGAACAACTGAAAAATAATTTCTGGTATACAACACGGGGTGCGCATAGCAAATGACTCCATGAACAGTTTGGATTTTCTGTGGCAGATCTGGATCTTTTGTGGCAGTTTTTTTGCCCGATCTATCCAGACCACATCCCCCACCAAAACACCGTGCCCCAATTTTTCTAGACCACAACCGCCCCCCTCCAATGCATACGGTGTGGCGCCCGCCCCCTCCGAAGCCACCGGCGAGGTGCGCGGCCCCCCTCTTAAGATGTCGTCGTCCCGCTCTGAAGCAGCCGGCTAGGCGCGCGGCTCCCGTCGAAGACGCCACCGTCACCCTCCAAAGTCGCCCACGTCATGCGCGGCCCCTTCGAAGCCGCCAGCGCCTCACCTGAGCCCCTCTCCATCGCCGCCCTTCAAAGACGTCGTCGTCCCCCTCTGAAGCCATCGGCGCCACGCGCGGCCCCTTCGAAGCCGCCACCCGCCCCGCCCAGGCCTCCTCCGTCGCCGCCCCATGGCCCCTGTCGTAGCCCATCGAGCCACCACAAATGGCGACGGCCTTCAGCAGAGAGGAGGTGCTCGGCTCCTTCGGCAGAAGTCGCATGCGGCGATGATGGAGGCTCAAGCGGGAGCCTAGAACGAGGTGCTCGCCCCCTCCATCCTCCGATCTTGAGGAAGGCGACCTCATCGAGGGTTGCGCGGATGACGACGCAGAGGGACTCCACCCGCGATGGTGTCTCCACGATTGGCTTCGCCCTGTGGGCCTCTATAGTGGCCTTCTCGAGGGCGGAGGCGGCTTGTGGACAAGGGAGCTCGGCTAGGGTTTGGCCAATGGGTAAAGAATCAACGGTCAAGATTGATTAGATGAGTAAATGGGATGAGTAAATTATTAGCCAAGTATATAGTAGAATGATTTGGGGATGTGAGACATATGTCAAACGTTTGGCGTCTGATAAGCTCACTCCTAAGCATGACAAATGTTTCTTTGTGGGATATCCTAGGGAAACCCGATGTGCTAGAGAAGATGAATGTGATCTCATATGCCTCCACGATCTCGATTGATTTCAGAATGCGTAGTAGCACACTTTGATGCTTCCTAATGCTATTTCGTAACTGGGTAGCCATAAGTGTCATTTTCAAGTGTGTTATGAAAAATGTTGTGGGATGTGAGCGATCAAGATGAAATTAATCCCTTCTAACAATGGGAGAGGCGTCTTTGAGCCCTTAGAGATAGTCGGATTAGAAAAGTGCATTGTCATGTCACTATGAAAAGAGTTAGTCATGATTTGAATTTGATACTTGATCAAGTGAAATGTCGAGCTAACCAACAAGGACGGCATGAATCTCTCCTTAAACTTGACTATTGATGTGAGATAAAGGGACTGGTATATGTGTATATCAAATTTCAGAAAAAAAATTGATTTTTTTTATGTTTTCAGGGGTCAATATGTGCTACTAGGTACCGCTATTGATCGGTGAGCCGGAAAGGGTTTCTAGGGATCGACCGTTTGTATATGAACCTATCAGATCACATGCTTAAGGGGAAAGATTAAGAAACTTGCAAAGAATTGGTTCTTGTGCAAGTGGGAAATTGAAGGAATTGTGCCCAAAAAAATTATGGGTGGATCGAAAGTTCCGAGTTGGAATCGGAAGTCCAAACCAGACCAGGCGCTCTGTAAACACAGTTTCTAGAGCTATCAGAAGTTTTGACATCTAGGACGATCAAAAGTTCCGACGGTGTATCGGAAGTTACGATTATTTTTTATTTATAGACCGAGAGTCCAAATCGAAAGTTCCGATCCAAGATCGAAAGTTCCGATCCAGGATCAAAAGTTCCGGTCGGGGCGAAACAGATTGGATTTGTTGCGCCTTAATTAAGATTAAGAGCCCAAGAGAGGGAGAGGAGGTCGTGGGATGTGATTTGTAGATGCGTCTATTGCTAAAACTCTAGCCTCCAGACCTCTCCAATCCCTACTTGATCTCAAGAGTTGAGATCGAGTTTTCTCCCCGGATCTCACGATCGGTGCTAGCATGCCAGCGTGAGACAATCTCATCCATGTACATGTGGACTCTGTGGAGGCACTGCTCCAATAGCGGTGCTCGTAGGCTTCTTCACATATCATTATTAAAAATAATAATTCGTTAGATATAAAATATAATGAGACAAATATAAAAAATGTGGGTATTTATTGTGTTAATTAATGATAATATTATATTATTCTATGAATACATATAAGTAAATAGTTTATTAGATTCCTGGTAAGAACACATTATTGTTACATATTATATTGCATATAAGTAATCAAACTAATTAGTTATTTATATATTGTACGCAATTACCAATCAAATATTTTCGAGACTCATTTTGGTGATATATGATACCATTTATATATATTGACATTCCATCTAAGATTGGTTAAATACATAGCGAGTTCCAAATTATTAGTAATATTTTGTAGTTTATGGGTATATTATAAGTCTTAATGAAGATACTTAATCTATGTAAGCAAAGCCATTGAATATATTATATAAACAATTCTAAAATTTATTCAAAATATAAATAGTGTGAAATATCCCACGAAAAAATAAGACAATAGCATCTGCTAACAAATAATTAATATAAGATGAATAAATTACAAAAATTATAATAAAACAAAAGATAATAGATTATGTTGTTGCAATCTAAAATATCGTACTTTATGTTAAGCCAACATTCAAAATTTCAAACAATTATCAATCGGGTAATACCTACCTTGGTTTACGAATGAGGTCTAGAGAAAAATCAGATATGGTTTATTTTTATTAAAAAACGTTATTATTAAGACAATTAATATAATATAAAATAATTATATAACTTACACATAAATTTAGATATATATAGTGATATTTATCTTTTAACCATAGTAAGACCTCATTACATAAAAACATCCGAACAAACAGGTTAAAGTAATCAGTATCCATTGCTATATTCAAATCTAATATGTCTTTGATTTTCTTAAAACATATAAAAATTAGATAAAATTTGGTACTCCAAATGCATTCTTGTCTAATAAATGATTAATTTTCTCGTTAAAACAAACTCATATATAATCAAGTTTTACCACACCTAAACTATATTAAATGAAAAATTACTTACTCTAAATATTCAACATTGGTTATTTACATTATATTTAGGCGTAATTTACACATCAGTTCTTTTGTGATTAACAAGGTTATTCTATTGGACAAAACAAATAAAGATTTTTTATTCAAATAGAATAATCTTACCGATCACAGAAGAACTGATGTGTACATTATGTGCATATATATTCCTAATAACTAATGTCGAATATTTAGAGTAAATATTTTTCATTTAATATGGTTTAAGTATAGTGAAAATTAATTACTTATGAGTTTACTTTAACGAGAAAATTAATCATTTATTAGAAAATAATTTATTTAAAGTATTAAGTGTTTCTAATTTTTATAAGTATTAAAAAAATTAAATACATATTAAATAAAAATATGTCGATTGATATTGATTGCTTCAACCTGTCTGTTTAGATGTTTGCATATAATAAGATATTTTTGTGGTTAGATGATAAATATCAATATATGTATCTAAAGTTATGTATAAATTATATAATTATTTTATATCATATTAATTGTTTTCATAATAACATTATTTTTTAACAAAAATAGATAATATCTGATTTTCCTCGACACCGATTCATAAACATAAGTTAGGTATTACTCGATTGACAAAAAAATTTAAATATTTACCTGACATAGAGTATGATATTTCAGATTGCAGCGATATAAACTATTATCCTTTTTTATTATAATTTTTGTAATTTATTTTTCTTAAATTGAATTATTTATTGACAGATACTATTGTCCTACTCTTTCATAACATATTTCACAATATTAATATTTTAAATAAAGTTTAGAAGTATTTATATAATAAATCTGATGTCTTTAGCTACATAGATTAAGTATACTCATCCAGCCTTATAGTATACCATAAACTATAAAATATTACTAATAATTTAAAACTCGCTATGGATTTAGTTGACCTTAGATGGAATGTTGATATATAAAAATGGTATCACATATTCCCAAGATAAATTTCAAAAACATTTAAATAGTAATTAACTACAACTTGTAAAAAACTAATTAGTTTGATTAGTTATATACAATATAATATGTAATAACAATATATTCTTAGAAAGAATATAACATGTTATCTAAGACAAAAAGGATCAAAATAGAGAATACATTTGCTCCAACCTCTTCTCACCGGAAACAGGGTCAAAATAGAGAATACAGTTGCTGCATCCAAGACAAACAGGATCAAGCAACGAATAGAATTGATTGCATCCAAGATAAATAGGATCAAACAGCAAATACAATTGGGTGTGTCCAAGAGTAGACATTTAGGACAAAATAATGGGTGCATCCAAGAGTGGACATTTAGGCCAAAATAAGAGTATCAAAGAGATCCCAAATGACAAGAAAAAAACAAGAGGTGCACCATTAAGTACTCAAAATGGAGATACCAAACCCGGATGGTATACTCCACTTTCTTACATATCTTTAGTCTTTAAGAACTCATTATGATCTGCTTCATGCTCTGGGCATATTTAGAAGAAAATCAAATGAATAAGGAAAGAATTGCTAAGTATAAACTTTTTATCATATATTATTTTGATGTAAACAAAATAAATAATACATTCAAATCATGATCAATACAACAAGATATTCAAAATTGCACAGTCAATGGTTCATTAATCATTGTTACTTAACTATAGATAGTGCCTACTAATCCATAATATAAACCAAAGTTGCATCTCACCACACCGTCGTACTCACAACTTCATAAAATTACGAAATTAACCGTGCAAAACAGGACCACGAGAGTAATTAGTAATATCAGGTGATTCTAAGCTAGTTCCAGACGATGAGAATATTTCTACATGTCCTACTCTGTGTACAACTAGATTTATTTCTGCTTAAATTATCTTTTTTCCAAACAACTGCTTAAATTATATGTTTGCAACAAAACACTACTCTGTTGAGACTGATCGATCACATGAGGCTTATGACTGCATGGCTAATATTGGCTGGTTTATTGCATTCTTGCTTTATGGTCAATTCATCATGCAGGTACGGATGAAAGTGATACAGACAGTTTCCGTCCAAATCTGAAAAAACGGTTTTGTATACAGATTTTTTCGGAATTGGATACAAATTTGGATATTTTTCGGATACAAAAACGGATCTGATATTGCTAATATCAGACAGTTAAAAAGCCATTAGACTCATATAAATATTTAATTGTCTGACAAAAATAATATAATCGTTATCGCAGCCCAAAAACTTACCTGCCGCCATCGCAGCCGGTCGCCGCCGACCGCCGGCCGCCGTCCGCCAGCTCCGGCCATCGCCCTCGCGGCGGGCCCAGCCGTATCCCCCGCCGCAGGTACCGGCCGCCGCCCGCCGTCGCCCCCACTCCGGTTGTCCGGCCAACACCGGCCGCTGTCGCCGCTCCGTCCGCTCGCCCCGGCCAACGCGTCTTCGCTCCGTTTGGTGATATCCGAGCGGCACGGCACGGGCGGGCTAGCGACGGCGGCGTCGAATGGCGAAAGAAAACGGGCGGGTTGGCGGCGGCATTAGGTGAAGACGCTCATGAAGTGCTGGCGGCGGCCGCTGTTTGTAGTCTTCGCCATTTGCATCAAACCTAGACCAGGCGTGTAGGCTGCACGGGGCAGGCCGATGGCCCATGACGTTGGCAGGCCGAACAGGTAGAAGAAAGATGATAAAAAAGGAAAGAAAAAAATAAAAAAATAAAAAAGATAGATTTCTGTATGTAATATATATATATTATTTTATTGTAATTCAAATTTGACTTATTTCGATTTAAATCTCTTATTTTACCTATTTTAATTTTAAATTCTAGAAAAAACACTTAATGAATTAAAAATAGTAAACTAACCCTAAAAAATACAAAAAATTTACGATAGATAAGCTATGTTGTATTTTTCTCGTAGAAAAAGTTTTAAATTCAAACAAATATTTAACCATCGATTTGCTTTCAAACCTACCTCATTCATTCTTTAAATCTTTATTAGTTCTTATAAAATCTCCAACTTTCTTAACATCTCACGTGAAAACTCTCTCGAAATATTTTTAAATTTTTATCATAGTATTTATGTATCATATCATAACACCATGACAAGTCTCATATTTTTCAAATTTAATTTGAATTTTTTAGAATTAAAAAAACTATTAATCTCTATTTTGCCTATCGAGTATCGTAACCAAGATTTTTTAAATTTTCATTAAATTTAGTGGATACTAACTAAAAATGGTGTAAAAATATGAATATGTTTTTATATAAATTTTAGTTTATTATTTCAAGCACTTGCTGTTCAAATTATACCTATAACAATTTAGATGCTAGAAACACACTTAATGTATTAAAAATAGTAAATTGAAACAGAAAAATACCAAAAATTTTTATAAGATGAGCTATATTGTATTTTGATCATAGAATTTTTTTAAAAAATCAAACAAAGATTTAACTATCGATTTGCTTTCAAACCCAACTCATTTCTTCTTTAAATCTTTATTAGTCCTCGTAGAATCTCCAATTTTCTTAACATGTAAATCTTACATGATAACTTTCTCGGTTTTTTTTAAATTATCATAGCATTTATATATCATATTATTAGAAACCAAGTTGAGATGGCCTTGGTTTCAAGTCTGTGATGAGTGATTGACAAGTTTTACCTTCTAAACGAAGGGGTCCCTCCGAAGGGATTCAGAGGTATTTTACTGAATGGTTCAGTGTTTGCTAGCTGTAGCTGTTGCAGCAGAGTATGTCTGTCGGAGGGATCTGGTAGAATACGATGAGAAGTCTATACTGAAGGGCTCGGTACTTTAGGTGGTACACCGGAGGGTGTTTACCCGGAGAGGTCTCTAGGGTACTAGAAATGATTGTCTGCTTATCGGTGGTGTGCAAGTAACTTTGGAGGCGACGGGACGATTCGTAGAAGGTGAACCTGGGTCAAGTAGGGAGCTTGATGCTAGGCGAGCAGGGAGCTCGGTCACGGAGGCTGCGTGGAGCCGAGGTCGGTCCTCAGGTCGAGGTGCACCAAGCGAAGGCAAAAAGTACGGAGGGTGGCTCCGACTGAAGGTACCCTGAGGCAAAGTCCTCAGAGGGGAGGCACTTCGAAGGGTGACTCTGAGGGTGTAACTTCGAAGGATGGCGAACAAAGTCCTCAGGATTGAGGCAAGGCATTCGAAGTGTGCTCTGGTTGAAGGCACTCGAAGAGACACCTGACGAAGGTCTTAGAAGTCGAGGTGCATCGAAGGCATGGTTCGGGTAAGGCTCTTCGGGAGTGTGCTCTGGAAGGTAACACTTTGAGAAATCTCTCCAGAGCTTCTAGAGCCAGTCGTCATTCTCATGTACTTAGTTCTGTGAGTCTTTTGTGTTCCCTGTTTATGCAATGAAATTTCAGTTTTCTCAAACGATTCACTTTGCATAAACTTGTATCTGTTTTCTTTGCACTCTATGAGTTGAGTTCCTTCTCGGTGTTATTTCATATGAAGTGTTGTGTCACTCATACATGCGATTTTTGTGAGTTTGGTGTATGATTCGTTCTGTGTGAATTGGAGGCTACACCTCACTGATTACTAGCGAAGCACCCTGTGAAGTTTGGCTTGAAGTCTATTTTCTTCCTGTAGCCAAAGTCCTAGCAGACAGTTGCTTGCTCCTATTTGGAGCATTCCGAAGTGCGAAACCTAGTACCAGTTACTAGTGCGGAGTATCTGTTTGGAGCTATATGAGGGAAACACACTTGTGCGAAGTACGGTAGTGCGAAGCCTGCTCGAAGGCACCTTGGTGTGCGGAGCGTGCACTATCTTTGCAGAGTACAGTGCATTTTTTGGTTTTGGAGTGTGAGCGAAGTCTTCTGAACTTCGAACTTTTACCCCATTTGAAGTCTGTGTTCGGAGTGTGTTTGATACCTCCGAACCAGACACTTCTAATGGTGTGTTCGAAGCATGTTTAGCAAAATAGAATTTTGAAAGCTCTCATTCACCCCCCTTTGATCGCTTGTTTTGGTCCAAGAATTGGTATCAGAGCCTGGTTAAAATCACCAGTTGACATTAACCAGTTTTTTGATCTTTTGGCGACATGGACAAAGTTAGTAAAATATATTTGTTCGATGAAATGGATTTTGCATACTGGAAGGTGCGCATGGAGGCTTACTTGCTAAGCCAAGGAAATGCAATATGGAAGATTGTGGATTCACAATACTCCATCCCTAAGACTTGCACTACTAAGGCAGAAAAGGATCAGTATAATTCTAACTCCAAAGCTAGAAATATATTATTCATTGGCTCAGTGTTCTAAAAGGCGCTAGGCGCTAGTCGGGCGGCGACCCAGCGCCTAGCGCCTAGGAGCGCCTAGGCGGCGCCTAGGTTCAACTCATTTTTCTTCATTTTGCTAGTTCCGACCATCCATTCCAGGCAATATCTTTTCTTTTCTCCCACCCGAAGCCATTTCCCCTCCCTTCTCTTCCCCTCCGGTCAAGCTGCAGGATGTGAAGAACCGGATCTGGCTGCATGGTGGTGAAGAACTGAAGAAGCAAGAGGAGGAGGAGGAGGCGGCAGTGCAGGATGTGCAGGGCCTGCTGCGAGGAGAGAGCGCCGGCGGCTCTGGCCGCCTACTCCCCTACCGCCGCCGGATCTAGCCGCCTCCCTCCCTCCCGCCGCCGGATCTGGCCGCCTTCTCCTCTCCCGCCGCCGGAACTAGCCGCCTCCCTCCCTCCCGCCGCCGGATCTGGCCGCCTTCTCCTCTCCCGCCGCCGGAACTAGCCGCCTGCCTCCCTCCCGTCGCCGGATCTGGCCGCCTTCTCCTCTCCCGCCGCCGGACTGCTGCCTAGCCCCCTCCCGCTGACGGTTCTGGGCCGCCTAGGCGCCGCGGTCAACCGCCCAGGCCGCGGTTGACCCGCCTAGGCGCCCTGCCCGCCCAGCCGGCCTCCGCGCGGCGCTGGGGTGGCGCCCAGCGCCTTTTGCCGCCTAGGCGCCCGCCTAGATCCGATTTTTAGAACACTGCATTGGCTTGAGCAGAAGTGAGTTTGATAGGGTACAACACCTAAGGACAGCTAGGGAGATTTAGACTACACTCATTGTGTTTCATGAGGGCTCTACACATATCAAGGCTAGGCGCTAGAGCACATACAATCAACAGTATCAGCTATTTGTGCAAGGCCCTAGCGAATCTATAGATGACATGTTTTCACGCTTTGATGCAATTGCGAGTAACTTGAGGTTCACTGAGACACTTGCTTACAATGATCACGATAAGGCTATCAAGCTTCTCTATGCTCTCGATCATAGCATATGGGAAGTGAAGATATCCAGCATTGAGGAGTCCACAGGATATGACACTTTGACCTGTGATGAACTCTTCAGCAAGCTGAAGTCCACAGAGATTGCCAAGGCATCTCTTGCAAGGCATAGAAACTCTTTGCCTCAGCCTCTAGCACTAGTTTCTGACTGTAGCCACGGCACCACTGCAGAACCAAGCTCATCTGGCACTTGTGTTTTTGCAGGTGGTTTTGCTTTATCCTCCCTGATCTTTGTTACTAAAGAGCAGGGGATACTATGGATGATGAGGAGCTTGCTCTCATAGCTAAGAGATTCACCCGTTTTCACAAATGAGAGACGAGATCAATGGAGAAGTAGCTTTAGTGGGTGTTTTGAGTGTGGGGACACATCTCACATTAAGGCTAACTGTCCCAAGCTTAAGAGGAGAGAAGAGAGTGAGCACCCCAAACACCACAAGAAAGAGAAAAAACTCTACACAAAGGGTAAGCGCGGTAAGATGGCTAAGAGGGTAGCCAAAGCTGCTTCTAGAGTCTTTGTCACAACACTCAGCGATATCGACACTTCCTCAACTGAGGAGTTGAGCTCTGATGAGGAGGAAGAGTCTCCAAGGAAGGAGGAGAAGAAAGCAAGAGATTTCACCGGCCTTTGCTTCATGGCCGACAACACTCACAACATCAATGAGCTTGACTCATCTGAGGTACCACTATTCTATGACCAGCTTTCCATTAAGGTAGATGAACTAAATGAGGTAGTTCTTGGTCAAGATAGATTACTTGTTTAGGCCGCTAGAGAAAGAAAAGACTTTAGACTTAGGATAGAATCTGTTTCAACTGATTATGCCATGGTTAAGTCTAAGATTGAGGATGTTGAATGTAAATCTTGCACTATTGTCATGGGTGAGCTTGCTCAGTTGCATTCTGTGCATGCTCAAACTATTAATGAACTTGAGACTGCACAGAAGCAACTTTTGGTGGTGGAGTCTAGATCTATTTCTTCCGATGCTTGTTCAAACTGTCCTTTATTGATTGATAGCATTAATTTGAGAGACAAGCATGTTAAAGAGTTAGACGACAGATTGGAGAGTGCTGAGTGTTCTAAGGATGTGCAGCCTGCTTGTCCCACCTGCATCACCCTTAAGGACCAACTTGGTTTACTAGAGGGCAAGTTGAAAAGCTCATGACTAGAAATGCATACCTTCTTTCTTTGGTGAATAAATGCACTGAGGGAAAAGGAATGATGAATTTGCTCTTATCCAAGACCAAGATGTGTGCTGACAAGGTAGGGTTAGCTCTAGGGTTGGGTTTTGAGAGAACTTCTCCAGACATTCAGAGAAAAACTGTGTTTTCCTCATCCACTACCTTAGAGAAAGAGAGAGCCCAGTTAGACACTCCACACAAAGCCAAGAAACCTACCCAGCCTCCTATTGTCAGTGGGTGGATCTTTTGATTGGGTTTTGCTTTCGTCGCATCAAGGATGAGCGACACTCATAGGAGATGAGTTTTCAGGACATGCATCACCCATCCTTAGGTATGCATGAGTCTGTTTATCACTCTCGTCCTATTTTTGAGGCTCCCCGTGCTGGCTTGAGAGGTTTTGCCCCTCGTGGTGTACACCATGTCTCATATGGCGATAGACCACGTATTAGTGACTTTGTACCTCGTCAGATTGGGAGACCTCGTCATTTGTCTAGCTTTCATCATATAGGTAGACCTCACACTTTGCATCATTCTACTTTTACTTTGCCTACTCCTTGTGTCTCTCAATGCTGGATACCTCGTCATTTTTTATCTTACCCCAGCACTGAGCGATCGAGGCAGTCTCATGTTGTGTAGGCGCCAAACAGAGGCTTGGAGAGCACGTGGATCATGGACTCCGGTTGTTCATGCCATATGATTGGGAACTCATCATGGTTCTCCCACCTCACTACAACCAAACAAAAGGAGCAAATCACCTTCGGCAATAACCGAAGAAGTAGAGTGAAAGGTAAAGGTGTGGTAAGAATCAACTCAAATTTCACTCTCAAAGATGTTGTTTTGGTTGAAAATTTGGGATACAATTTGCTTTATGTATCTCAATTGCTTGATGAGGGCTTTGACATACGTTTTCATCGCAATACTTCGCAAGTACTCAATTTAGATGGTGTTTTGGTTTGCAAGATTTTTAGAGTTGGGAGAGTTTTTGGAGTTGATTTCTCAAAGTCATCTGGTTCTTCTCACTACTTAGTTGCACATTGTTGGACCGGAAACGGCGACCAGAGGGGGGGTGAATGGGAGCTTTTAAAATTTCGGGCTAAAAACTTAGCCTTCGGTTCAGTTCTGTCTTCTGCGGAACAGGCTTCGAACACTACCTTCGAAGGTCTGGTTCGGAGGTATTTCGACACCTTCGAACACAGGCTTCGGAGGAGCAAAAGTTCGAAGCCAAGAAGACTTCGCTCCACTTACTACCCTCAAAAATCTACTCTGCTAAGTCAGTGCAGGCTCCGCACACAGGGTGCTTCGAGCAGGCTTCGCACTTCACCCTTCGCAAGAGAGGACACCCTTCTGAGGACTTCGACCAAGTACTTGGCAGGAGCAACTGGTGCTGGGCTTCGTACACGAAGGTCTACACACACACAAACGGACTAAACTAAGGGCTTCGACATAAGAAGCAAAACGGGCCTCGGTCAGGGCTACGCTAGTAAGCAGCGAGGTCTCGCCTCCTGTTACACAGAGCGAACGCGCACTGACAAAACACACTTCGCACGAAAACAACCTTCGCCTCAACAGGCTTCGGTGCTCTACAACAGGCGAGGTATGTAAAGCGAGCTCAAGCAAAAAGCACAGGAAGCAGGGCTTCGCCGCTTGAACAAGGAACACAAAATAGATTGAACTCTGGATGAAATACAACGAAGTGTGTGGCTATAGGAGCTCAACAGTAAATGCTCAAAGTGTTAAATGTTACCTACCGAGCCCCCATATTTATAGCCCACAGTTCACCCAAAGGAAATGACTACACTACCCCTAGGGTTTACATTGATTTTGACTCTACAGAACTAAGGGGTACAAAAGGTAGTCCACCTTTATTCTGGAGGCTTCTCTGTCAGCTTTGCAGAGGGGACAGTGTCAGCCTTTTACAGAACAGACAGTGTCAGCCTTTGCAGTCTTTGACCTTCTGGAATCCTCCCTTCTCACGCGAGGGTGCGGTAGCTTCGGTGAGAAGCCTGAAGCCAGATGGCCTTCGCTTCGCCGAAGATAGCCTTCGATACAGTGACGGTTTTGAGCTGAAGCCGTCAAAGCCCTTGGGCCTTCGCATCAACACCTCCGGAGTGGACCACCACTGCTTCGCAGCTACTCCCAGCTCGAACTCCGTCAGTCCGTGTACCGAATCCATGCAGGCCGAAGCACCTCAAGTCAACCTTGCTCCGGAGCTAGCCTTGCTCCGAAGCCTTCCACCCTCCGAAGCCCCACCTTCGGAGTACCACCCTTCGAAGTCTCTCCTTCGTCCAAGGCCTCCGCATGAAGCATTCCATGAGCCCTTCGTCGCAGTGCCTCTCCCTGAGCACACTCCTCGACGAGCCTCACCCGGACCATGCCTTCGATGCGCCTCAACTTCTGAGACCTTCGTCGGGTACCTTCGAATGTCTCCCTCCGGAGCACACTTCGAATTCCTTGCCTCCGCAGAGGACTTGTTCCATCCAACTCCGAAGTCACTCCATCCGGAGTACCTTCGAAGTGCCTCACCTCCGAGGACTTTGTCTCGGAGTACCTTCAGCCGGAGCCACGCTCCGCACTCTCTGCCTTCACCTGGCACGACTCGACCCGAAGACCGACCCGGACCCCCTTCGCAGCCACCGTGACGGAGCTCCCCGCTCCCCTGGCATCAAGCCTCCCGCTTGACCCAGGTTCACCTGCTGCGAACCTTGTCCGTCGCCTCCGAAGTCCCTGCGCACCACAGACAAGCAGACAAGTGTATCCAGTACTCCGGAGACCTCTCCGGGTTAGCAACCTCCGGCACACACTCCGGTGTACCGCCCAAAGTACCGAAGCCCCTTCGGTACACACCCAGTCATCGTGTACTGTCGGACCCCTCCGACCAGCACACTCCGCTGCACAGCTGCAGCAAGCAAACACCAAATATCCTTCGGTAAAACCACCTCCGAACACCCTTCGGGGGTACCCTCCTCCGAACACCTTCGGAGGTACCCTTCGAACAGAGGGTAAAAATCCTGTCAATCACTCATCACAAACACTGAAACCAACCCTTGGTTTCTCAATCTCCCCCTTGATGAGTGCATTGACAACCAAATCCAAGTTCAAGAAAAATTAAAAACTTTCAGCACACAAGTGACCATAAAACTCAGAAAAAGAGCCAAATCGTGTCACTTGATAAAAGAATTTTCCTCCCCTGTTTTCAAAAGAGTAAAAAGCCCCTTCGGCAATAAAAACTCCCCCTGAATTAAGCTTTCCCTTTGGCAACAAAGAATCTTTTCCCCTTTATGTCAAATTTTCTCCCTCTTTGGCAATGCAAGCATCAAGGAGCATGTAAAAGATGCAAAGCTTCGAATTGAGCAGAATGACAAAGACATATGAAGCAAAAATATGCCAACAGTAACACCAATGAACATGGGCTCAGCTCAAATTGATATTCTTTAAAAGCATGATGAAGCATGTGATATGATCATTTTTGAAATAAAAGCATCACCACTTAGTCAAGGAAACTAGACAAGTAAGAGCAAAGACTGTGCAAAGCTAGTCAATTTCTACTCTAGACAGACAAGTCCAGTTCAAATGGAGCTTGAAAAGCAAACTTGATAATCAATGAATTTTGTTGTTCTTTTCTTAGTGCTAGGGGTTATTTGTTTGTCCACCTTATACTTCCAATCCGGCCAAGCCTAGGCATGAAAGCCATAAGAAGCTTAAGGCATAGATTTTGGCATACACTCCGCTATTCCAGTTCAGACCAATGTGCAATAGTAAGCAGTCTAGAATAGGGTAGTGCGACAAACAAACCCACCTGGATCTTTTAACTTAAAGCATGCAAATCATAGAATTTTTGATTTTAACCAAGTGAACCAATTGTTTGGTACTTTATGAATATCCATGAAAATTGAGAACAATTTTTCAAGTTGCAATTTTTAGCATCCAAAGAAATGTGTCTTGCTATCAAGCAAATAAAAGATAGCTAAAGCAGTCCTGCCTAAACATGCTAGATTCAAGACTAAGCAGTGAGCACGATTTGATTTTGAAAATAAAACACCATGCACATAAGTGTTCCAGATGAATTAACAAGAGCGGAGCTGACATGATTTCATGAATTATAAGCAGGCATATAAGTACCTTGTTTGCTTTGCTTGATTTGCAAACCAAGGAAAAAGGTGAGTTCACCCATCATTGACATTTCAAATTCCCTGCTCATGGTATCTGCAAACTCGGCAACCAAAGCATGAGAAGAGCCACCAAAGATGATATCATCCACATAAATCTGAACTAGGAGGAAATCTTTGCCATGCTTGAGAGTAAACAAAGTTTTATCAACAGAGCCCATTAAATACCCTCGCTCAAGCAGAAAAGACTTAAGTCTATCATACCAAGCCCGAGGGGCCTGCTTGAGTCCATAAAGAGCCTTATGAAGTTTAAGGACTTTATGTGGGTACTTGGGGTTTTCAAAACCAGGGGGTTGTTTTACATAAACATCTTCACCTATGAAGCCATTAATAAAAGCACTTTTGACATCCATTTGATAGAGTTTGAATCCCCGGGATGTCGCAAAGGCAAGCAAAATCCTAATGGCCTCAAGGCGAGCAACAGGTGCAAAAGTTTCAATAAAATCAATCCCTTCTAGTTGAGAAAAGCCCTGAGCTACAAGTCTAGCCTTATTTCTAACAATTGTCCCATCCTCCCCTTGTTTATTTTTGAAAATCCATTTTGTTCCAATGAAATGAACATTTGGTGGAGGATCAACTAAAGTCCAGACTTGATTTCTCTCAAAATTTTCAAGTTCCTCATGCATGGCATTGATCCAACTAGAATCAGAAAGTGCATGACTAACATCTAAGGGCTCGAAAGAAGCAACAAAAGCAGCATTAGTGAAATGGGCATGAGAACGTGTTACCCTTTGATCAATCTCACCAATGATCTGCTCGGGAGGATGCATCCTTTGAACATGATGTGGAGCCTCGCGGCGGGATGCAGTCTCCCCCTCAACTTGTGCGTTGGAGTGGTCCAAGATGACCGATGTTGAGGTAATCGCTTCGGGACCTCGTGCCGAAGTAGTTGAAGCGGGGTCAGCTTCGGGGGTTGACGTCGAGGGAAGTAGGGGTTCATCCTCGAATTCTCCGGGATCTTTTTCTTCAAATAAGGTCTGTTCCATGTCGTGTTCATTTGCCTGTTCAAAAGCAGAACTAGCAGAGGGGGTTGATTCATCAAAAGTCACATCACATGACTCGATGACAGTGTTAGTTTCCAAGTTATAAACACGATAAGAATGACCATGAGTAGTATAACCCAAAAAGATCCTGTCAGAAGATCGCTGTTGGCGTAAAAGTTACACCAACAGGTTCTCGGTAATCAAGAACGAACAAACAAGAGGTTTGCGCTTTAGGACTAACTCGAGCCTCCGTGAAGGATAATAGCTCAAGTGGTCCGAATGTGTGTTTGAACAACTAGTTCTGGATCCTTCTTACAAGGTACAATGGGGGGTATTTATAGGGAAAAAGGCATAAGGAAAAGACCTATTTACCCCTACATTACAACTGACATAGTAGAAATTATTCGGTATTATAAACAAGGTTATACACGGTAAAGTGCCGTAGGGTAGATGGATAAGCTGAACATCCAATCAATCACGTCTTCCTGCTTCGAGGCCTCCTTCTTCCCTTCGGAGGGTCCTCTATGACTTCGCATCGTGGCACCCTCCGGCCATGTTGACGTATGCTCCGAACAGCAGTCCGCCACCTTCGGGATCTTCCCTGAGCCCACGGAGGGTTAGTCTTTAAGTCTTGGAAATAAAGTAATTTCCCCCAACAGTAGCCCCTCGAATACGCCTTTCTGTAGATAACCTGTTTTTAGAAAGAAGGCAGTATACGAAAGGAACATTTCTAGTTTCTGAGGCTTAAAGGGAATTCGAAGATGTTATGACTTATCCCAGGATTTTGGGCCCAATATTTTAGAACCTTCGTCCTCGAGTTTTGGCACAGTGAGAGAACTCCCTGGGAATGGGACAGTTTCGGAGCGTGAGCGTCGCGAAAACGGTTACGGAGTGCCCTTTGTCATGGAGACGGTTACGGAGTGCCCTTTGTCGTGGAGACGGTTACGGAGGGCGAACGTCGTGGGGTACCGTCAATACGACCGTTACGGCGCAGATAGTCGTTACCCTCTTTAAAAAGGTAACGGTCGATTTCTTCAGCGGTTCATACGCCGTTCCAGTGACCGAGCCCGCTTGTCGGTGACGGAGGCAGGACCTGCAAAGTGAAACTACCCGAAGAGTAGTACTGATCGCATGGTTATAAAAAGGGGAAAACGGAGATTAACCGAGAGTTTTTACCGCATTCACCACCTGCAATTCCCCTTTCTCCCAATCTTCCAACTCCTTGAGCACTTGAGAGCGATGGCGAGAACTAGCCACACCACTCCCGCGGCGGCCAACACATTGGCGCAGAGACAGGCGTGGGCTGCTTCGGCAGCAGCGGTGATGGCGGGAGGTCCGAGCGGTGCTTGGCCCAGGAACCCTCGGGCGCTCCGCCCGCCTTCCAAGAAGAAGATTGCGCAAAGCTTCATCATCGGCCAGTCGTTGAGCACTGCTGAATCAATAGAAGAGGCAGTGGAAGGAAAGCTAGGGACGGGAATGAGGACTCGAGTTCCTGGACAGAGTCAACCCCACGACCCCGAAGCGGAGAGGTAGTGGTCTTCGAAGCCTTTTTTGAGGCAGGTTTGGGACTGCCGGCTGTGGATTTCTTGGCAGAGGTGCTGGACTTGTTCCACATAACCCTGCCTCAACTGTCTCCCAACGCGATCGTCCGCCTGGCTGTCTTCGAATGGGCGCTTCGGGCTGAAGGATGCGAAGGCCGCTCCGAAATCTTCGCGGCGACCCACGAGGCCATCTGCCAACAGAAGCCTCAAGACGGGCCGGGGGATTCCAAGGTGACGATAGCCTTCGGTAGCGTTAACTTCCAGCTGCGGAGGGAGCATGCTCTTCATTTCCCTGCCAAAGCCATAAACGACCGATGGTACACAAACTGGATACTTCGGTGGTTCTACGCCGAAGTCGGAGAGGACTCCCCTGTCTCGGGCCCTCTGCAAGAGATCTGGTTTCGGAAGGAGGCCGACATCTCCCCGAACCCTAGCTTGCTCACGACGAGGCTAGGGTTGCTCGCTTCAGTGGCTCGCCGCATGAGCATGCACGATCTGGCCGAGGAGTTCGTAGGTCTTCGGATTCCTCCCCTCGGGGCCAACTGGCCAATCGTGATCCCACAAGCCTCGGAGGGGGACCTCCGAAACTTAGGTACATCTTTTCCCTGCTGCATCGTATTATATGAACAGATTAGTTATACTCATACTTCTATACCTCTTCCTTTCAGCGGCGCCTCTGGCATTGGCTCCGGAAGACATAGTTCGGCCCACCGAACGAATTCTCGGAGCCTCTTCGGTGGCCAAGAGGCAGAGAAGGCTGGAGTTGGTGGGGAGTTGGGAGCGATCGAATAGGGTGTGGAGAGCCCTCGGCATGGAGCCCCCGCAGCTTCCCGACTTCGCCCCAACCGGAGCGGCTAGCCGCAAGAGGAAAGCAGCGGTCGAGCCCTCCAAGAAAGCTGGTAAGCAACCGCTTCAGAAGAAGGCAGCGAAGCAACCTCCCCACTTGACGCCAGCTTCGTCTTCTTCGTCGCCGGACGAGCGGAGCCCGACTCCCGAAGAGGCAGAAGACTCCGAAGGTGCGACGGCGAAGGCTTTCGAAGCCTACCTCCTGATAGACGAAGATATGGGGGAGGTCCCCCCAAACATCTCCGTCAGGGAGGGGGTTAGTGCAACTCCATCGACTCCTCCTGCACCGTCGTCGTGCTGGTGGAGTCGGACTCTACTCCCGACTTGCCCTCACTCGAAGCGGTCCCTGCGGAGACTGCAACTCCGATGGAGGATACCGAGGGCAGGACCTCGGGGGATGACTTTGCCAATATCCTCCGGATGTACGAAGTCTTGGAGGATCCGGCGATCCTTCCTCAAGAAACTCTCAGAGGTATTCTTCCGGAGCTCCTCCTTCTTTGTCAACATTCGCCTGCTATCTGTAAAACACGCTTATTAATTTTGTCATTGAAGCAGTTACCTCTTCGGGTACTGAAGCTTTGGTGGCGCCGGGAGTCCCTGCTTCCTCGGAGACGGTTATCCGAGCGGACGCTTCTGCTCCTCTGGGGGCTCCGAGCCTGGTGGCAGAGAACGTGTCCTTCGGGGCGGACGACGTGCTTCCCGGGACGGAGTTGGCTCCGGCCGCGGCTACATCGACCACCGAAGTCGCCTCCGATAATGTGGTTCCGGCCGGAGAAGTGGCGGCCGGGGGTCTGAGTGCTCTTGCTTCTCCTCCCTTCGTGCCGGGGAGGGGTAAGAGCATTTCTAGCCTCGGCCTTCGTCTTGGCCAAACCGCACCCTCCGTCGGTAATTCGGAGGACGAGGCCGCAGTAGACGACGCCCAGGCTTTGTCTTGGCTTCCTCTACTGGCTCCTTTCTTGGAGCACCGGAGCGGCCTTCGAGGACTCCTGGAGCCCCTGGCTGAGAAAAGCCAGGATATTGCTAACTCGGAGTTGGTCTCCGCCTTGAGCGAGACTAGGGCTTCGACCCTCAACACGGCCCTCGAAAGGGCTGCCCTTCAGGTATGAAAAAGACACCACAGTTGCTATATTTTAATGGTCGTAACTTCTTTAGTGCTTACCTAGTTCTCCTTGCAGCAATTTGCCCTGGCTAGAGCGGCAGCGACTTCCACCGAGGTCGAAATTAATCGACTCAACCGGAAGGTCACCACCCTCCAGACGGCCCTTAATGACTCCACCGGGAGGTCCCTCAGACTGGAGGAAGAAGTTTTGGAGGAAAGGAAGGTTAGGGCAGCATCTGACGAAGCCCTTGAAGCCTTCCGTTCGTCAGCCCAGGAAGCCGAAGCTGAACGCGTTGTCCTCCGCGCGGAGGTCGAAAAGCTTCGTCAGGACGCAGCTACCTCGAACGCACAGTTGGTGGAGCTTCGAGGGGCTCTTAGCCAAGCAATGGCTCAGAAGAGTTCTTTGATGCTCCGGGTGGCCGCAGTGGAGGCGACTGTTGCGAACCTGGAAGCGACAGAGAGGAAAAATTCCAGTACTGCTGACCGTACCTTGGAAGCTCTTCAGGGTACGTTGGAGTACTTCGGCACTATGTGCCCTTCGTCTTCTGCCGCAGCCTACGAGCCACTCGACCGGAAGCTGACGAGGATCCAAGTTGCTTCGTCGCTGATGATGAACTCCGGCATTCGGTACGGGGAGATCTCCGGAAAGTGTGCTGGCATCGGGGTTCTTTGTCACCTTGAATCTCTTCGGATTCCTCTTGGTTCGGTTGGAAGCTCGTCCCCTGGAGGCTTCGCGGATGATGACTTGCTGCGGCCATCTTCGGAGGTGGCTTCGGCTTGGGAAGCCTTCCGACCAGCCTGGAAGACGGACCACAAGGTCGCTGCTAAGGCCTGGATCGACGAGGCCCGCCGGCAGAAGTAAGCTCAAACGAAGCCACCACTCCCAGCTTCGCCAGCCCCTTCGGTTCCAGCTCCGCCATCCGACCCGCAGGTCTAGCCGCTTAGGACTGTTGTGTACCTGTGGCCTTGTAAACCTTGTTTTATTAATGAAAAAGTTATAAACAGTACTTGTCTTGGGTGTTCTGCTCTTTTTTAGGTTTTGTCCTGCCCTTCGAGCCCTGACTTCGAACTTCTGGAAACTACCGCCGAGCTTCGAAAGGAGTGGGCAGTCCTTGAGAGTTTGAGACCTTACCGCCGCTCCCGCTTCTCTGTTCCTCGCGGAGACAGGGGGAGGTTACCCTTGAAGTACGAAGGGACGTTTTATCTTATATTAAAGAGGAAGAGAAGACGGAGGGGTCTTCATCTTCCGAACCTATTGACTGGTCCGACTCGGAGTACCAAGCCGAAAACCTTGCCGAGGCAGGCTCCGAAAGGCTCTTAACCTGGGCTGAACTTCAGGAGGAGCAGAAGAAACTGCGAGCCTCGAGAAAACAGAGAAGTGCCCGGCCTAAAAAGACGACTTCAAGCTCCGAAGAGCAAAGTAGCCGTAGGGGTAGCTCTAGGGGTCGAAAGGGTCTCCGTTTTTATTTGGGTTTAGATAACAACTTTTCTTGATGTATGAGTATAATATTTTAATGTGGGATGCTTCGACAGTATGCCGTGTGACTCCTATCCTCCTACCCCCCTTGTGGGTGGCGGAGCCTTTATCATACAAAAAGGGTTCGCTAGGCACAATGAATGTCTGAACGCCTGCATGCTTCGAACTTGCACATCCCATCATCAAAGTTTTTATTATTATTTTTTTTACGTATCCTAACAAGCCGGAACCTGGAATCTGTAGTGTGGCCACCTTCGGCTCTTTTACAGACACTTCGCACCCGGAGGCTTGAAATTCTGTTTTATTTAAAGTCCTTAGACTCTTCTACGGATCCTAACAAGCCGGAGCCTGGAATCCGTAGGTTGGCCACCTTCGGCTCTTTTACAGACGCTTCGCACCCGGAGGCTTGAAATTCTGTTTTATTTAAAGTCCTTAGACTCTTCTACGGATCCTAACAAGCTGGAGCCTGGAATCCGTAGGTTGGCCACCTTCGGCTCTTTTACAGACACTTCGCACCCGGAGGCTTGAAATTCTGTTTTATTTAAAGTCCTTAGACTCTTCTACGGATCCTAACAAGCCGGAGCCTGGAATCCGTAGGTTGGCCACCTTCGGCTCTTTTACAGACACTTCGCACCCGGAGGCTTGAAATTCTGTTTTATTTAAAGTCCTTAGACTCTTCTACGGATCCTAACAAGCCGGAGCCTGGAATCCGTAGGTTGGCGGAGCCACTGAACCAATGGTTCGCAGTCAGCCCCTTGGGTCTTTGCGAAAAATGCTTGGCTCTACTAGCATCACCGACCTCCTAATGCGTCCATCAGGAGGATGGGATGTTCGAAGGGCGAAACAAATTTCAACCCTCATCTTTATTTATAGACAAAAGGAGTGTTACAAGTGATTACAAGGAAGCCTTAAGCGTAATATCTCTTAAGGTGCTCCGCATGCCACGCATGTTTCAACTCTTCTCCTTCCAAATTAGCTAATTTAAACGATCCGGGGCGTCCTGAGCGTAAGATAACATATGGTCCTTCCCATTTGTTTCCTAGCTTCCCCGGAGCTATTACACTTCGCAATACTAGATGACCTGGTTTTAACTCACTTAATCTGACTTTCGGGTCATACCACGTTTTTGTGTGCTCTTGGTACTTAGTCAGGTTGGCGACAGCTTGAAGCCTTGTATCTTCTGACAAATCTATTGAAGTACTCCGATCATCTTCGTCTCCGTGCTGAATTACGCGAAGTGACTCCCCTTTGAGCTCCGTAGGGGTCATGGCTTCGTCTCCGAAGAGCAATCTGAATGGCGTGAAACCGGTTGATATAGTTTGAGTGGTTCGGATGGACCATAAAATTTTAGGTAGCTCTTCGACCCATAGGCCCTTGGCCAATCCCACAATTCGGCGATTTAACCCGGAAAGGATATTCCCGTTGGCTCGTTCGACGACCCCGTTGGATTGCGGATGTCGCACTGCTGCGAAGCATAGCTTAATGCACAGTTCCTCACAAAATGTTTGAAAGGTATCAGCTTCGAACTGGGTTCCATTATCCACCGTTAATTCTCTGGGGACTCCGAACCTGCATATAATATTTTGCCAGAAGAATCTTTGTACGTTTTTCGAGGTGATAGCTGTTAGTGGCTCCGCTTCCACCCATTTTGAGAAGTATTCGATTGCTACCACCGCAAATTTCAACCCGCCTTTTGCTGGTGGGAAAGGGCCTATGAGGTCCATGCCCCATCTAGCCATCGGCCATACCGGGGCAATAACCTGAAGCTGAGCTGGCGGGCGATGGCTCCTTCTGCCGATCCATTGGCAGCCTTGGCATGCTCGAACCAGGTCTTCAGCGTCTCTGACGATTGTTGGCCAATAAAACCCTTGCCGGAGCGTCTTGCCTGCTAGTGCTCGAGAGGCTAGATGACCTCCGCACAGCCCTTCGTGGATGCCTCGAAGTATGTCTTGACCTTCAGGCTGGGAGATGCATCGAAGCAGTGGTGAGCATACTCCGGCTTTGTACAACACTTCCCCAATAAGTTTGTAATTTCGAGCTCTTGATTGCAATCTTCGAGCTTCTGGGCCTTCCGGAGGGTCATTGCTAC
>JAAALK010000285.1:5688957-5737848 GCA_019279435.1 Zizania palustris
AGCTGATCGTGTTTTCTCTGCAAAAGCCGATATTGTCTATCCCGCGAAGCTGACAAAAGGATATTCTAATAAAGTAGACTACCATATGTACTCTCGTGTCTGCTAGAGACAAAATCACCGTAAAACCCTAGGGGTAAAGTAGTCTATTCGCATGACCGAGTTGTGCCTATAAATAGTGAGGCTCTTTGTGTCTAGGTAACACTTTGAGAAATCTCTCTAGAGCTTCTAGAGCCAGCCACCGTTTTCATGTACTCAGTTATGTGAGTCTTTTGCGTTCCCTGTTTATGCAATGAAATTTTAGTTTTCTCAAATGATTCACTTTGCATGAACTTGTATCTGTTTTCTTTGCACTGTATGAGTTGAGTTTTCTGCCCTTCATTTCGTTTCTTGTAAACTAGAGTTCCTTCTCCGTGTTATTTCATACAAAGTGTTGTGTCACTCATACATGCGATTTTTGTGAGTTTGGTGTATGATTCGTTCTGTGTGAATCGGAGGGTAGACCTCACTGATTACTAGCGAATCACCCTGTGAAGTTTGGCTCGAAGTCTGTTTTCTTCCCGTAGCCAAAGTCCTAGCAGTCAGTTGCTTGCTCCTGTTTGGAGCATTTCGAAGTGTGAAGCCTAGTATCCGTTACTAGTGCGAAGTATCTATTCGGAGCTATATGAGGGAAACACACTTGTGCGAAGTACGGTAGTGCGAAGCCTGCTCGAAGGCACCTTGGTGTGCGGAGCCTGCACTATCTTTGCAGAGTAGAGTGCTGTGACGCCCCGATTTATCGAATCGGAACATTATTGAATTTCCATAGAAAAACAATAATAACAAGAGGTTCATCATACGACAACGTACATACGGGCAAACATTCGTGGTTCGCAGACCACATTATTACACAAGTGTAAAATAAAAAGGAACTATAAAAATAGACTGCATGACGAACGTCTTCTTCGGGATCGTTTTCTTGACTGGGTCGCTACTCCAGACCATCCTCCTCGTAGTAGGCATCCTCTGAATTGTGTGTCCAACGTGTATGAGTACAAAAGTACTCAACAAGCCACCGCAAATGCAATAGTAATGCAAGATAATAACAAAGGAAGGATAATGGCTAAAAGTGCGGAAAAGTATATTTTTTAGTTATTGCATTTAGTGAAGTCAAGTTTAATCATGCGGAATATTAAACATGAACATCATAACACCAACTAACTCGAGGAGTACATTTTCCCTCCTCGCACAACAGTCCTTACATGTCAAATCATCATGCACATTCATTTCAAGAGTAAACTAACTGTGGGATGTCACGCAACCCGCCCTTGACCGTGGGTTCGGCTTTTCGAAAAGATTTATGACTCTGATCAGAGATGTACTACTGTACCCACAAGGCACGCACTCATCCCAAACACCAAAGTGTAACGAGATAACCCATACCACGAGAAATCGTGCCAAAACCTCAGCATGAAATGCTCCAAGCGATAACCACCCGCTCTAGGTTTCGCCGGCGCGCCAGGCCGCATCCGGTTAACGTCGCACCCCCTTTTGCGCCACGTCGGTACAAGCCACCCGCAGGTGCTTCTTGACCCATCTCCAAGTGGTGGCCTCGGTTTGGAACACTCCATACCTTAGTTAGGACTTACCCATTAGACTTGTGGTTAGTACGGAAGTGTATTGCAACGGATCCCACAAACCGGTCCTTATAGTGCCCCGGGTGCTACCGACCAATGCCCTAGCTTGCACCCGAAACCCACCATGCATACACTCACAACCAAAACTCTATCACCAACAGCATTCCAGAGATGAGAATAACGGGGATCATATAGTAGAACCAAGTTACTACGACTCATTTTTAATCCTATAGCAATCGTGTCGATACATTGGACACTAGCAAATAGTACTAATCATATGGTGACAAGGAGTTTAGGCTAGATGGCATGGCTTGGGTTGCACATCAAGGTCGGGGGATCCTAATAGATATATTGTAAGGGTTCCATTTGACTAATGCATGTATATCCTATGTGTTTTAGCGATAGTTTAATAAAACATGGGTTCAACATGCTCAAAAGATTGGTTTGGTGACTTGCCTTGTTCAGCGAAAGGGGAGGGAGGAACTTCCGGGAAGTATTCCGGCTCTTCGGCGACGTCGTAGTCTTCCCAATATAAATAAAATAAAATAAATACAACATTCTATCAAACAATCTAAAACCACACAACAAGCATATAGGGTTTGATTGGGTCAATTTGAAGAAAACCAAGTTGTTAAGTTTCTGAAATTCATTTTATGAATAATTGAAAATGAACTATAATGAGATATTGTTCTTTAATAAAAGAGATAAGAGTGTGAACAATTTTATTTTAAGTTTTCTAACCAATTCTAAATAAGTGGTTCAGAGAAAACTTAGTGGTTCCATTCTATTAACATAAAAAGAATAAAGATAAATTTCGCTGAAATCTAAATAATTAAATTTGAAATTTTCCTAAAAGGGCATTTGGATACTTTATTAAATAAACATGAAATGTCCAAAGTAAACATACTGTTTTTACTGTATTAACATGTAGAGGATAAAATTATAAATTTTCTAGAATTGAAATGGTAATTTTTGGAGTTCAAATGCGCAAGATATGAATTTTAGAAGTTTAAAATCATTTCTGGAAACTAAATTAAATCCAAATACAGGCGTCGGTCCACGGTGAGCCGAGTCCACCGTGCACCCGCGCACCGTGCGCGTGCGCCGGATCAAGATCCACCGTTGGATCGTGATCGGGCGGCCACGAGCGAGGCAGGGGAGTTAAAATAACGTGGACGTGTGAGATTAAAACGCTGAACCGGTATGCGATGGACGGACCAGTTGCGACGCGGGATTTAAAAACTAACGGACGCACGGGATTAAAACATACCGCTTCGATCAGATCCGACGGTGCGGATTAAATCGCACACGTGATAATAAAAATAATTACAGAAAATGAATTAAAATAATTGGGCTACTTCCAATATTGATAAAAATTTGTAAAAATTCTCAAAAATATATCTTGGCCTTGGGATCATATACAAAATTTTCTAGCCTCTGGTTTGGTCATTTCATCTAGGTTCTAGTTCAAAAAGACTAAGGAGGGATTTAAAGGTATTTCCAAAGTAAACAATTTTAGGAAAATAAATTAAATGATATTTTTATTCCTTTGAAAATTTGGGGTGTTACAAGTGCGTTTTTGGGTTTCAGAGTGTGAGCGAAGTCTTCTGAACTTTGAACTTGTACCCCATTCGAAGTCTGTGTTCGGAGTGTGTTCGATACCTCCGAACTAGACACTTCGAAGGGTGTGTTTGAAGCCTGTTGAGCAGAACAAAATTTTAAAAACTCCCATTCAGCCTCTTTGGTCACTTGTTTCGGTCCAACATATTATAATACCATGACAACACTCGTATTTGTTAGACTTTATTTGAATTATTTAGAATTAAAAAGCCATTAATCTCTATGTTGTCAATCAAGTGTCATAAGAAATAATTTTTTAAAAAAAATTCATTCAATTTATTGGATACTAACTAAAAATGGATTTAAAAATATGAATATGATTTTTCTATAAATTTTACTTTATTATTTCAAACGCTTGCAGTTCAAATTTTACTGATTTCAATTTAAATAATAAAAATATTGTTGGACCGGAAACGGCGACCAGAGGGGGGTGAATGGGAGCTTTTAAAATTTCGGGCTAAAAACTAGCCTCCGGTTTGGTTCTGTCTTCTGCGGAACAGGCTTCGAACACAACCTTCGAAGGTCTGGTTCGGAGGTACTTCGACAGCTCCGAACACAGTCTTCGCAGGAGCAAAAGTTCGAAGTCAAGAAGACTTCGCTCCACTAACAACCCTCGAAAATCTACTCTGCTAAGTTAGTGCAGGCTCCGCACACAGGGTGCTTCGAGCAGGCTTCGTACTTCACCCTTCGCAAGAGTGGACTGCCCTCTGAGGACTTCGACCAGATACTTGGCAGCAGCAACTGGTGTTGTGCTTCGTACACGAAGTTCTACACGCACACAAACGGACTCCGCTAAGGGCTTCGACACAAGAAGCAAAACGGGCTTCGATCAGGGCTTCGCTAGTAAGCAGCGAGGTCTTGCCTCCTGTTACACAGAGCGACAGTACACTAAAAAACACACTTCGCACAGAAACAACCTTCGCCTAGACAGGCTTCGGTGCACTATAACTAGCGAGGTATGTAATGCGAGCTCAAGCAAAAAGCACACAGAAGCAGGGCTTCGCCGCTTGAACAAGGAACACAAATAAATTGAACTCTGGATGAATACAGCGAGGTATGTGGCTACAGGAGCTCAACAGTAAATGCTCAAAGTGTTGAATGTTACCTACCGAGCCCCCATATTTATAGCCCATAGTTCACCCAAAGGAAATGACTACTTTACCCCTAGGGTTTACAAATGATTTGTCTCTACAGAACTAAGGGGTACAAAAGGTAGTCCACCTTTATTCTGGAGGCTTCTCTGTCAGCTTTGCAGAGGGGACAGCGTCAGCTTTTTGCAGAGCATACAGTGTCAGCCTTTGCAGTCTTTGACCTTCTGCAGCCTCCCTTCGCACGCGAGGGTGCGGTAGCTTCGGCGAGAAGTCTTGAGCCTGGTGGCCTTCGCTTCACCGAAGTCAGTCTCCGATACAGTGACGGTTTTGAGCCGAAGCCGTCAAAGCCCTTGGGCCTTCGCACCAACACCTCCGGAGTGGACCACCACGGCTTCGCAGCTTCACCCAGCTCGAACTCCGTCAGTCCGTGTACCGAAGCCATGCAGGCCGAAGCACCACAAGACAACCTCGCTCCGGAGCTAGCCTTGCTCCGAAGTCTTCCTCACTCCGAAGCCCCACCTTCGGAATACCACCCTTCGAAGTCCCTCCTTCGTCCAAGGCCTCCGCACGAAGCATTCCATGAGCCCTTCGTCGCAGTGTCTCTCCCCGAGCACACTCCTCGATGAGCCTCACCTGGACCATGCCTTCGATGCGCCTCGACTTCTGAGACCTTCGTCGGGTACCTTCGAATGTCTCCCTCCGGAGCACACTTCGAACTCCTTGCCTCCGCAGAGGACTTGATCCATCCAACTCCGAAGTCACTCCTTCCGGAGTACCTTCGAAGTGCCTCACCTCCGAGGACTTTGTCTCAGAGTACCTTCACCCGGAGCCACGCTCCGCACTCTCTGCCTTCACCTGGCACACCTCGACCCGAGGACCGACCCGGACCACCTTCGCAGCCACCGTGACGGAGCTCCCCGCTCCCCTGGCATCAAGCCTCCCGCTTGACCCAGGTTCACCTGCTACGAACCTTGTCTGTCGCCTCCGAAATCCCTGCGCACCACTGACAAACAGACAAGTGTATCCAGTACTCCGGAGACCTCTCCGGGTTAGCAACCTCCGGCACACACTCCGGTGTACCGCCCAAAGTACCGAAGCCTTCGGTACACACCTAGTCATCGTGCACTGTCGGACCCCTCCAACAAGCACACTCCGCTGCACAGTTGCAGCAACCAGCCACCGAACACCCTTCGGTGAAAACACCTCCGAACACCCTTCGGAGGTCCAACCTCTGAAACCCTCCGGAGGTACCCTCCTCCGAACACCCTTCGGAGGTACAGCCTCCGAACACCCTTCGGAGGTACCCTTCGAACCAGAGGGTAAAAAGCCTGTCAATCACTCATCACAAATACTGAAACCAACCCTTGGTTTCTCAATCTCCCCCTTGATGAGTGCATTGACAACCAACTTTAAATCCAAGAAAATTTAAAAACTTTCAGCACACAAGTGACCATAAAAACTCAGAAAAGAGCCAAATCATGTCACTTGACAAAAGAATTTTCCTCCCCCATTTTCAAAAGAATCAAAAGCCCTTTCGGCAAATCTTCCCTTTCTCCAGATAAAAACTCCCCTGAATTAAATTTTCCCCCTTTGGCAACAAAGAGCCTTTATGTCATGTTTTCTCCCCCTTTGGAAATTATGCCCCTTTGCGGCAGAGAACGTAGCAAGTCTCTTCGGAATTTCTCCCCCTTTGGCAATGCAAGCATCAAGGAGCATGTAAAAGATGCAAAGCTTCGAAATGAGCAGAATTGCAAAGACATATGAAGCAAAAATATGCCAACAATAACACCAATGAATCATGGGCTCAGCTCAAATTAATATTCTCTAAAAACATGATGAAGCATGTGATTTGATCATTTTTGAAATAAAAGCATCACCACTTAGTCAAGGAAACTAGACAAGTAAAAACAAGAACTGCGCAAAGCTAGTCAATTTCTACTCCAGACAGACAAGTCCAGTTCAAATGGAGCAAATGAAAGCAAACTTGATGATCAAAGAATTTTATTGTTCTTTTCTTAGTGCCAAGGGTTATTTGTTTGTCCACCTTATACTTTCCAATCAGGCCAAGCCTAGGCATGAAAAACCATAAGAAGCTTAAGGCAATGATTTTGGCATACACTACACTATTCCAGTTCAGACCAATGTGCAATGGTAAGCAGTCTAGAATAGGGTAGTGCGACAAACAAACCCACCTGGATCTTTTCACTTAGAGCATTCAAATCATGGAGTTTTTTATTTTAATTAAGTGAACCAATTTGGTTAGCACTTTATGAATAACCATGAAAATGTAGAACAATTTTTCAAGTTGCAGTTTTTAGCACCCAATGAACAGTGTCTTGCTATCAAGCAGATAAAAGATAGCTAAAGCAGTCCTGCCTAAACATGCTAGATTCAAGACTAAGCAGTGAGCATGATGAGATGTTGAAAAGAAAGCATCATGCACATGAATGTTTCAGATGAATTAAAAAGGGCTGAGTTGTCATGATGTCATGGATTATAAGCAGGCATATAAGTGCAAAAGATGTAAATGCAATTTCAACACACATGTAGCAAATGTACATCCATCTAAAACTGCTCCCCCTCACAAAATGCCGTAAGGGTGACAAATACCAAGTTCCCCACGCAAGTAAGCAAATCGAGAAGCATCGAGGGGTTTTGTAAAAATGTCGGCAAGCTGGTGTTTGGTATCAACATATTGAAGTTCAATATCACCCTTCTCATTGTGATCTCTGAGAAAATGATACCGCACATCAATGTGTTTGGTTCTGGAGTGCTGAACCGGGTTGTTTGCAATACAAATAGCACTAGTGTTATCACAAAAAAGTGGAACACTCTTATAAACCAACCCGAAATCCCGCAAAGTGGAAGTCATCCAAAAAATTTGAGAGCAACAGCTAGCTGCAGCAACATATTCGGCCTCAGCCGTCGATTGTGCAACACTAGACTATTTGCGGGAAGACCAGCAAACTAGTGAAGTACCCAGAAAATGACAAGTACCAGAGGTACTCTTCCTATCAATTCTACACCCAGCAAAATCCGCATCGGAATAACCTCGAAGACATAAAGATGAAGATGCTGAGTACCATATGCCAAATTCAAGGGTGTGTTTGAGATACCTTAGAATGCGCTTGACCGCTTGGCGGTGCGAAGCTCGTGGTGAAGCCTGAAAACGAGCGCACAGACACACAGCGAAGTGTATGTCCGGCCTCGTGGCAGTCAAGTAGAGAAGGGAGCCGATCATGCTTCGGAACTCCTTCTAATCTACGGCTTCTCCATCTTCGTCAGGATCCAAAGCTACAGATGTAGCCATTGGAGTGGCGAGGGGCTTCGCATCGGACATGTCGAACTTCTTGAGCAGGTCCTTGGTGTACTTCGTCTGGTGGACAAAAGTACCTTGTTTGCTTTGCTTGATTTGCAAACCAAGGAAAAATGTAAGCTCGCCCATCATTGACATTTCAAATTCCCTGCTCATGGTATCTGCAAACTCGGCAACCAAAGCATGAGAAGAGCCACCAAAGATGATATCATCCACATAAATCTGCACTAGGAGGAAATCTTTGCCATGCTTGAGAGTAAACAAAGTTTTATCTACAGAGCCCATCAAATACCCTCGCTCAAGCAGAAAAGACTTAAGTCTATCATACCAAGCCCGAGGGGCCTGCTTGAGTCCATAAAGAGCCTTATGAAGTTTAAGGACTTTATGTGGGTACTTGGGGTTTTCAAAACCAGAGGGTTGTTTTACATAAACATCTTCACCTATGAAGCCATTAAGAAAAGCACTTTTGACATCCATTTGATAGAGTTTGAATCCCCGGGATGTCGCAAAGGCAAGCAAAATCCTAATGGCCTCAAGGCGAGCAACATGTGCAAAAGTTTCAGTAAAATCAATCCCTTCTAGTTGAGAAAAACCCTGAGCTACAAGTCTAGCCTTGTTTCTAACTATAGTCCCATCCTCCCCTTGTTTGTTTTTAAAAATCTATTTTGTTCCAATGAAATGAACATTAGGTGGAGGATCAACTAAAGTCCAGACTTGGTTTCTCTCAAAATTTTCAAGCTCTTCATGCATGGCATTGATCCAACTAGAATCAGAAAGTGCATGACTAACATCTAAGGGCTCGAAAGAAGCAACAAAAGCAGCATTAGTGAAATGGGCATGTGAACGAGTTACCCTTTGATCAAGCTCACCAATGATATGCTCGGGAGGGTGCATCCTTTGAACATTATGTGGAGCCTCGTGGCGGGATGCAGTCTCCCCCTCAACTTGTGCGTTGGAGTGGTCCAAGACGACCGATGTTGAGGTAGTCGCTTCGGGACCTCGTGCCGAAGTAGTCGAAGCGGGGTCAGCTTCGGGGGTTATGTCGAGGGTAGTAGGGGTTCATTCTCGAAATCTCCGGGATCTTCTTCTTCAAATAAGGTATGTTCCATGTCGTGTTCATTTGCCTGTTCAAAAGCAGAACTAACAGAAGGGGTTGACTCATCAAAAGTCACATCACATGACTCGATGACAGTGTTAGTTTCCAAATTATAAACACGATAATAATGACCATGAGTAGTGTAACCCAAAAAGATCCCGTCAGAAGATCGCGACTCAAATTTATCCAAATTACCACGTTTTAGGATAAAGCAGCGACAGCCAAAAACTCGAAGATGAGTAACCTTGGGCTGTCTCCCAAAACGCAGCTCATAAGATGTCAAATTTAAAATTGAGCGCAAGAAGATTCGGTTTGAGATGTAATAAGCAGTGTTCATGGCCTCAGCCCAGAATTTTCTAGGAGTCCTATGCTCATCAAGCATCGTCCTAGCCATCTCAACCAAAGTGCGGTTCTTCCTCTCAACAACACCGTTCTGTTGAGGAACCCGCGGAGCAGAGAATTGATGTTCTATGCCATGCTCCATGCAAAAGTCA
This sequence comes from Zizania palustris, assembly GCA_019279435.1. Classification (NCBI taxonomy): domain Eukaryota; kingdom Viridiplantae; phylum Streptophyta; class Magnoliopsida; order Poales; family Poaceae; genus Zizania; species Zizania palustris. The sequence continues at coordinate 5,698,188 of JAAALK010000285.1, forward strand.
ACAAAGAGACTATTTTTGAACTCGGTGCCATTATCACTTCGAATGAATTTCAATGCACCAGGGAGTTCAGTAAAAAGTCTCAAAGCCAAGCTCCGAAAGTGTGAAAACACTTCATCCTTGCTGGCAAGAAAGAAGACCCAAGAGTAGCGAGAGAAATCGTCGACAATAACTAATACATACCACTTCCCGCCTAAAGAACTAACCCGAGAAGGACCTACAGTGTCCATATGGAGAAGTTTTCCGGGTTGTTCAGTCATCACTGTGGTGACTGGCGAATGCGAAGCGGCAATCATTTTTCCATGTCGGCAAGGAGCGCAAACTAAATTCTTCTCAAACTTGAGCTTGGGCAATCCTCGGATCAGGCCTAGGGCGCTCAGACGAGCGAGCAACTCAAAGCTCATATGCCCTAGTCTCCTATGCCACTTCCAAAGCTCAGAAGTCGAATGTGCAACAAGACAGTGAGAAGAACCAGATGACTCTGAAAAATCAGCTCCAAAAACTCTCCCAACTCTAAAGATCTTACACACCACAACGCCATCAGAATTGAGCACTTGCGAAGTATCGCGATTAAATCGCACTTCGAAGCCCTCATCAAGCAACTGAGATACAGACAGCAAATTGTATCCCAGGTTTTCAACCAAAGCAACATCTTTGAGAGTGAAATTCGAGTTAATTCTTACCACACCTTTACCTTTCACTCTACTCCTTCGATTATTTCCGAAGGTGATATGTTCCCTTTGCTTGGTTGTGGTGAGGCTGGAGAACCATGCTGCATCTCCGGTCATGTGGCGCGAACAACCGGAGTCCATGATCCACGTGCCCTCCAAGCCTCGATCTGTCGCCTACACATGATAAGAATATCTCGATCGCTCAGTGCTGGGGTGAGTAAAATAATGACGAGGCATCCAACACTGAGTGACACGAGTAGTAGGCGCAGTAAAAGTAGACGGTCTACGCACAGAAAAATCGAAATGATGCAAAGTGCGAGGTCTACCTACATGCTGTGATCGACAACATGTCGAGGTCTCCTACTCTTACGAGGTACAAAGCTACTCGCCCGAGGTCTACCACCATATGGAGCATAGGTGAACACCTCGAGGAGCAAAACCTCCCCGAGAAGCACGAGGAGCCTCAAAAGCAGGACGATAGTACAACTCAGACTCATGCATATCTAAAGATGGGTAATGCATGTCCTGGTAACTCATCGCTTGAGAGCGTCGCTCATCCTTGATGCGACGAAAACAGAACCCAACCAAATGACCCGCCCGCTGACAGTAGGAACAGTGAAAAACTCTCCTGGGGGCACTCTCATGGGTCACAGGAGCAACTCTCACAGGCTCCTTGGGTTTTCTCTGAGTGGTTTTCTTGGGAGGATTTTTCTTGGCAGGAGGTGTGGTTTTCTTTGGTGGTTGGGTAGGCTTTTTGGCTGATGGAGTGTCTAACAGAGCTCTCTCTTTCTCTAGGGTAGTGGGAGAGGTAAAAACAGTTTTGGTCTTACTGTCTGAAGGAATCCTCTCAAATCCCAAACCTAGAGCTACCCCTGCTCTGTCAGCACACAACTTGGTCTTGGCCAAGAGCAAATCCATCCTACCCTTTCCCTCAGTGCATTTATTAACCACGGAAAGAAGGTATTCATTTTCTGACATGAGGTTCTCAGCTCACTCTCTAACAGTGCCTAGCTGGTCCTTAAGGGTAATGCAAGTGTCACAAACAGGTTGCACATCCTTAGAACTACCGGCCCTCTCCAGTCTAGCCTCCAAATCATGAACATGTTTATCACGTAAATTAATGCTCTCGCGCAATAATGAACAGTTCATGCAATCAATAATATCATGAGGTCTAGAATCCACCTCCAAAAGCTGCTTCTGTGCAGTCTCAAGCTCAGAAAGAGTTTGAGCATGTACAGAACGCAACTGAGCAAGCTCACTCATGACAACAGAACAGGACTCACATTCAGCATCATCAAATTTAGACTTAAGCATGGCATATTCAGTAGAAATGGTTTCTAGCCTAAGTCTAAGGTCTTTTCTTTCTCTAGCGGCTTGCACAAGTAATCTATCCTGACCAAGAACTACTTCATTTAGCTCATCTAATTTAATTAGTAGCTGGTCAGATGATAGTGTTACCTCAGATGAGTCAAGCTCATCGCCCCTGTGATCGCTGTCGGCCATGAAGCAAAGGCCGGTGAAGTCTCGTCCCTTCTTGTCCTTCTTGTCCTCCTTCCTTGGGGACTCCTCCTCCTTAGAGCTCGACTCCTCAGTTGAGGAAGTGTCGATGTCGCTGAGAGCAGCAACAAAAGCTCTGGAAGCGGCCTTGGCTACTTTCTTAGCCATCTTGCCGCGCTTACCCTTCACAAAGGGTTTCCTCTCCTTCTTGTGGTATTTGGGGCGCTCACTCTCATCTCTCTTTTTGAGCTTAGGGCAATTTGCCTTGATGTGAGAAGTGTCACCGCATTCAAAACAACCACCAAAACCACTTCTCCTCTGATCCCGTCTCTCATGGTGAAAACGGGTGAACCTCCGGGCAATGAGAGCAAGCTCATCATCATCTAGAGTGTCCACCTGCTCCTTTGTGACGGAGACCAGGGAGGACAAAGCAAAACCATCTGCAAGAACACAAGTGCCAGATGTGCTTGGTTCTGCAGTGGTGCCACGGCTAGTGCTAGAAACCAATGCCAATGGCTGTGGCAAGGAGCTTCTGTGCACTGCAAGAGATGCCTTGGCAATCTCTGTGGACTTCAGCTTGCTAAAGAGTTCATCGCAGGTCAAAGTGTCATATCCTGCGGACTACTCAATGCTGGATATCTTCACTTCCCATATGCTACGGTCAAGAGCATAGAGAAGCTTGATAGCCCTATCGTGATCACTGTAAGCAAGCGTCCCGTTGGACCGCAAGTTACTCACTATTGCATCAAAGCGAGAAAACATGGCATCTATAGATTCACCAGGTGCCTGCACAAACAGCTGATACTGTTGGTTGTAGGTGCTTTGGCGCCTGGCCTTAATCTGAGTAGAGCCCTCATGAAAAATAGTGAGTGTTGTCCAAATTTCCCTAGCAGTCCTAAGGTGCTGCACCCTATCGAACTCACTCCGGCTCAAACCAATGAACAATATGTTTCTTGTCTTCGAGTTGGCATTATACTGATCCTTCTCTGTTTGAGAGGTGCGAGTCTCAGGGATGGAGTATTGTGAGTCCACAATCTCCCAAATTGCATTTCCTTGGCTTAACAAGTAAGCCTCCATGCGCACCTTCCAGTTTGCAAAATCAGTCCCATCGAACAGAGGAATTTTACTGCCTCTATCCATGTCGCCAACAGATCACAAAACCGGTTAAGGTCAACTGGTGATCTTAACCTGCTCTGATACCAATTGTTGGACCGGAAACGGCGACCAGAGGGGGGGGTGAATGGGAGCTTTTAAAATTTCGGGCTAAAAACTAGCCTCCGGTTTGGTTCTGTCTTCTGCGGAACATGCTTCGAACACAACCTTCGAAGGTCTGGTTCGGAGGTACTTCGACAGCTCCGAACACAGTCTTCGCAGGAGCAAAAGTTCGAAGCCAAGAAGACTTCGCTCCACTAACAACCCTCGAAAATCTACTCTGCTAAGTTAGTGCAGGCTCCGCACACAGGGTGCTTCGAGCAGGCTTCGCACTTCACCCTTCGCAAGAGTGGACTGCCCTCTGAGGACTTCGACCAGATACTTGGCAGCAGCAACTGGTGCTGTGCTTCGTACACGAAGTTCTACACGCACACAAACGGACTCCGCTAAGGGCTTCGACACAAGAAGCAAAACGGGCTTCGATCAGGGCTTCGCTAGTAAGCAGCGAGGTCTTGCCTCCTGTTACACAGAGCGACAGTACACTAAAAAACACACTTCGCACAGAAACAACCTTCGCCTAGACAGGCTTCGGTGCACTATAACTAGCGAGGTATGTAATGCGAGCTCAAGCAAAAGCACACAGAAGCAGGGCTTCGCCGCTTGAACAAGGAACACAAATAAATTGAACTCTGGATGAATACAACGAGGTATGTGGCTACAGGAGCTCAACAGTAAATGCTCAAAGTGTTGAATGTTACCTACCGAGCCCCCATATTTATAGCCCATAGTTCACCCAAAGGAAATGACTACTTTACCCCTAGGGTTTACAAATGATTTGTCTCTACAGAACTAAGGGGTACAAAAGGTAGTCCACCTTTATTCTGGAGGCTTCTCTGTCAGCTTTGCAGAGGGGAACAGCGTCAGCTTTTTGCAGAGCATACAGTGTCAGCCTTTGCAGTCTTTGACCTTCTGCAGCCTCCCTTCGCACGCGAGGGTGCGGTAGCTTCGGCGAGAAGTCTTGAGCCTGGTGGCCTTCGCTTCACCGAAGTCAGTCTCCGATACAGTGACGGTTTTGAGCCGAAGCCGTCAAAGCCCTTGGGCCTTCGCACCAACACCTCCGGAGTGGACCACCACGGCTTCGCAGCTTCACCCAGCTCGAACTCCGTCAGTCCGTGTACCGAAGCCATGCAGGCCGAAGCACCACAAGACAACCTCGCTCCGGAGCTAGCCTTGCTCCGAAGTCTTCCTCACTCCGAAGCCCCACCTTCGGAATACCACCCTTCGAAGTCCCTCCTTCGTCCAAGGCCTCCGCACGAAGCATTCCATGAGCCCTTCGTCGCAGTGTCTCTCCCCGAGCACACTCCTCGACGAGCCTCACCTGGACCATGCCTTCGATGCGCCTCGACTTCTGAGACCTTCGTCGGGTACCTTCGAATGTCTCCCTCCGGAGCACACTTCGAACTCCTTGCCTCCGCAGAGGACTTGATCCATCCAACTCCGAAGTCACTCCTTCCGGAGTACCTTCGAAGTGCCTCACCTCCGAGGACTTTGTCTCGGAGTACCTTCACCCGGAGCCACGCTCCGCACTCTCTGCCTTCACCTGGCACACCTCGACCCGAGGACCGACCCGGACCACCTTCGCAGCCACCGTGACGGAGCTCCCCGCTCCCCTGGCATCAAGCCTCCCGCTTGACCCAGGTTCACCTGCTACGAACCTTGTCCGTCGCCTCCGAAATCCCCGCGCACCACTGACAAACAGACAAGTGTATCCAGTACCTCGGAGACCTCTCCGGGTTAGCAACCTCCGGCACACACTCCGGTGTACCGCCCAAAGTACCGAAGCCTTCGGTACACACCCAGTCATCGTGCACTATCGGACCCCTCCGACAAGCACACTCCGCTGCACAGTTGCAACAACCAGCCACCGAACACCCTTCGGTGAAAACACCTCCGAACACCTTTCGGAGGTCCAACCTCCGAAACCCTCCGGAGGTACCCTCCTCCGAACACCCTTCGGAGGTACAGCCTCCAAACACCCTTCGGAGGTACCCTTCGAACCAGAGGGTAAAAAGCCTGTCAATCACTCATCACAAATACTGAAACCAACCCTTGGTTTCTCAATATATACTTAATGAATTACAAATAGGAAACTGACGTAGAAAAATGCAAAAAGTAAATGGAATAAGATGTGTTGTATTTTGAATGTAGAAAATTTTTCAAGTTTTAACCAAGTTGCAAGTATCACGTAGCCTCTTTTGGGTTTGCCAAGTTATTCATAACCATTGATTTACTTTAAAAATTACTTTAAGATAATTCTTTCAACTTGTATGCAGACTTCTATATTTGTGGTGATTTATGTGATGTAAACTGCTATTTGACACTCGTGTGTTGTTGTTGGACCGGTCAAAAATTATATCACTAATGATGTCCATTAAATATCCGTAATTGTATTTGTATCTGTTCCATATTCGTATCCGAATCTAAAAAAATATAAAAAAGAATATGATATCATTGATATCCGTTCATATCCGACGCGTTTTCATCCCTACATGCATGTCATGACGCATGTCCAACTTTGTCTACATCTCAACCTGTTTTATGTTCCTTTAGGCCACATTGTAAAAGCATGCATTGCACAAAGTGAAAACAAGGCTACAGTTATACCTAATCGGTTGTCTTGTGCGCTTGCCTACTGATCCCTATAATTCGCTATGAAATTTATCACCAAACTCACCATCATCCACCTTGCAACTTTGCAATCCGATATTGTTTTCCAATATTGATAGCGGACGGGAGGACGGCGGCGAGGGAGAGGATAGCAAGCGTGAGGGACGGCGGCAGCGTGCGGGAGAGAGGCGACGTGCGGGGGTGAGGGCCGTGGCTTGTGAGGAGGGTGTAGGCGGCAGGTTAAGGGGTAGTGTATTGGCATGTGGGAGGGTGGTGATATACTTTTTGCCTATTTTAACGAGAGTTCAAAACATGGCAATTTTTCTTAATAAATTTTAGATCGATTTGTTGAAGCGATTTTTAATCGGGTGGCTTTAGAAGCCTGTAAGATTTATTAGAGAAGTGATATTCCTTTACCAATTATAAGGTAGATTTTCGTGGCAATAGAAAAGGCGCCGCGCGCGGGCCTGCGACACGCAGAGCAAAGCGGAAAAGCGCCGCTCGCGCCGTCGCGCGGCGAGCAAAGAGAGGAATATCGCGTTGGCGTCGTGGTGCCGCGGAGTCTGGCTGGCTGGCTGGCTGGCAGCCATCCCCCGTACTAAACTCCTCGCCCTCCCCGACAAGCCACCCTTTCGCCGCACGCTCCAAAAACTCCACTCCACTCCACGCCGCCGCCGCCGCCTCCGGTACGGCGAGGTCGGTCGGGCTCCGTCGGGATGCGGATGTGGTCCCTCGCCCTTGGGCTCGCGCCGCTGCTGCTGCTGGCGGCGCTCCAGCGGCTCCCCTCGGCGATCGCGGCAGGTGAGCATTTAGACTTCAGTGGCGGAGTCCTTCCTCTCATTCCTTCGCCGTCTCATGTTGCTGGTTCTCGGTAGTCGCCGCCGGGAGCCGCTGGCTCCACTCGGCTGGTGATCGCTGCCCGCGGTTCGAGTGGACTGGCTGGCGCCGCCGGTTGCGACCTGCGCTAATCCGCACCTCGTTCGAGCAGAGATTTTGTTTTTGTTTTTGTTTTGTGTTTTTTTTTGTTTTTTTGGGGTGATTATTTAGGCGTCGATTCACTTGTAGTTCCAAGCATTTCTGAGATTTTTCGTGATGGTTCGGCTCAAGTTACTGCATTGTGGAACTAAATTTTTGTTTCTCTCTCTCCGTGGAGAGTTACACGGCGTGATTAGAGTTTTTTTGGGATGATTCGAGGCGGGGTCACTTCTGTACCTCAATGGGGAGCAATCCCTAAGCACAAGTTGTACGAAGCGCATGTGTCATCTGCCTCGTCCTGCAGCAGTGCAGCGTCAGCCAAAGGGGACCTCGCGACGGGGTTGTCGCCGCTCGCGCCATTGAATTCGCTTACCTAATGGGGGTCACTGTACGACAAGAGTGGGCGGTGGTTCTGCATTTGCATTCCAGGGCTCGCCGCTCTCCGTATCCGTTGGATTTAGCTGGCCGCTTAGGGTCCCGGTCCTGGCACTTGTGTTATTGGATCACTTATTAGCTTGACTTGATCGAGCAGTTTTACCCGATCTTGCTCGCATCACATGGGTTGTTTTTGACTTGTGCTAAGGTACTACTCTACTAGGGTAGAGCACTGTGGAGCAGAATCGGTTGACTTGTGAAGTTGTGATATTGTCATTGTATGGAAGTACGCCATATTCTGTTTGTAGCTGTTATTATTAAATGGAAGTAAATGTAGATTTGGAATTAATGGCAAGTGATCCCTTAGGTGTACAATGTTTTAGTACTGGTCGTGTGATCTATTCATGATGGTACTAATTTCATTTTTTGTTGATTTATATTAACGTGATTGATGTAGATAGCGAACATTGGCTATATGCACTGCATTACATGTCTTGCGTTTTCTGTGCAATATTCTCCATTTTAGTAAATATGTAGAGTGATGAGGCCAGCCTTTAGATGCTATTGATTTTGTGTCAACTTTCTTGTATATGCTGTATATTTTTGCATGGTCTTTAAGATCTGTTTTTCACCATGCAGATTGTCCGTTGGATTTGAGTTGGCCAAATTACGGATTGATAGCTTCTGTATGCTCAGATGAAAATGGACATTCAAAATGTTGCCGTTATATCAATGCTGTTCTTACTGTCTCATCAGCCATGTATGCAAACACAACAGGCATTCTTGGGGTTCCAGCTGAAATTTCTGATTCTTGCATTGGCAATATCTCTGACACATTGGTATCAAAGGGAATCCTGCCTACTGCCACTTCATTTTGTGGCCTTGGGATCAAAATTCTAGTGTCCTATCAGTGTGTTGGGATGACTACCATCCTTCAAATGTTGCAGTCTCCGAATTTCAGTGATGTCACTAGGAGCTGTGCGACTCTACTTTCAGATGATGTCAGTTGCAAGAAGTGCTTAAACTCTGGTTTGTCATACCTCCGCCATCTTGTGGGAGAGCAAGATAATGTTACATTGAATACCTGCCATGATGCTGCCTTTGTTGCATTTGTGAGTCAAGGGAATATATCTACTGTTGATGCAGCAAGTTGCTTTTTTAGCGTCCAGGGTCTTAGTGCTCTTCAAGGTTTGAATTTCTGTAATCTTCCATAAAAGCCCAATGACATTAGTAAATTCTGCAGGCACAAATTATTTTTGATTTGATGACATTGTTAGTACAAGAATATCTTTCAAAATAGTGTGTTTCACTTTTGATCATGTTGAGCATGTTCTTATATTCTACCATATAAGTTGTTTGACAACATATAGAAACAAAAGCACAGTTATTCTATTATGTCAAATCCCATGAATATTAGTGCATTCTATAGTTCTGGGTGTGCATGCCTGTTCTATTGTAATATAAGGTACAAAATGTATCAAAATTAACACAAAAAATTGTGGTACCTCTTCAAGGACTGTAAAATCACTCTTATTACATATATTACGATAGAACAGGCATGTACACCCAGAACTACAGAATGCACTAACAATGATGGGATTTGACCTAATAGAATACCAGGAGGTACTAAAATTAATACTAAAAATTGTAGGATGATAAATTTCCTACTATAGATGTGTAGATTTGTTGTTCTTTTTATCTAGTTTTTGTATTTATATACAACATGATGTGCTTGCATAGGGGATACATTAGGTGAGTAGGTGTACTAGAAGTCTAGAAGTGAAATGTGGCATAGCTTGTTATTGTTCAAGTAATTCATCTTTTTCTCCAAGCTTTATAGTTCTCAATGTTTTAATAAGTAATGAATCTATCATGCAGGGAACATCTCTGCACCATCCCCAGCTGGACTCATTGCACCAAATATTTCTCCCAGTCCACTCATAGTGCAGATTCCTGGGGATCATGCTACTGGTGTGCCACCCAAGAATCATCGTAGTTACAAGCTTGTACTATTCCCAGCAATTGGGGCTTTGGTTACAGGATTGGCAGTTGTACTAATGATAGTTCTGATTTTACTCATTCGTAGAAAGAGTAGAGAACTAGAAAAGATTGAAGGAACTAACCCTCTTGATGCATGGAGTTCATGTTTGAAGAAGGGCCAAGAAGGTAAGCATTTCATGACCTATGGTTGTGCTGCCACCATTCATTCATTAATGTGTGTTCATTTATATTGCTGGATGACTTCTACCAGTTCATGAGGCTAGATTACGCACCAGGTCTGTTATTATAGGGCAAGGTTTTCTATGCCTTTCCTCTTGTAGATATGCAAGATGTTTGATGTTATGTGCAGCAGCACAATTAGTTAGAATTAATTAGATAAGATTAGTTAGATTAACATAAGATCAGTTATTTCTATTTTAAAGATAGAGATAAGGATAGCAGATTAGATTGTATTAGGATTATAAATACCCCTTAAAGGTCATGGAATAAATCAAGCAGAAGGAATTAATTAATTCCTCCTCTGCTCTTACCAATTTGGTATCAGAGCAGCCAGGTTCCAAAGATCTGACATCATGATGACGTTCGTCCCATCCACTTGGTCCGCAGAAGAGATGCAAGCCCTCGCAGATTTGCAGTAGGCTGTTGCCAACCTCTCGGCGTACCTAGGCTTGGCTCTGGTGGCCTCCAAGCTGCCGAGTCTCCCCCACGGCGCAACGGATTCCACTGAAGACGCCGACAGGGAGCTGTCGACCATGGAGAAGCAGCCACGGGTGGATTCCCCTTGCACCATAACCCCCGCGACCCCCGACGAGGAGGGCCACAATAGGTCCCTCGACTTCGTCGGCCGGTCCCTCTACTCCACCAACAGCGACGGTGTCGATTCAGCGCCCCAACCGCTGCCCCCATCCGCTGACGACGATGGGACCGAACCCGAGGAGGAAGGGGACTACGAGGCAGGCGACGACGAAGGTCAAGATGGGAAGGATGACTCTAGGGATGGCGAGGAGGTTGTGGACTCTGCCATCCGCTCCTTCTCCAACTCCACGGACGACGACGGGGCCAAACCGGCGCCCCAACCACTAATCCCCATCACCGCTTCTAAGCATGCGCGATGCCTCGAGGACCCGCCGCGAACTCGGCCACGTTTGTTGCGTCGTCGCAAGAGGGAGGGGAAGGAAGACGATGAGGACGTCGCCCTCCCCACGGAGGTTGTGGCTTCTGACCCCACGAACAGTGAGGAAGTCGTGGACCCGCAGGATAGGACTGACAGGCAGCCCTACACCCTACTTCGTCGATCCCCTCGGCGAGCCGCCCTGATGGCCGCCGCCCGCCGGAGGTAGTGGAATCAGGGACATCGGCGCCTACTCCGAGAGAGGCCTCAAGAAGGCCATGGACCCACTGCATCTTCGTATGCTTCGGCGTCGGGCTAGCCAGCCGGCCAACCGGCTGCATCTCCGTCGGTCGTCTACGCCTAGTCTTCCCGCTGCGCCTAGGCAGGTCGTAGCCAGGGCTCGCCGCGTGAGCCTCCGACCTTGCCTTCGGTCGACGCTGCTGACTCGGGCTCACCCTCCACGCACGCTCGGTGCCGCCGCAACCGTCGACCGGCGCACCAGAGTCCGTTGGTTCTCCCCCATGCTGAGTCAGGCCGTCGGGCATGCTCCCACAAGTTTTTTTTGCTCGACGCCTCTGCTTCCAAGACTGCGCCACCGATTTGTCCACACAAGATCAAGTCACAAAAGATCCAGATCTGTCACATATGATCCAAACTGTTCAGGGAGTAAATTGCTACACGCACACCGCACACCCTGTTTTGTATACACAGAAATTATTTTTTCAAGCGGTGGATGCCATCTACTGGAAGGTCTGACCTTCGGTTTTCAACTCGAGGACGAGCTGATTTCCGAGGGAGGGAGAGAATGTTATGTGCAGCAGGACAATTAGTTAGAATTAATTAGATAAGTTTAGTTAGATTAAGATAAGATCAATTATTTATGTTTTAAAGATAGAGATAAGGATAACAGATTAGATTGTATTAGGATTATAAATACTCTTTAAGGGTCATGGAATAAATCAAGCAGAAGGAATCAATTAATTCCTCCTCTGCTCCTACCATTTGATAACAGTGAAACTGATTTATTACTGCGGGCCTGTGGGGTTTACAGTTTAGGAAGCTGTATGGTTAATTTGAATTTAATGAGCTGACATTTGATACTGTGCTCATTGTTTTACAGTTAGAATCGATTCTAAGACCCATCCGATTTATCTTCTTAACAGGATTGTTTTGCAGGTACTTCCACCATTTTTGATAGATTTAGTTACAACCAAATGAAGAAGGCAACAAAAAACTTTAGCACAGTGTTGGGAGGTGAAAATGGCACAGTATTCAAAGGTAAATTGAGTGATGGTTCTGTGGTTGCTATAAGGCGCACAGAAGGCTCGCCAAAACAAGGCCAGCTGGAATTTTGCAAAGAAATGGAACTTCTTGGACGGCTGCACCATCGCCATCTTGTTGGGCTTAAAGGCTTTTGTCTAACAATATTTGAGAGGTAATGTCTGTTATATATACATATGCTCAGGTATCGACCAATATATGGTTCTTACAGTTTCTTATTATCCAGGTTCCAAGTGTATGAATACATGGAAAATGGAAACCTTAAGGATCATCTTCATTGTAATATCTCATTTTACTCCCAATCCTACTCTTATACTACATCATCTGTTGAATTATGTGCACAAAAGCAATTGTCTCTTTGCAGCATCAGGTAAACGTCTTCTACCATGGAAAAATAGGATCCAGATTGCCATTGATGTTGCAAATGCTCTGGTAAGTGACGGAATCTGGATTCTGTATTAGCTTGTATAGTTCATTCTTCATTGTGACTTTTGTACCAAAGTCAACAATTGAATACCTGGTGTTAGGCTTGTTAAACGGCATAAAACATTAAAACTTGATGCATTCCAACTTTACATGACTTACGTATATTTCAACTTCTACACTGAAATTCTTCTGCACGTTATTTACATGCTGATAACCTACTGCGGCCATCAAATGTTTTGCTTGCAGGAGTACCTTCATTTCTATTGTGATCCTCCGTTGTGCCATGGCGACGTAAGGCCTAGCAATGTTCTCCTGGACAGAAGTTACCTTGGAAAGGTACTTGGACGGAAAAGTCAACTTTCCTACTGGGTTACAACCCCAGCTTTGCAGACTGCAGATACCCTTTTTGAAGCTAACAGGCTGAAGATACTAACGGGTTTCTTTTCCATAGCTTGCCGTTTTCTGGTCTTATACAATGCTCAAGTGATGATAATACTACCAGTTATATCCCAGTGAATGTGAAGATCGAGGCAACTCCTGGTAAGGCCAATATCTGCTTTTGGTTCTGATTCCTCCTGTATTTTACAGCTTAGCTTCTGAAGGTTCACATTTATTTGGCCATCTGCAAAGCACTGCTAATTCAGTGCATTGAGTAATTAGCACTTGAGAGTTCAGTCAAGTAAAAAAATCATATTTTTGTCATGACAACGGCTCAATTTCAGGCTACGTAGACCCTTATTACGTGGTGACTCAGGAGCTGACCCCAAAGAGCGACGTCTACAGCTACGGCGTCCTGCTGCTGGAGCTCGTCACTGGGAAGCCGGTGGTGCAGGACAACCAGAACCTGGTGGAGTGGTCTCGCGAGCTGATCGGCACCGACTACCGGCTCCACGAGCTGGTCGACCCAGTGGTCGCCGACGCCTTCGACCTGGACGAGCTGCAGGTGATGGCCGACGTGATCCAATGGTGCACCCACCGGGACGGCGCCGCGCGGCCGTCAATGAAGCAGGTCCTCCGGATCCTGTACGAGCGCCTGGACCCGCTCTCCGGCGGGCTCGCGCAGGCCGTCGCCAGCGAGGAGGGATACTACGACTACGGGAGCGGGCGGAAGGGGAAGGAGGAGGCGGAGCGGCCAGCACGGGGGCGGCGGCGAGGCACGGTGCCGCCTGCCGTCGTCGTCGAGCACGTCCAGGTCGTACTGCAGCCGCAGCGTGCTGCTGGAGTCCAACTCGCCGGAGCCCCAGTCGCCGCACGGCCACAGCGCGTTCTTGCCGTGATACGATGCGACCACTTTTTTTTTTGTCGGCAGTGTACTAGTGTAGTAGTGCATCGACAAATTTTGCAGGCCTGAACAGGGAACACTGACTGAACTGAGAGCGTGAGCGGCAGCTGCCATTTTTTGAAGCCTCGGTTCATAGCTGCTGGAGTGCTGGTAGTGGGCCGTGCTGCATTTAGGTGTGCGAGTGAGTGAGTCAGTCCGCGATGCAGCTGTTCAGGATGCACCGACCCAGTGAGATGATTAGGCAAGGGGCAGGGGCCCAGTGTTTGCCGCGAGCCAGCCGGAGTCAGAGCAGAGATGGCACGCGTGAAGAGAGCATTGTTTGTTCAGTTTGGTCTAAGGAGTAGTAGGTGGTTGTTCCATCGATCACAGCAGCCGTGGCATCCACATTGATTAACTTTGGGAACATGACAATTCAATTAGGTGTACAATGTACTGTAGATCTTTTTTACTTGCCTTTTACTGGTGCCGTAGCGTACCAACTCCCTCGTTCGGAGATTTTACTTTACCTTTTAAAAATTGGTCAGTAAAAACTCTGTTTTCTTATTTGTTTGGCAATCAATGTGCCCCGGTTAATCATCTAATATTATTCAATTAGATTATTTAGAAATTAGAGATGTTATTATTAAAAGATATATTCAAATCATTTCTCTATATTACTTTTTTCTTCTATAATATACCATCGGATGTCATTGTGCTATCTAAATTGGTTATACTATGAAATAAATGAAATATCTTATCTCATGCTAAATTACTATATTATAGAACAGAGGAGAGAGTACTAATGTAATTAATAATTGTAATTTTTTTTTGTGTTGGGGGAGTGGAGAGTATTGGTACGGTAGGAGTAGGGATGACAATCGGGTATGACGGGTACATATAGTATATACCCGTATCCATACATGTTTATCCGACGAGTAAAAATCAATGTCCATACTTGTTACTTGTGAGCATCGTATATGTATGGGTATGTATACTCATTTACCTATGAGGGAAAAATAGAGAAACCAAGTAGACCATAGCGGCATGGCTAATCGACAGAAAGTGAGGGTGTCGCTCGCCGCCGAAGTTGGGGGCCTAAGGTCGAGCGAAGGGTAGGGGCTAGCTGTGGCACTGTAGCGAGGCCAACTGTGATGGTCCAATGTGGGGAGGCACATGACGTTGGTTGCTAGCGCGGGGGCACCGGCAAAGGGTCGTCCGCAGCGTGCTAGCACAGGACGGAGCACGGGAGGCATGCGCGGGGTGTGGCGCGCTGCAGTCATGCGCGCGGCGGTGACCTTGCTCGGGGCAATGCGTGGAGCGTGGAGGCTGAGGAGGAAAGGGCATGATGCGAAGAGGGTTTGATGACGGGTCGCTGCTGAGAGGGGGGAGGGGAGTGAGGAAAGAGAGGAGTTAGGGTTTGGAGGATGTTTTATACGTAGGATATTCGGACAAATGGGTGAAGTGTGTATGTATAGTTAATACTAATATTTATATCTATTTATCCATATGAAATTGAGAATAAACTTAAACTAATAGGATTTTAACTACGAGTGAACGGATAATCACACACAATTAAGATTGTTATCTTAGGTAGAGCAGAATCCACACTTGCCGCGCCGACGGCGTGGGGGGCGTGAGGCGGCAACAGCAGCGGCGGGTCCAACCCGCAGTACATGTCTCCGGCGTGCGCGTCATGGCAGGGATCACATGACGTGCAGGAGATCACCGTCAGAACCCAGCTTGGCAGCGGCAGACGGCAGTTCCAGACACTTGAGGTAAAAGCGCGGCTTTTTTCGTCGATCGCGTTCGTCTGAATTGAGATCAGATCAAAAAATGGCTTATGGCCTCCCGTTTGCCGGTGGTACGTCGACATCATGTGACTCGCAACTGTTGAAAACGGGAGGGGGAGAAAGAACCGGTCGTGTGCTTGCGTCTTCCTTCCTTTGGTACTCGTTTTTTTTTCCAGCCAAAATGGCGAGTGTCTACAGATGCAGCCTCGATCGGAATGACTTTGAACACGGGTCATTTGTTTAGGGATCGGCGGCGTCCTCGCATCTCCAGCTGAGCTCCAAGTCAACGCTGCCGCCACGGTGAACGATGCATTTGATTTCGATCGATCACACTCAGGTTCGCCTTGCGACTTGCACGCACCCTTAGACGTGCCTGCCCTGCTGCTGGACACCGCCATCATCAGCTCATCACCTAAACCAAACCAGCTGGAATGCTGGATCTTCCGTTTTGTGTTGCATTGTACAAGCCAAGCAAGCAACAACAGGATTAGCACTAGTCAGAAATTGCATCAGCTGGCCGTTAACTATTGCGGAAATTCTCGGTGCGGTGCTGCACGCCTGGACCAAGGATGGTGTGCATAAAATTAAACAAGGATTTAATAAATAAAAAGCAGACGACACCATCGTCTTCTTGGATCGTGACATTGAGAAAGCTAACAACACGAAACTTCTCTTTACTGTTTTTGAACAATTGTCTGGTCTAAAAATTAGCTTTCATAGAAGCGAGATATTCTTTTATGGACGAGCAAAAGAGTCCAAAGATGAATATATTGAACTCTTTGGATGTAATGCAGAAAATACCCATTTAGGTACCTAGGAATGCCAATGCATCACAGGCAACTCCATAATAGTGAATGGAGGAAAATAGAAGAACGCTTTGAAAAAAAGTTATCTTGTTGGAAGACGAAACACTTATAGGTAGATTAGTTCTTATAAACTTTGTGCTTAGCAGTCTCTTTATGTTCATGATGTCATTTTTCGAAATTCCAAAAAGGGGTTATCAAAAACCTGGACTATTATAGATCAATTTTTTTGGCAAGGGGGTACAGATAAGAAGAAATATCGCTTGGCCAAATGGAATATTATCTGTCGTCAAAGGATCAAGGTGGATTGGGTATTATTGACCTACAGATTCAAAATATGAGCCTCCTGAGCAAATGGATTGTTAACCTGCTTATCAAGAAGGCACATGACAATCTTTACTAAGGAATAAATATCTACACTCAAAATCTATTTCTCATATTCAAGCAAAACCTTATGACTCCCATTTCTGGAGGGGTTTGATGAAGATTAAAGAAAAAGTCTTATCTTGTGGGTCTTTTATTCTTAGAGATGGGTCTCAAATCAGATTTTGGGAAGATACTTGGGTACAACATACACCATTCAAGCACCAATACCCAAACATTTACAACATACCCCGTGATCCACATACCACGGTGGCAAGTGTGATGAATGACGATCATTATAATATATCGTTCAGAAGAGCTTTAATGAAGGATAAACTCCACGAATAGCAGGACATGCTAACCAAGATTTCTAATGTCTCCCTAGATCATGGTAGGGATTTATTTCGAAGGGATTTAAATACTACTGGCAGGTTCTCGGTTCGATCCCTGTATCTCCATATGGTGAATCAACATACTCCCTTTCGTCACAAATTGATTTATAAGTTAAAAATTCCTCTTAAGATTAATATTTTTTTGGTACCTCAAAAGAGAAGTTATTCTTACAAAAGAAAATATGGCAAGGAAGAAATGGAAGGGGAGTCAAAAATGTTGCTTTTGCAATTGTAATGAAACAATTAAGCATCTTTTATTTGATTGTCACCATGCAAACAGATACGGAGGATTGTTTATCTTGCAACAGGCTTAACTCCACCTAGGTCTGTTTCTCAAATGCTAGGGAATTAGCTTTATAATTTAGATATTAAGCATAAGATGATCATTTTGACGGGAGTTGCCGCTTTATGTTGGGCTATATGGATATGTCGTAATGACATTATTTTTCATAAGACCAAGTATTCTTTTTTATACAGGATACTTTCAGGGGAACATATTGGCTTCGATTTTGGGTACAACCGTAGAATGATGATACAACAAAGGAGTTGATGAGGCAAACAATCTCTTCATTAGAGATCATCGCCTTAGATATTGTAAATATAGGTTGGAAGCATAATAATAGACTAATTTAGAGTCTTACT
Source organism: Zizania palustris (assembly GCA_019279435.1). Classification (NCBI taxonomy): domain Eukaryota; kingdom Viridiplantae; phylum Streptophyta; class Magnoliopsida; order Poales; family Poaceae; genus Zizania; species Zizania palustris. The sequence continues at coordinate 5,715,592 of JAAALK010000285.1, forward strand.
CATGGATGTTGTTTTTATTTGTTTTCTCTATTTCAGTATGACTTGCGGAATTTTTGTAATAATTTATAGGCTATATACTTCGGTGGAGGTCGGAACTATGTTCCATTTTCTAAAAATATATCTTAGATATAGAGATGTAGATGTTTTTTTGGATCAGTGACTCAAGTTGTCACACTTAAGGTTAGATGACCGCCGATGTTGTGGTACACCTAACTTTATGATAAAATAAAGTTGTTTGGTTGATATATAAAAGTATGACAATTTTGTTGAGACTGTTATTTGGATTCTAGCCGTAAGTTTGACAAAAGTATGAGGCGAATGATTTCGTTGCCACAATAAGTTTTACATAAAAAACTATGGCAAAGCATTTGGCAGTTGCCAAATTTTCGTTAGCAATCTAAAGTATGGTTGTCTAACAAACAATAGATTAACTGATTGTAACATGCTTAGAGATTCAATGAGGACTCATTATCCGATTTTCCGCGGAATTCCCCCATTAGGAGCCAAGGGTGATAGATGTTTTTACCCACGGGGAATTAAACGGGAAAAATAATCACCGTCAGGTTTGGTAGGAATCGGTACGATCCTTGAATCCTCGTCCCACCTCCCGCGGATACCCGATTCAGTTCAAGATAAAGGGCCCAACCCAATAGGCAATAGCCCAATACTATAGCTAGAGTATAAAATGCTAAAACCCTAGCTTCTTACCCTCAAATTTCTCTTTTCCCTCTACCGCTGCCACCACACATCTTCTGCGCTCACCATCTGAAACATCATCGCTGCCTAAATCGTTGCCATCGTCGCACATTAGGCTAGAAAACTAGCAGCAGCTAGTGCCTATGTGGCGACCGACACTACATGCAAGATGCCTACGACAGAGCCCACACAAGTGGCCAACAGTAGAGAACAAGCAAGAGGTCGGTGGCGGAGCGTGCTCAGCTTTGTGAGGGAGGCTAGTGGCGGAGTGTGCAAGGGAGGACGATAACATAGCACACTCAGCTCCACGGGGGAGGTTAGCGATGTAGCGCATGAGGGACACTAGTGATGAAGTGAGAGAGGGATGTCGACGGTAGAGCACACGATGACCAACATCGCATTTATATGTTAGAGGAATAAGGACTCCACGGGGAATTTTCTCCGAACGGGGATAGGGATGGGTAAAAATGTATCCCTGTCATAGTTAGTAGGAACGGGAATGGAAGAAATATTTCCTCATAGAATGGGTATGAGGTGTTCTCCAACAGGAAATTCCTCATTTACATCTCTAAGCATGTGTAACTTGAGTTTTGGCAACTTTGAGTCATTGATCCAAACAATCCCATAATTATTTAGTAACCAGTAGTAACCAGTTATGTGTAACAACTATAATCAGTCATCCTGAATGAGAATTGATTTCTACGCAATACTGAAGATATGGTTCAAGAGTAGTAATAGCAGAGTCTCCGTCGGGAGTGTTTGGTATTGTATTACATTCTAGATGATCTGCAGAATATACATATACACACTACTAAAGTGTCTTTGCATTGACAAGAGTTAGACACAATACAAGACGGAGACGTGGAGAATACGAACACTACTAATAAAAATGGTATTTCGTTTGTGGGACTGCTCTTAGAGCATCCAGCAGACTATTCTTTCTCAATATTTCAATACACTCCAACAAACCATCCATATTACACGTTTTTATAATTTAATAATATCTTTCAACTACCACATATTTTTTAATAGTTATATTTCCAACTACCACATAATATTTCAACCATAGATTACCTATTGTGAGGAGATAATATGAGGAGAGAGAAACACCAACTTTAGCGTATATCTCTTCTGTTTGGATGACCCTCTATTTTTGCAAACTTAAATAGATTCCTCTTGGAAGATGATTTTGAGAGAGGAAACACTGTTTAAAGAATGGAGACCGGTACGGAGGTCTGCTGATGCTCTTAACACGGTGATTTTCTCATGGAAAAATTAATCATATACCCTCAATTTAGATGGAAATTAAGGATTTATCTTTTTAGTGATGAGGACATCACGTCACATGATACACACATGGAGCCTCCACCTACAATTCAGTTACTAGGACGAATCACACGCGCCCGTGTCCGTCGCTTGAACTATGAGGTTAATTCTTTCCTTAGCAACTATTTCAATATTTGTTTGGATGGGATGCTACTGAATACTAGTGATATTTTGTTGCTTAGGAACATGGGAGATGGAATAGGAGAGTTGGAGTTGAAGACGGAGCCGCACGGATGATTTGAAGTCAAGAATTCGCTGGTTCGGACAACATCGATCACCTTCCACCAAAATGGGCATAACTTCCTCATACGAAGTCCGATTGGCGCGTTCTTTGACTTTTTGGAAAGCTGAGGAGAAGACGGATCGTTTGCCGTTGGTTTCACCTCATTTGGATTCTCGAGTCGTCCTGTGTATTTAAAACAGTACTGCGTGACAGAACTGGGCCATGTTGGCTCATAATCTGAGTCTGTACATCTTCTAGCCCACAGCCCATGTCTGTTCGCCTTCCACAGGCCGCCGCCCTATATATTTCTCACGCCAGCCACTTCTAGGGTTAGGTTTTGCTTTGTTGCATCTACACTGTTGTGTTTAGATCCCGCCTCTTGCACCGGACCGATTGGCTGCTGCATTGGTGTTTGTGAAACCTCACCTTATCTTCGTTTGTCTGTGATTTGGCATTCGGTTTGTATCCTTCCTGTTCTTGCTTGTGTTCTTGGGTTCGCTTGCAGGAATTAGCCTTCGTGGCGAGGTCAATCGCGTTCTGCGTGGTTGATAACCAACGGAGACAGTGGTGTAACGATTGCAAGGTTTTGATCCGCCGGACCGGAGCCTTGAATCGCCAACGTCGAGATTCTCCACCAACCCAAGTTTATCCTTTACCTATCGGAAGATCGGGACCACTCCCCCATTCAGCTGGTATCAGAGCTCAGTTTTCCCGTTAGGTAATTTCGATCTACTTTTGTTTTTACCCAGAGTCCAGAAAACCGCACCAAAAAAATTCCCCACCGAGAACCCCTTTGTGCCTCGCGATTTTAATTTCAGTTTTAACTTTGTTGAGTTCGTGTTCTTGGTCGAGTCTTGTTGCTGGTTTAGTCATCCCTCTGTGTCGTTTGAGTAGTAGTTGTTCTTGTGTCTCAGATAAAATTCCCCACCGAAACCCCCCCTTCCGCAACCCTACTTTGTTTTCCACATCTACTCATTGTGACCCCCCTTCAGTAAAACAGGCATAACTTTTCGCTCGTTTGGCAGAAAAATCTGAAATTTTTGAGCATGTTCCTGACCCGATTTGGGTGGGTACCCTAACCAGCTACACCGGTTAGCCCTCACCAAACTCGCCAAAAAATCAGGAAGATAAAGAAAAAATTGGACAAAGTTTTTGCTCGCCGGACACCGAACTTGTTTGAATTTTTGTGAGCCACATCCCACCTCAGTTGCAGGTGCCAATTTTTGTGGTTGTATCTCTTGTCATCCTTGTTTCAAAAAAAATAGAGTGAAAAAAAGAAAAAAATATAAAAAAAAGAGAGAGAAGCAGTCCTGTTTGTTGCTTGTCTGAACTCTTGTCCGAACTCTTGTCCAATCTGAGGCAGTCTTTGGCTGTTTGTTGCTTGTCCGATCTCTTGTCTGAACCTTTGTCCGAACTCTTGTCCGATCCGAACAGCAGCAAAAGAAAAAAAATTGCACATACCCTTGTCCGATCACTTGTCCGATCTCTTGTCCGATCCCTTGTCCGATCTATACAGAGCTGATTTTGACCTGTTTTTGCTTCCTTTTTGATTTTTGGGCACATAGTTTCCCTCTATTACTTGAACTTTCACTTTGGGAGCACTACGGTCAGCAACTTTGACGAGTACTAGGGAATACTTATTGAACTTGGTTTAACTGTTATTATTATCGCTAATCCTTGCTACTCACTTTGCCTTCCAAGCTACACCTTTCTCTTGGTCAGGACAGGATCATTTCTTGCAATTGTACACCACCCTCCACTTGGTTCATCACCTGTAGGCCGGTGACCTCACTGCGGCGTGGTAAGAACACTTGCAAGCGTGGGTAAGGTGCTTGACGGATTGCTTCCACCACACCTCCACCACCCCACCTAGCTGTTTACATAAGGATTATTCTTTGTTGCTTTATCTTTTCACTAACATGGCAGCACTTATTGTACAACGTGACTTGAGCACTCACATGGACTAGGACGACCAGGCATAACAGAACAATATATTTCAGACCATCTTCCTCGTCAATAACCGTCGTGCGCGTGTCATCATCGACAGCGGTAGTTGCAACAATTTGGTGAGCCTCGACGTGGTAACTAAGCTTCAACTTCCCACACGTGCACATCCACACCCTTACCATGTGCAATGGCTCAACGACAGCGGTAAGGTCAAGGTAACACAAACTGTTCACATCGAATTTTCCATTGGTACATACTTTGGAAGTGCTGATTTTGATGTAGTACCAATGCAAGCATGTTCTCTATTACTTGGTAAACCTTGGGTATATGATACTGATGCTACACACCATGGTAGGAGCAATAAGTACACATTTATGTATAAAGGAAAGAAAGTTACATTGCTTCCTATGACTCCTGCTGAAATTGTGAAATTTGAACAAGAAAAACGTGCTAGGGACGCACAAAAGAGCAAACAACTTTCTGAAAATCAGCAAGTACCTAAAACACTTTCGGGGCAACAAAAGATAAAGTTGTTTTTCCTTCTTCATCACAAGCTATTAATCTGAAAGGACGTGTCATACATGCAACTAAAACTAACCTTGCAGTACGTAGCTCTCTTGGTCTTGCAGGTTTCTACCGGTGTTTTGTGAGAGATTTCAGTACCATAACCGGTCCTTTACCTGAGTTGACCAAGAAGGGAGTTACTTCTACTTGGGAGTCAGCACAAGAACAAGCTCTTGCCACACTCAAGGATCGCATTACACACGCACCTCTACTGCAGCTACCCGATTTTAGTAAGCCTTTTGAGTTAGAATGTGATGCTAGTGATTTTGGCATAGGAGATGTGCTGCTACAAGGAGGTAAACCCGTGACCTATTCTAGTGAGAAATTGCATGGTCCACAATTGAATTATTTTACCTATGAGTGTGAATTATATGCCTTAGTGCGTGTGCTTAAGACTTGGCGACATTACCTTTTGCCTGAGGAGTTTATTATACATTCTGATCATGACGCACTCCAATATTTGAGAGGGCAAGCTAAACTGAACCGTAGACATGTTAAATGGGTTGAATTTATTGAATCTTTCCCATACATTGTGAAATACAAGAATGGCAAAGAAAATATGGTTGCTGATGCATTGTCTCGCATGGTTGTTCTTTTATCTCAACTTGATATTAACGTTCCAGATTTGGAAAGTTTGAAAGATTTGTATGTTGTAGATAAAGAATTTGCTGAACCATACACTAAATGTAATGAGGGGAAAGACTGGAAAACATTTCATGTTTATGACGGTTTCTTGTTCCATGCTAACAAGCTATGTGCTCCAGATTCTTCCGTACATTTGCTGTTGTTGCAGGCATCACCTGGCGATGGATTAATGGAACATTTTGGAAGAGAAAAGACTTTGACCCTGCTGTCCAATTATTTTATTTGGCTCAAGATGCGGAGAGATGTTGAACGATTTGTGCAGCGTTGTGCCACATACCATAAAGCTAAGTCCAAACTCAACTCATATGGTTTGTATACTCCACTTCCTGTTTCTAGTGCAACTTGGGAAGATATTAGTATGGACTTTATTGTGGGATTGCCTAGGACAAAGAGGGGGAGAGACTCCATATTTGTAAGAGTGGATAGGTTTTCTAAAATAGCACACTTTATTCCCTGTCACAAGACCAACGATGCTTCACATATTGCTGATTTGTTTTTCAGGGAAATTGTGAGATTGCACGGGATGCCTAGAACCATCATTTCAGATCATGATGTGAAGTTTATGAGTTACTTTTGGAAGACAATGTGGGCCAAGCTTGGCACAAAATTGCTGTTTTCAACAACTTGTCACCCGCAAACTGATGGTCAAACAGAGATGGTAAACCGTACACTATCCATGTTGCTGCGAACAATGAGTAAGAAGAACTTGAAAGAATGGGAGGACTGTCTTCCACATGTTGAGTCTGCATACAATAGAGCTGTCCACTCAACAACACAATTGTGCCCGTCTGAAGTGGTGTATGGTTTTAAGCCAATCACACTACTTGATTTGCTGCCACTTCCTTTTCAAGAGAGAGCAAACATAGAGGCAACTAAGCGTGCAGAGTTTGTGAAAGCTATGCATCTGAAGACCAAGGAAGTTATAGAAAAGAAGGCACACTATTTTGCTCAGAAGACAAATAAAGGAAGAAAGAAGATGTTTTTCAAACCAGGAGATCTTGTTTGGTTGTACTTGCGCAAGGATCGTTTTCCTGATTTGAGAAAGTTTAAATTGATGCCCCGTGCAGATGGTTTAAAACCCTATTTGGGAGCTGACGATGAGCTTGAGTCGATGACGACTCCAATTCAAGAAGGGGAGGATGATGAGGACATCACGTCACAAGTTATTGTGATGACATGATTTATTACTTAAGATATATTTTCTTAATTTTTTATTCTCTCTCTTCTTTGCTCCTATTTTTTTAAATCCACACTACAAAACAGTAGCCAAACAAAACCAGATCTGAGTTTTTAGATCCATAAAAATTTAAGACCTGAGTCTCTGCTCCTTATTTTTTGCAGAGTATCGGGGTACTTTACGGATTCAGCTTTTAAAACAAAAAGTAGAGTTTAGATGTATTTACCCACCATACCATTCATGGACACCGATTCATTTCCCCCATTGGTTTGTTTCCTTCCCGTCTGGCGGCGATGGAGCAGGGTGATGGCGCAACAGTGGAGGAAACTGCGCCTAGCTAGACCGATTCGAGGGCAGCGTTGCAAACGCTTGGCCAGGACCAGGACAATGCGGGGACGGCGTTGCAGATGCCTAGCCAGGTCGGTTCGGGGGCAACGGTGTGGTCGCTTGGCCAGGCCGGTGTGGGGGGACAAATTTGTAAAAATGCCACTCCAGTTCGCAGACATTGTAAAAATGCCACCCGATAGAGTGTAATTGTAAAAATGCCATCTACAACGTTGACAAGTAGTAAATTTACCTTTTCAGTTTTTTTCCCTAATTTTTATTTTTAAAAAACCAGAAAAGTAATGTCAATTACCAAAACTACCCTTCCTTTACAAATTGCTTTATACTTTGTTTTAACGTTTGGTCTTCCTTCGATCATCACGCACGAGCGTTTCTTCCTTCCTGCGAAAGCCAGAGAGCTGCTCGTTCGTCTTCACGCCGGCGAGCGCTCGTCTCCACGCCGGCGACCGCCCGTCTCCACGCCGGCGACCCGCCCGTCTCCCCCGCCGATACCGCCGACGCCCGTCTCCCCTGCCATCGTTTCGCTGCCAGCGGCGTCCCGTTTCACCACTGCCGACGTCCCGTCGTCGCCGTTGACTTCCCGTCGCCGCCGTTCCGACACCACCGCCCATCTCCCGCTGCCTTTGGGATCTTGTCAGTCGCTGCCCATAGATCATGACCAAGCCCTAACAGCAGAAGAAATGACTCTGAATATTGTAAAGGAAGGGTAGTTTTGGTAATTGACATTACTTTTCTGGTTTTTTAAAAATAAAAATTAGGGAAAAAACTGAAAAGGGTAAATTTATTATTTGTCAACGTTGTAGATGGCATTTTTACAATTGCACTCTATCGGGTGGCATTTTTACAATGTCTGCGAACTGGAGTGATATTTTTACAAATTTCTCGTGTGGGGGACGCATCTAGGGCACGGTGGCCGCCCTACCCCCACGCGCCGTTGCTGGTGCTCTACGCCTCGCCTCCAACGTTCGCCGTGGCGCAGGCAACATCGTAACAAGCTACCGCAATGCAGAGCTTTGATTTCACAGCATCCTGACGAGCTCGATTTGATGATTTATAATGATAAATGAGCATCTTTTTTCTCCTTTAATAATGTATACGAAATGTTATTATCATATTCTGCATTTTGCGAAAGATGATGATGTTGCAAACTTGAGGTATGCATTTTGTGATAGCTGATGTTATGTACTTGTGTAATAATAATTATTTTAGTTTAAAATACAAAACATTTGCAACGACGGTAAATTTACAAAACTATGTCAAAAGTAGCATCTAACAATTTATGGGTATAATAGTACATTTCTATCAAATTCTATTATTCTTGAATCCGAATCTACTCATAAGTCAAACATATACAGGGGTGGATTTCGTGAAGTAGAACAAATTTTAGTGGACTTGTGGACAAGACTGGACTAGTTGTTACTACGGTTAAGTTCCCTTTTATGCCGTTTTCTGTGAGATTTTTACTGTGCGTCCATGCATATTTGACAGTGGTATCAGTTCCGTTTTTTTCTTCTTGGCTTCTATCGAGACAGTTTATTTCTCATCTATTGATGCCCGTCGATGAAAACAAAATTAAGCTTTCAACCTAATTAACTTGGTTAAGTAACCGATCCTATTGTTTCATGTTTGGATTATAAAATCTAACTTATAACAAAAGCTGAGTTTCACTAATTTACTGGATTATTATAATCTACACTCGAGATTATAATAAATTGATATAATAAGTTATCTTGTTTGTTCCAGTTTATGAAAAAAATAGATTGTTATAATCTAAAGTTGAAACAAATATAGCTTAATTTGCAGGGTCGGTCCTAAAATTTTGGGGGTCCAAGACAAATTAAAATTTATGGACCCTTATATATAATAATACGATATTTTAATATAAAAACATAAGATATTTTAAATAATTACGTAATAGATCGATTCGATCACAATTGTATTACATATATACGCTAGAGGTAACACGTTGATTCATGGAAACAACGCCCAGTAATCATGGAAGAGATTAGTGTATATATGTAGGAAACTAATAATTAAGACCATACAGATTACATGAATATATATAACCATACATGCGAATATTGCTAACATAATATGTATATGTATATATATACATCTATACATAATCTATCTGATACACAATTAAAATATATCAAAAAATATTCATATAGAATAATCTATGCATATTAAATTATCTTAAAATAAGATATCGTCGAGATGTTGACCTACGCAAGTCTATGAAACAAAGGATTCAACCATATACGTGTACATACATATACAATATATACAACGGCGGTAGATCTAAGATTTTGCCATTAGGTATATCACATCAAAATCTCTCCATATATGCAAATCCATAGAAATATTTTTCTAATTGAGTAAATAATTGTTAAATTTGTACCCCGGTTTATTTTTCTAATTGAACAAATAATAATAATTTTTTATTTTTTACTATAATTGTTTTGTTCTCAATCAGAAAAAAGGAAAAAATCCTTGAATTATTCAAAACTATTAGGAATTGAACATAGAACCTCATATTTAAGTGGAATTAACTTAAGTATTACACCATGAAATGTTTTTATAATTTTTATACTAGTTTATTTTTTACTATATATATTTTTTACACCATGTATATATATACACATATTTGGGGGCCTGGGCGCGGTCGCACCTCCGGCCCCCCTCAGAGCCGGCCCTGCTAATTTGTCTCAAACTAAAATTAACGATGACACTTAGGACATATTTGTTCTGATATATAGCTATAGATAGTTTTAGAATCATCTAGCTGAAACAAAATCTAGATTTTAGATTTAAATTATAAAATTAGTAGTCACAGAATTTAAAAATAAATTAGAATTTAAAAATTAGAAAACATTATATTCTTTCTATTCTCACTAGATGATACTTAAACTATCTAGCTAGTTAGACTAACTAATTACTAATAATTTAATTTGTAGTTGCTAAAAGTTGAAACAAATATATCTTTTAGACCATTTTACTATATTATTGTCATGTATTGCTTAAAAAAATAAAGTAACTTTTGGAACGGAAGAATATTAAATTGGATTTGGCGTGAGAATTTCAGCTATGCACGGAGCGCGTCTGCTCCAGCTGCAGGGGATCCGCGTGGCGTCGGTAGGCAGCGACCAAACCCCACAGATAGTCGTCGTCGTCGCCCGGGACGCGGCCACGGACGGCGCCCCCCGCACGCCCCCCTCCCACCACCCCAAAAACCCACAGCTCTACAGGAGCGCACACAGTGGTGGCCGCGCACTACTCGTCTTCCACTCTTCCCCACGGCACGCACCCAACGGTACAAGAACGAGGCAGCCGGGGAAGAAGACGAGGATGCACCACACCAAGACGGACTCGGAGGCGACGTCGAGCATGGCGGCGTCGTCGCCTCCGCGGGTGGCCTACTACGTGCAGTCGCCGAGCCACGACGACGGGGAGAACAAGACGGCGGTGTCGTCCTTCCACTCCTCCCCGGCGGCGTCGCCGCCGCGCTCGCTGGGGCACCACTCCAGGGAGTCCTCCTCCTCGCGCTTCTCGGGGGCTAAGAGCGGCTCCTCCCGCAGCGGCGTCGGCGGGGGAGTCGGAGGCGTCGAGGCCGGCCGCGGCGGAGGCAACCGGCGTAGCCCCTGGATGAAGGAGGCAACCATCGAGGAGGAGGGCCTGCTTAATGAGGACGACGACCCCGACGGCGCCGGCGCCGGCGGGGGCCTCCCGAAGCGGTGGCGTTACGCGCTCGGCTTCGTCGGCGCCTTCTTCGCGCTCTTCTTCTTCTTCGCGCTCATCCTCTGGGGCGCTAGCCACAACCAGAAGCCCGTCGTCTCCATCAGCGTAAGCGAATCGCAATCCAATCCATGGAAATCTCTCCGTCCGACCTGTGAACGCCCGCAAGAATCGATTTTTACGCTTCCGCCTTCCGGCGATCTTGTTTCTTGTGCATGTGTGTGGCGCAGAGCATCACGTTCCACAACTTCGTCATCCAGGCGGGGACGGACGCGTCGCTGGTGCCGACGGAGCTGTCGACGCTCAACGCCACGGTGAGGCTCACCTTCCGCAACACCGGCAGCTTCTTCGGCGTGCACGTCACCGCGCAGCCCGTCACGCTCTACTACTACCAGCTGCTCATGGCCTCCGGCAACGTAAGCTCACGCACCCTTGCACCCATTTCTTCTGTTTTAATTCACTACTATTTTCTTCCACTGCATCCGTAGTAAGCTTCGCCATGAATAATGTCCAACAACTGCATCATAAAGCCTTCATTTTTTGGCAACAAGAGGTCTGAATCAGGATAACCTAAATCAGCAGAAGACAACAACTACAACAAAAATCAGCTAAAATTTAAAACTTTTTAAAAAATCATGCAAATGACCTGAACTTGGTAACTGACAATTACCGACACCGGTTTGCATTTAGTTCGATTTGTGGTAACCGAATGCATTGAACTATCGGTTTTAAAATGGAGAAAGATGAAAAAAACATAGAAAAATGTTGAAAATATGGGGGAAAGTGTAGCTGTGTAGGAATATAAATAAGATTTGTGGTATAATGATAAAGAAAACTGACATGCCCTTTGTTGTTTTTATTGAATTAAATTGTAGAACTCACAAATGTAGTAATGTTATTTTTTGAAAAATATGAAACAAAAAAATGGTTAGGCTATCCAAAATCTGAATATTAAAAAAACATAAAAAATCATCACAAATCACATAATGTTTATTAGAGTTTATTAGATTTTTAGTTCTTTTGAAATAATAAAAATTTGAATTTGGTCAGTCAGTTATCGCAAAACTCAGAAGAGAAAGTCAGCAGCATTGATACCTCCTCCAGATGCCGTGGTTCGGGGGAATCCTGGTCTGAATAAGTTCTTCCTGAATGGCTTCTAGGAGCAGATAAACCTAAACATCTTGAGATAAACCATCAACTAGTTGTCTTTTAATTAAGGCAAGAAACTGAAACCGAAAGAACTGAAATAAATCTGCACTAACTCTTGTGAACGCTAATTATAAGGAGAGGAGAAAAAAATCTCAATCTCTGGCTCGTAGTTGTGAGCAATGGGCTACAGCTGCGCATTGACCAAACCGCACGGCATCGTAGTCTATACTCCACACTGCTGCTGAAACTTGAGCAACGCATCTCATTCTCTGAAGCTCTCAACATCATCTTCACCGCGAGCTGTCATCCATTCACCCAAGTTGCAGTATATTTCCTTCCATCGATTTTCGAATAATGTGCAAGAACTCTGCGTTACAGTTAAGAGAAGAAAAAATGAATCTTTTTTGCATTCGAAAACACTGTGGTCCATGTTGGCAAAAAAAAAACCATCTTTACTAACTGAACCATGCAATCCCAGGTGAAGTACTTCTACCAGTCGAGGAAGAGCCAGCGTCAAGTGGCAGTGTCGGTGATCGGCGACAAGGTGCCGCTCTACGGCGGCGGGTCGGGGCTGAGCAGCACGCCGGTGAAGGGCGTGAGCCCGGCGCCGGTGCCGCTGCAGCTGGCCGTGAGGTTCAGGTCGCGGGCGTTCGTGCTGGGGAAGCTGGTGAAGCCCAAGTTCCACACCAACCTGCAGTGCAGCGTTCGCCTCGACCAGGCCAAGCTCGGCAAGGCCGTCTCCCTCAGGAAGTCCTGCACCCTCGTCTAGCTTGCGAGTTACGACCAAGCTAGCTGTTCACTGAATCACTGTGCCATCTTCAGAAAAAAATCCTCTTTTTTTTTTGCTCTCTCCGTTATGATACACCACCACATTACCACTGAAATCGGTCCGGTTGTGTACAGGGAATTTTTTGTCGCGAAACATTTGAGACCGATTTGGGTGGATAATAACCACGCCGTTCTTGTTGCCGCACACGCTTTCTCTGAATGTTGCTGTGGTGCTAGTTTTGTGATGTGATATTCAGTTTAAAGCAAAATCACTCAGACTGCAGAGACACCTCTCGCTGCTGAGCTGTGCGAAATGCTAAATGAATCAAATTTAGAATCAAATTTAATATTTTATAGCTAAATGAATCTAGATAGTACTAATTTAGTTTTAAGTTGCAGGATCACTCTGGACAGAATGCTAGATTAGATGAGCTTCAGGTGCTCTGCAACCGATTACTTAATTTTTACTGTCAGATCCTATCCTGCCGATCACCGGAGCAGAATCTTGTAGACATCACGCAGAACCGTTCCACTGCGCCCGTGCAGATCGAGTGGTACTAGTACAATTTTGTGACATTATCCGCTGTTCTAACAGCAGTAATAACCTAGAGTACAGAAAAAGCTCAGGAGCATCGAAGGAGTTATCTCCTATCACATCACATGATCTGTCAGAAAGAGAAATTAGTTTTGGCCGTGGCGTTTACCATTTATGGACGCGGTACTGATCGCTCGGAGAGTGATTCGTCTCAGATTTGCAGCTCCACTGGCCACTGCTTCCCTTCAGTTCGTATACCGAGCAATTTCGGTACCATTTTTGTTATACTGTCTAGGGGTTTAAGGTTTATGATTATGTTAGTACAGAAAAAAAGAGATAGTTATACATTACTATATGATAAAGTGCAATATAACTAGGAGTGGAGAAATAGAGATAAAAAATTTTCGGTACCATTTCATAACATAAACTAATATTATCTTATTGTTGAGCACTCCACCCGTGAGATATGTGAGATGGTGTTTGATGTATAGGAAAACGATGTGATCTAAATTCTATGGTCGACTCAATCAAATAAAGAGTCAAGATTTATACAGATTTAAGTTTTTCGGAGAATAATAACTCTAGATCTTATATATTTATGGATTAAATACAAGGAATATTTAGCAAGAGAGAGTTTAAATGCTAATATGTATGCTAAGGTATATAGGATGTGTCATGAGATTGCTTGTCCTCTTTATATAGTCAAAGGGACGAGACAACACAAAATTTATGATCTGACTCGAATCAGTTTCTTAGATTATAGGGATTACAACCAAACTTCGGTTTATCTCATGTTTAAAAGAATGTTTTTATATATTTATTTCTAATAACTTATCCTATGCTCGAAGCACGAAACTTACTTATCAATGTTGAACTCCTCTTTATAAGAAAAATTTTATGGTGACTCCAATAATTATGAGCCATTTATTTTTTCTAAATCTAAAGGTCCAGATTTAAACAAAAAATATTCTATTACCTCTCATTTTTCTTTTTTCCTTCTTCCCTTCTCTCTCTTCCTCTCCTTCCCTTTTCTCTGTCCGTTCTGCCGGCTGGACGGGCGGCTGGGGGCAGCGCAGCAGCAGGAGCATACGGGCAGCGATAGGACAACGCCGAAGTGGGGGTGTACGAACGGCGCCGGAGTAAGGCAGGACGGGTTGACACGGCAGGCGGACGAGTGGCGACGGGGCGTCACAGCAAGGGACGGATGAGCGGCGGCAAGAAAGGTGCGCGGCGACAACAGCAGCAGGGTGGGCGCGACGGCAATGGCGGCGGCGGGGCGCACGCGAGCGGCGGCGGCGATGGCAGCAGCGGGGCACGGCGCAGCGGCAATGGCGACGGCAGCAGCGGGGCGCGATGGCAATGGCGTCGGCGGTAGCTAGGGTCGTGCCTGAGGGGGTCAAGCCATGCGCTTGATCTGGGCCCCTACTTTCCTAGGGGCCTCACCCGGCCACCATATACATAGGAGCGCGCACAGGTACCATAGACCGTGGGCCATGGCCATGAGGCAGGCAAAACCGCAAGCAAATCCAACCTCTCATGCCCAGAAATTTCTTAATTTTAGTTAGTTGATATATAATAGTAAAAAAATAGTGTTTTTGGTATTAGAGCCCCTATTTATAATCCCGCCCTGGGCTTCACAAAACTCAAGAACGCCTTAGCGGTAGCGGGTCGTGCGCACAGTGGCGGCGGCGACAGCGCGGCGCGGCGGCAATGGCGATGGCAGGGCGCACGCGAGCGACGGCAGCAGTGGGTCGTGCGCACGGTGGTGGCAACGGCGTAGCGCGCCGACGATAATAGTGACAAGAGGACAGAGGGAGAGAGAAAGAGAAAAGAGAGGAGGTAAGTGTAAAAATATATATTTTTAATTATTTTTAATTATATTTAATCAATGGTTAAGATTGATTTTACCTCTTACCTCTAGTAGTAAATAAGACACCATAAAGAGCCCCCTTTATAAACCATATCGGACAACCATGTTGCTAGGCAAACTGCGAGCTTGGGCAAAGTAACACAAATCAAGCTGAATTTCCGGCACTGTTGACTTAACTTTGCTCCAAAATGTGCTCAGCCTCAGCGTTATGCAGATTTCTCGGCATTTATCATCCATTACAAGTCAACGACAGATGCATTAGTACTCACGACTATAATATTCTTTTTTTATAATGTAAATAAATCTGAAGGGAAACAGTGTGTCTAAAATAATTAGGACAACGGCACGAGGACGTCGATCCGTTCCAGCATTTCAGATGGGGACAATTTTTATATGAACAATATGCCTGGACTTTGGTGAATCTGGAGACTTGTGATTAACTCTACTGCTTAATTGACACTTTCGATGCCTAAATGTATTCTTCGGAGGAGTAAAATGGTTGCCACAGTCAAATGGAATGTTTAAATATTATTTTAGAGTATAAATGTAGATTATTTATAAAACTCATTTATAAACAGTGGATTATTCGCGAGACGAATCTAATGAGCTTAATTACATCATGATTTGACAACGTGATGCTACAATAATATTTTCTAATCATAGATTAATTAGGCTTAATAAAATCATCTTACAATTATCCTCTAATCCTGCAAATATTTTGTAATTAGTTCACGTACCTTCAAATTGATGTCCAAATATTCGATATAACACAAGCTAAATTTTAGGTCCTTATCAAAACACCCCTTAAATACACATCGGTCTTATCAGTATTTTTTTTAAAAAAAATGTTCGTCGTCGCAGAGGCCAGAGTCTTGGATCTCCTTCCGATTTTATAGAATTTCCGTAATAATCAATTCAATTTCACCTGGAATCATGAAATCTCATGTAGATTTTTTTATAAATACATTTTACGAAATTTTAATTCTAGTCCATGACCTAAAAAATAGTAAAAATAGACCACTGCTGATACTTATAGTGTCCGCAAAGTCTGTTGATATTTTGGCCTCTATCGATAGAACTCTTAGTCGACGGTTGAACAAAATTATTTTAGGACAGGAGAAATTTATTTTTGTAATTTTTTAGGACATGAACAAAATTAAAATTTCGTTAAAAATATTATGTATAAAAAAATTCACCTCCTCCTGCACCTGCACATTTTCATAGGCCTTAGAATTTGCAGGGCCTGTAACTTATCTGACACACTGCATTTGGCAGCTCATATAGCACTCCACAAGAAAGCCCATGGAGCTTCCACATTGCTTGTTTGGCCTGGCCATCTTGGTGCCATGGATTTCATAGTCTTCTGTTTTTAGAGGAGACTGAAGCCTCCATGGATCACATGATCAGAAGGCCTGAATTGCAATCTCTCCTAATATCTTTACTTTTTTATGTTGATTTGGTAGTGCTGTCAGTTAACCAGGGGGGCACACAAAGATAGACAGCACACCTGGGACAAACCTATCACATCCTTTTCTTTTTCCCCAATGTTTCATGGCTTTAGAAGAATTGTCATGGGCAAGACAAGATGACCTGAGTTGGAAGGCCACTCAGTACACACCAAATTAAATTAAAGCTGTTCTTTAAGAATATATGGACAAACTTTGTTTGTTAAGAGTCTTTGGGAAGCTTTAATTAAGTTCATTGAAACAAAGTGATCGCCTCCTTTCTTAATTACTTTCTCCATGCTGATGCAGTGATGCACCAACCGCACATGAGTAATTGAGCCCAAGAAAGATTAATCATCACCATGATTTCTTCTTGTTGCTTTCTTGATATATAAATGACCATGCAGTGGCAACAATTAATCACCACTGGAAAGGCTTTGCTAGGACAAGGCTACCTTCCAAGCATCCCCAATCTTTTCTTCTCCATTGCAATCCAATCCAATGATCCAATCCAGCAGTGCATTGATGGAGTTTGATGGACTAGATACGCTAACACCAAAACTGCGCGATGAGTTTTGTACCAAGAAAGTTCTTGAGTGCAGTAGCGGAGCTGAAAGATTGGCAGATGGAGTACTCAATAATAACTTAATGGAGCGGGAGGAGATCGAATGGTAGATTGATGGAGTACTCAAAGTTTTCAGAGATCAGCTAGCTATCTAGTCTTTGATTTGAAGCTCACATCAAGTAAGCTAGTCTTTGATTCCAAGCTCCTTTCATGGCTTCAGAGTTCAGTCACCGTCACTTTCCACTCTACCTGCCGCTCGCCGTCGTCGTCTACGCCTGCGGCGGCGAGGAGAATGCGCGTCTGCGCGACGGCCATGGAGCACGACAAGGCCGGGAAAGAGAAACACAGATGGTTGAGGCAACTAGGCACGCACAATTAACGGCGGCCATCGCGGAAGAGATGTTAGCACCAGTTCCCAACAATCTTAATTCCATCGGTAACACGTGCGTTTTTCTCGCGTTCCATAAAAAACTATTCAAAACTTGTGCCATGTGAAAACCGTCTGAACTCAGACGTGCTCACCGATCCACGCGCCGCGCGCTGAGCGATCCTCATATGTTGCAACCGCCAGGAATGAAGAAAAAGGAAAAAAGAAGAAAAAGGAAAAAGGAAAATAAAAAAGAAGAAAAAAATCACGCGCCACGCGCAGCCGTCTGCGCGCGCCAAGCGGTCCACACGCCGCTCATCTGTTGCAAAGGAATGAAGAAAAAGAAAAAAGAAGAGAAAAAAAAAGAAAAAAAAGAAAAAAAGGAAAATAAAAAGAAGAAAAAAATATACTTTTGTATTTCAATTTTTTAATTTCTTTATTTTATGCGGATGTACGAATTTTGTATAAAAACCTTTAGATTTCTGAAAAATCACGCAGAAACATGAATTTTACACAAATACCTTTTGAAAAATAAGGTTCTCTGTTGCAAAGCACATATATCTAACCTAGTTCACTTAATTTCCGTAGACACACCTAACACGAGTATACACACACAAATACAGAAGCTATACGCGCGCGGAGAGAACACACACTTCTCTTGTAAGAAAACTCTTGTAGACAGAAAAAGTGCTTGGGTCGTTGCTTTCTTCCTTCTCTCATAACTGAGTTAAATAAACAAAGGTTCAATGCGCATGCAGTCCAAACAGATTAGACCGCTTCCTATTGAGCTAGTGCGGCACGATCTGCACCTCGCCTCTTACATGCAAGCACGTACACCTATTCCTAGGCTACTGCAACATAGTGGCGTTGTTACTCGGAATACTAATCAACTAATGCGTCACTAGAGCCTCTCGAGAAGCTCTTATATAGATTCTAAATTTAAAATTTAAGATTTGATGGAAATTAGACTCTAACAACACCCTTAAACAAATCCCCATTCTAAACCATATTTCCTAAATCCCTTGTTATCTATCTTAAATTTAGGATTGATTTCTCATTCCTTATTTAAAAATAGGAATAGGGAAACTGTTGGAAATCAAATTAGTTTTTAGGGATTAACATGAAGAGGATGATCCCTATATTAAATATTAGGGAATAAAATTTAAGACATCTCTTGAAGATGTTCTAATACATGCAAGGCCCCCTAAAACACACATGCCATACATGGTCCATTGGTGCATGCGACACAAATACATCACGTACTAATATGCATCTAAATTACTAAATAAACAATAATATTACCCAACAATCACCCCTAATCTTGTTTGTTTTATTTGAGCACCTTCTCGTTGGTGATCACAACATCATTGGTTCATTATCGGTGTCAGCTGTAGTATAAAGAACTCTCTCTTCCTCGGCTCAGAACACTCATTAGCGAAATGCCCATACTCCTGACAATTATAGCAGCACACTTTTTCCTTGTCGAATTTGCCGTGGCACTTCTTCTTGTCTTCGCCGTTGCCGAAGCCCTCGCCCTCTTCAGCAACCTTTGTCCTCCCACTCGACACGTGTTAGTCATGGTTTAGCATGTGCAACTAGCAGTTGCGGTCCTTCTTCCTTGTCATGTCGACGCCCTGACAGGGATGCTTCATATGCCTTCAAGCGTTCAATAGCCTCTGCCACTATCATCTTCTTCACATCGCCCCATTGCTCTATAGTCCTGACGATGTGCTGTAATTTGTCAGGGACGGTATGCAGAAGCTTCTCACACACAGTGGTTTCCTCCACCTTGGTACCAACTGCACGTATTTTGTTAACAATTGTGGTTAGCTTCATAGCATACTCACTAATCGTCTCCGCAGACTCTATGTACATCTTCTCAAGTTCCCTCTTGAGAGTTTGTACGCTCGCATTTCGAACTCGCTCCTCTCCAATGTGCCATTTCCTTGAGTGCAGTCCAAACCTTCTTTGTCGTTTTCTTTTCGGCGATGGTATGCACCATAGCCTCCAGCACCGCTTGGACGATGGCGGCGAGAGCCATCTGGTCTTTCTTGTTGTTGACTGCTTCATTGCTCCTCCACTGTCGTCCACAACACCTTGTGCGCGCCATGAAGATTTTCATCTTCACCACCCACCACCTCATAGTTGTTCTCCGCTAGCATGGGGTAGCAGAGAGTCACCCACATTTCCTTCACTTGTTGCATGATTGACTCATGGCCACTGTCGACTCCATTGCTACCACTGCCGCTGCTACGACGGGCTAGCGGCGTGTACATGGAACCATCGAAAGACATCGCTGCAATACACTCACTCTTGGTTCTGATACCAATTATTAACATAGGTTCCCACAATTCCCGCATAACTTTTTGTGGACACACCTAACACTGAGTATACACACAAATATAGGAGGTATACGAGAGTACATGGAGAGAATGGCAACACTTCTCTTGTACTGCTATGCTCTATGAAGAAGCGGGAAACTCTTGTAGACAGAAAAGTGCTTGCGTCGTTGCTTTCTTCCTTCTCTTCTTAACTGAGTTAACTAATACATGGCTTAAATAAACAAAGGTTCAATGCTCATGCAGTCCAAATAGATTAGACCGCTTCCTACTGAGCTAGTGTGGCACGATCTGCACCTCGCCTCTTACATGCAAACACGTACACCTATTCTTAGGTTACTGCCACATAGTGGCGTTATTACTCAGACCACTAATCAACTAATGCATCACTACTACATGCAAGGCCCCCCAAAAACACATGCATGACATACATGGTCCATTTGGTGCATACGACACAAATACATCACGTACTAATATGCAGCTAAATTACTAATTAAACACAAGATTCACTACGGTAAACTGGACATTTGTCGAGTGCCAAAGACACTCGAAGTAGTCCCAAAAACTCTCGGTGTAGAGTTCGCTGAGTGTTACACTCGGCGAACGACATACGACAAACGGTACCCTCGGCAACCAAGGGTTCACCGACTGTTTTCATCGGGACTTGGCGAACCCTTTGCCGAGTGGCATACACACACTCGGCAAATAAAAGGAACGGACGATGAGTGAATGACCCGTGATGTTGGGTTTGCCGAGTGTCAAAATATGGCACTCGACTAAGTAAACATCAAAAAATAAAAAAATAGGACGTGCCGTCGTGCCATTCCGTCGAACGGTTTGTGGGCACGACGCGGTGCGACGTGATGAACCTATGGTGCGGTGGGCGCCAGGTGTAGCCGACGCGGGACAGGGCACTATGAGGTGTGTCGCGGCGTGGCGTCTGGGGCTAGGCGCGGCCAGGCCGGGCGGTGGTGTGGGGTGGGCTGACGGGGAGAGTCACGGCGCGGTGCCATGGCAGGGCCGAGCGATTGCGTGGGGCCAGGGCAGACCGGCGGGAGGCGATGCCGGTCAGGGTGGATGCTGGGACGAGGGTGCCGAGCGAGATGACGGCGCCGGTCGGGGAGGAGCTGAGCGGGGGGAAGCATTGGGCGATGGCGATGGTGCAACAGAGGGAGGCGGTGATGGAGATGCGGCTAAGAAAGAGAAAGAGGGCTGCTTTTAATGCCAGAAAAAGTTGGTGTGTTGAAGTTTCGTCAGGCAGTGCGCTGAAATTTCACGTGTGAACCAAATTTTTGGCGCACACTTTCTTCGCCGAGTGTTTGAAATTACGACACTCGACAAGTATTTACATGTTCCAATTTAAATCTGAATTTTTTAAAAAGGATTAAAAATAGCTAATTGATCTATAAAATACCAAAAATTTAAATAAGGGATAATATATGTTCCATTTTGATTATATAAAAGTTTAAACTTCAAACAAATATTTAGCCATTAATTTGTTTTCAAACATACTCATTCCTTTTCTAAACCCTAATTCCTCATCTCAAAATCTCCGATTTCTAAACATTCTATGTGACAACTTTATCGAAATATTTTAAATTTTTATCACATCATCTATGTATAATATCATAACACCGTGACAAGTATAATGTTTTAGACTTCATTTGAGTTTTTTAGAATTTAAAAACTATTAAGCTTTATGTTTAGATTGTTAAAAATTTATTTAAATTCAGTGGATAAGAACTAAAATAGACTTAAAATTATGAATATGGTTTTTATAAATTTTTGTTTATTATTTCATGCACTTGCAGTTCAAATTTGACATATTTCGATTTAAATCACGGAAATACACTTAATGAATTAAAAATAGTGAAATGACTTAAAAAATACCAAATTTTTGCATGAGATAAGTGATTTTGTATTTTAATTGTATAAAAAATTTTAAGTACAAACAAAAAATTAATTCAAATTGCTTTCAAACCTAACACATTCTTTCAGTAATGCATGGCTCATCCTCTCATAATCTCGAGTTTCTTAGCATCCTACGTGACAAATTTATTTAAATATTTTTAATTTTTTATCATAACATCTGTATATCAAATCATAACACCATGACAAAAATCATATTTTTTAAACTTTATTTGATTTTTTAGAATTAAAATACTATTAAGCTTCATGTTGCCGATAGAGTGCCACAATTTAGATTTTTAAAATTTCTTTTAATTTAGTGCATAATAACTCAAATATACTAATAAAATGAATATAAGTTTTCTATAATTTTTGGTTCGTTATTTTAGGCACTTCTAGTTCAAATTTCACCTATTTCAATTTAAATCCTAGAAACATACTTAATGAATTAAAAATAGCAAACTGAACTAAAAAATGTGAAATATTTACACGGATAATATATTTTGTATTTTAAGTGTAGAAAAAATTTTAAGATAAAATTAAATTGAAAATATCATATAGTCTTAAAATAAAGTTCGCACACAAAAAAATTGGTTTGCCGAGTGTTTTTTGAAAAACACTAGGCAAACCCTAAAATATTTTTTTTCCCGCGC